>LPNX010743579.1:0-24159 GCA_001517045.1 Pseudotsuga menziesii | reverse complement strand
TCTTGATTGTACATAATTTAAAACTCCCTTATCTCACAGTATATTTTCATTCCAGAACTAATAATTAATAATTTCTAGAATCTTTTAGTTAAAGGATTTAGCATTTTATAGATAGCCATTACTCTGGATTGTACATAATTTAAAACTCCCTTATCTCACAGTATATTTTCATTCCAGAACTAATAATTAATCATTTCTAGAATCTTTTAGTTAAAGGAGTTACCGTTTTATAGATAGCCATTACTCTGGATTGTACATAATTTAAAACTCCCTTATCTCAGGGTATATTTTCATTCCAGAACTAATAATTAATAATTTCTAGAATCTTTTTAATAATTTCTAGAATCTTTTAGTTAAAGGATTTACCGTTTTATAGATAGCCATTAGCCATTACTCTCCTAGCGTCACCCCCGAGCTTGGGCGACGAACCCACTAAGGTAAGGGGAACCATTCCCAAGTGCTCTAAACTTGTTCCACGGTTCAACCACACAGTTTATCAACATAATGCTAATGCACTCTGGATTGTACATAATTTAAAACTCCCTTATCTCACAGTATATTTTCATTCTAGAAATAATAATTAATAATTTCTAGAATCTTTTAGTTAAAGGATTTACCGTTTTATAGATAGCCATTACTCTTGATTGTACATAATTTAAAACCCCCTTATCTCACAGTATATTTTCATTCCAGAACTAATAATTAATAATTTCTAGAATCTTTTAGTTAAAGGATTTACCATTTTATAGATAGCCATTACTCTGGATTGTACATAATTTAAAACTCCCTTATCTCACAGTATATTTTCATTCCAGAACTAATAATTAATCATTTCTAGAATCTTTTAGTTAAAGGAGTTACCGTTTTATAGATAGCCATTACTTTGGATTGTACATAATTTAAAACTCCCTTATCTCAGAGTATATTTTCATTCCAGAACTAATAATTAATAATTTCTAGAATCTTTTTAATAATTTCTAGAATCTTTTAGTTAAAGGATTTACCGTTTTATAGATAGCCATTACTCTCGATTGTACATAATTTAAAACTCCCTTATCTCATAGTATATTTTCATTCCAGAACTAATAATTAATAATTTCTAGAATCTTTTAGTTAAAGGATTTACCGTTTTATAGATACCATTGTGCAAACAATTTCGCAATCAAAGAATAGAAAGTGCAAAGGATAAATACACCTCTGGGTTAGCGATTTCACTTTCGGCATATAACCTGCAATGCACATTTTGAGTTTCTGCTCTACACCAGTTCTGTCAAGCAAATTACCAGATTTGAAGACTATCGTGGCACAACCAACATTCCTGAGCCAACCAACATTCATGAGCCACTGTAGACCAATTCATCAAAGTGACACACCTAGGGAGCAGAAATAGATGCATATCTTGAAACAAAAACTAATATTGTATACTCAAATGTATAAACCCTATTCAGTGCAGTTTATATTAAGATGCGTTAACGTTCTTTCTCTTAGAAAACACACTTAACAGAGTGTGTTTAGAAATTATTCAAATTGACATTAAAATGTATGTTAGTAATAATGAGCAATGGTGCACCTATAAATTAAATGCACCAGTACAAAACATCCCATTTGACAAATTTTGACCCGCTCAATATAGAACCGATCCAAGCCAGTTTGGATGGCTGGTTAGGACCAGAACTCCAAAACTAGTACAACAAACTCGCCAAGAAAACTGAAATAAACAGGCCTCCCCAACACAACTTGCACCAAATGAAAGTAAAACTAGCAGGGACAAAACTTCTGACAATAGCTGCAGAGTTATCAAGAACTAGCTTATACTGAAACATCTGGAAAAAAAATCATCATTGAAAAAGACAAAAGCATCTAAAACAAGATTTGGATGATCACAAATTATATTACTTTAATTTCATATGTTGTCCACCCTTTATAGTTGTATTTATTAAAAAAAAAATCCCTATACTTAAGAAAATATCATAGCAGCACCCCAAGACATACAATACTCAATTGCAAAAGCCAAAACCATATGCAGAGACACGTCCCACCTATGATTCAGCCTTCAACAAGCAATAAACCATATGCCGAGACACTCAGCCTGCGACTTAGCAATATGGCACCATATGCAATTAAACTGTATACCAGGATGGGTATTTTAAGTCTGTGATTTCACATGCAGCAATATAACACCGTGGGGCAAGAACCAACATATCACGATGGGTAGAATTGTTATCTATACAACCACAAGGATATCAATAAAATGCAGCCAAACAAAAAGCATTCAAAAACTTGGATGGGTATTTTAAGCCTGTGATTTCACATGCAGCAATATAACACTCTGGGGCAAGAACCAGCATATCACGATGGGCAGAATTGTTATCATTACAACCACAAAGATATCAATAAAATGCAGCCAAAGAAAGAGCATTCAAAAGAAAACCTTCAACAAGCAAAATGCAGGTCTTACTACGCTCTTGGATTTGGCTCCTCGCCTTTGCGTCTGGCTCCTTGCAAGTTTCAGCAAATCTCCAAGAGGCTTTTCCCCACCCCACAAACAACTTGCATTTATCTCTTTAAAAAGGTCACAGTGTTCTCCAATTCTTCTCTCCCCATGCATGTGGGATTAGTATAAGTTTAACTTTTGTTCAAAAACCAATTTCTCTTTGGTTATAATTATACACAATTTAATATGTATTACCTTGATGCTAAAAAAAAGCAATCGTTTCCAAATTATCGCTTAACCCTTTTTTAATTCATGATAGCGCTTCGACACAAGTGGGACATTCCCACTTTCATTAAGATAAAGCTTTCATATGAAACCCACGTATTATCACATTATCCTCACCTCTAAAAGGAATGCCAAATAATGTCCAATATTTATAAATGGCATAATATGATGTTACACATCATAAGAAGTGAAAATATTATGACCACTTAAGGTTTTTCCTTTAATAATGGTTGTGCAACATTACATTAAATGTATCCCAATGTGCTATCATTTTTCTTTAATATATAAAGGAGGTCATAGTAGTTAATGAGTAAAATGTCATAAGTATTAGATATCACTTTGTATTTTACTATAGAGCATTTCTTTTCCTTAACTTTATTCTAATATTTTAATATATTAACCTTTCCTTTTTATTAAGAATTAATATAAAAGGTCTTATGTCTTTTGATGAGTAACCTTTCCATTTTGATTATATTAACTTTTCTCTTCTCTTTTATAATTACATGTAAGTGCCTACTTCCTTTATCCTTAGGTTTATTTAGAGTACAATTATCCACTTCCTTGACATAAAGGAATCGTATAAATTAATAAAAGAGTTAACTAGTGTACTATGACAATTTGCTTGCCCCCTCATTTTAATAAGTAAAGCCTTGTTTCTCAAACGACTCCGATTTATACACAATGGGCTGTCATGTTAGTAAGTAAACACAACCCTCTATTTCTTTAGCACTTACAAGTATTCTGATGACCCATAATAATCATCAAGTCACTAGGTTCTTCTTTCTTGAATGCCCCTTCCCCATAGTGGATTCGTCGCCAAATATCGTTTTAGTCATTCAAAGCTTTCAGTCTTTAGCCCTATCAATTACATCTACAATTTGACAGAGTTTTAAAGTCGGTACTTATAGTGATGTTTACTTACACTATGAGTTTTGGGTCAAGGTGGTGAGGGATGTTACATAGACATAGGAATGTTAATGGACTATCAAATATGAAGGACTATCAAAGATAAAATAATACAAAATCTTCTAGATGAAGTCAAAAACCTTGTAGATGAACTAAGTACAAAACCTTCCAGAGATATGGTTTCCAGGTATATAGAAAATTGTCTCTATATGTTGCAATAATTCTTAATTTTGTTTGTCTTGTTTTCATATCCATTGCTTCACTTGACCTCCTCTAAGAGCTTTGGAATCTAGAAACGTTGATGATGATAATATGAAATTATAGGTTGATTAAGTGTTTAGTACATAAACATCCCTTCAAATGTATTTCCACACTTGCTCAAATCCACTCTGTGCATTCCAACTTAATAGATTTTGTAGTTGTTTTGTTTGAGTACTCAATTAGAGTGATAAAGATATTGGGAAATTATCATTAAAATAACAAATATGACATGGAGTTGACAAATATGTGATTGTACAATGATTTGGTTTGCAAATATTAATACAAGGATCAAACTTAGATGGAGATGGGCATTGCTCCAGAAGCTCACATGCTCTAACTTAGATGGAGATGGGCGCTTCTGTGGCATTTCTCGATAAGCTCACAGGTTGCTACTCCAACACAACTTCCCAAAAATAAATGTATTATTTGTCTTATTTGCTTTATCTCACAGATCCTCCCACAACACTTCTCAAGATGAATGACTCTGTTATCCGTTGGATAGATGCCTGGCCTATGATGCATTGTTGAAAAAAAAGAGAGCAAGTAAATTTTGGTTACTCAAAGTACACCCTAAAAATTCATGCCATTATCATTGACATTTCCAGTGTTCCTATGTCGTACACCCTATTGTATGGCTAAACTTTCAAATCATACCCAATTGTTCCCATTGTACTGTTGTGCAACGTTATAAGATTGGGGGTTGACACTGAATTGATTAACCCTTTAGCCATTGCAATGGTGCACCATATTGAGTATGGTTTTGGTGGGGCAGCATGGAAAAAAGTCTAATTGTTCCATTTGCGACTTACTATTGATGGTGTTATATTAATAGTAGTGTGTTCTAGTTACACAACTATTGTAAAGGCAAAGTGTAATATCCCGAAGTTTGGACCTAACACTTATAGGCATGTGCCTATTGATTATGATGTTTATCTTGATGTTTTATTTTTATATTGGGTCTAAGACCCCACTGCATATGAACATGATGATTCATTTTATATATTGGTCGTAGGCCAAATATTGATGATATATGTATATGCTTGTCTGTGTTGGGCTTGGACCCTGAAGCACATGATTGATGAGATGTTTTGTGTTGAGCGAGGAGCTCTGGAGCACTTGAGTGATTGATGATTTGTGTTGAGCTAGAATCTCTAGACCACATGAGTACTTACCTTTGTATTGATCGAGAAGCTGTGGAACACTTGAAAAGATAATTGGATGTGTTGGGCATAAGCCCTGGAGCCTTCCATGTTGATGTTGAGCATAAGCTCTCGAGCATCGGATCCTTGGCCATTATATGCCTAGGTGTATCATACAAGTACATCCTAGCACTAGTGTTGAGCGAGGAGCTCTAGAATTGCATCGAATTGTAACTCCATGTTAAAGCATCGAGTATGGGATTTGATAAGCACTACGGGTTACTGAAAAATAATTTAATAACTTTCAAGTGAAAATGACTCGAGAAAAATATTCATGGCATCATACTTATTTATAAGTGATTAAATGAACATCGAATTTCTGTATTCTCATCAAAGTACTGAAGAGCTACCACGTTATACAAGGGAAATCCAACATGCAAGGATGTTTAGAGTTTCCTAGACTAGTAGACCTAAACCATATACCTACTTGACCTTAATGAAGAAGTGCCATTAAATCTAGGGATCAAGGTATACGATTTCCAAAGACAAATGTTAACAAAGTGTTATATTATTATGTACTTTATACATGGTATGTATAAAGAATTAAATATATTAATAATATAAATAAATGAAAGAAAGAAGAGAAGCTCCATATTATTATTTATTATTAAAGATTAATAAATAGTTTAATGTCTATGAAAGTCCAACAAGGAACTAGTAGAAAGTTCTTAAGTTAAAATATTAATAATTGCGTAAAGTAATTGAAAAGGGTTAAATCAAGAAACCAAGGTTTCTTGATTTAAGTGTCCCTTTGAATAAAAAGTCTATCTATAAAGACTTAAGCCAAGGAAAGGCTTGGAGTTTTGATTTTTATCTTGGAGTATTAATGTTCTACCTTTTTGCTCTCAAGTGATTTCTTGGAGAACCTTTTTCTTGAAAAGAAACGAAGAATTGATTGAAAACTCAATAACAATTAGGAAATCCTACCTTAGGAGCTCTAATCTACTTGCATGTTGGAGTTGAGCTTAGGGGGATCCATATTTAAACTAGGAACCGTTCTTGGTCATGGTTGAGTGGAACGTGGTAGCTCCCAAGTGATTTGGTCATCAAACAGAGGTCAAGTATGCATTGAATTGTTAATGCTGGTTATTTGAGTGTGCAGGTTCAGCCATTGATAGAGCTTGAATTTCATGTATGAAGCCCTAGACTATCAATGCTATTTTCTAGATTAATTGTTGGTTATGCTAGGTAAATTATTTCAATACATTTCCTAACCCTATGTGGTTGATTTTATGATTAGAATCTACTAGGGTTTGCATTTCTTAAATATTAACCTTAGACTACAAATTTTATCATATGTTGTATATTACGAGGGTTTGTACCTTTAAGTGTGTTTCTATATTATTTCAATACTTGGATTATGCTTCGTGTAAACTAGGCTTTGATTTCGAGATAAGTATATATTTGTTCTTTAGGATTTATTACTATGCTGGCATATTTCATTTGTCAAGAGAGGATTACCTTAGATTTCTTTAAAATAAAACTAGTTCACAAGTACAAGTTAACTATGTGTGTTTATATATATATATATATATACATATATATATATATATATATATATATATATATGTATGTATGTATGTATGTATGTATGTATGAACAATCCTATAAATAGCGTTATATGCTAATATACTAATTACTTTTAAATCAACTAAAGAACAGATTATAAATAAAACAAAGTTAACAAATCATTCAAATACTCTTCAAGGTGTGTCTCCATCATACAAACTAAATACCATAACATTCCATTTAAAATAAATATCATCATAAATACCCGAACAGAGAAGAGATAATGACCATCCATGTTGTCCAATACCAAATCTCTGTACTCTTATAAAATCCATAGTTCAAATCACTTAGTCAAGAATCCCATCCATTTACATAAGTCATGGCTATAGAAGAAATCAACATTGTTATTTATTCTATCTTAATCACATATCATTAAACAACTAATAATTAAACCCTTTTTATCCCAACATAGGTCGTGACATTGAATCCCATGGATGTTCACATGCAAGGAAAAAGCAGTAATAACAACCATATTATAATATACTTAAACAGAAATCCAAATTGTATAACCATGCTGTTGGTTCTTAAAACAAATAAAATCCACGACATTACCTAATGCACACGAATCAACCTTTTAATAATCCATCGTCTATATCTTTACATAGTCCATGCTATAGATCTAATGTATGTGGGCTCCAATTTATAAATACATTAAATACTATATAATAAGCAATGCATATTCTAACAGTGAGGTCATAAGACCCTAGCTATAGCATGGCCTCAGCCAAGATCAAATTAAATACACAGTCCATTAACTATGAACCTATAGTAAGCATTGGTCATCATAGGTTTCCAACCCATGGCTTCCCACATTCCAATTCACATAGGAACCGATAACAATAAACAAAATGATATACTAAGCTAGCACAACACTATGAGAATGGCTCATCCCATTTATGGTATGACATTTACCCATGTTGTCAAAATATTCACATTATCCAAGCTAATTAACAACATTACACATAGAGCATCTGTTTAGGCGAATGCCTCCTACAAACTCCAGCACCATTTAAATAGAATGCTTTAATAAAAACGCAGAAGGAAATCGTATGCACAATATATCAAATTAACCATCGTCATTTCATAGAAATAATGCATATATCTATTTACATAGAGATCACCAATTCTAGTACACAATCACCATTAAAGACCAAGTTTGAAGCTTACGTAGGTGTGCCAATGGGCTATGGCACCATTGCAAGCAATGGTGTAGCCCATGGCTAAAAGGCCCAAACCAAAATAACAATTTAAATAACCAGAATTAATAACACAAAGCTGAATGGCTAAATATGCGAGTCATGGCTTAATGCCTTAACATTTAAAAACCCAAGTTTGTAATCTTAAGCCTGAAGGTGAAATCAAAAACGCTATAGCTTAACCCCCAACCAAACATCCAGTCGAAACTTAGCTCTTCCCATAGGGCCGAAAGGTGGCAAGCATAATATTTAATAGCAGGCTTACCGCAGCCACTTAGTATCATTCTGTAGCTGGAAGCGAAGGCCTGAGCTAGCCCCTCCTCACCTTCCCTGCCACTTGCAAACATAGCAACACGACAAGGTTGAGAAGTATGCAATTAAGAAGCAACGAACCAAATGTTTAATATAGACTCGAAGCCAAACCGAAGCTTGCCTTCGTCATGCTAGTCATTGCCCCTTCGCAACACAGAGCCAAGACCTCATCCCTTCTCAAACCCAAACCAAATTCCAAATTCTTCATGAGTTAAGCCCTAAGCTTGGGATGGCCACGAAACCCAAGGAGAATTAATGGCACCAGCTGGTGACCATTATCGAAATACAAAACCCCCTTCTCCATAGTTCAACTTTGTTGCAACTATCGTGTTATCACTATCCATAGAAAAGCTTAAACTTTGTTATCATATAGTTCCACGATAGGTTATTTTCGCCACCCCTAAAGCTTAAATGCAGACCTTATATTATTACAAGGTTTCATGTAAATGCATAAACCATGTATAATATGCGCATAATACTTGTATCACCTAGCTCTTAAGTTTAAACGTGTGGTTTGTTCCCTAATCTGGAATGCTTAGAAACCATGGAATATGGGATATTCCATGGTAAGTAACCTAGTTTTAATAAACTCCAAATTGAAATTGTTCCAAGTTATAACCTGTAAACAATATTAAGAGAAAGGTTAATACTTATCATTAATTAAACTAAAGTATGATTAGATAATGGAATAAAAATACGACATAGGAATTTAAACCATGTTAAATAATATTAAGAGAAGTAATTTCACCTTCCTAATCTGAGTCCGTAATGAATTATAATGATGAACAATAGGTATATTATTAACCATTTTGGTTAAGCACTCTTTAAAAGCTCTATCGCTAGGTATAATATGCATATATGGTAAAATAGGTTCCTTAGTTCGATTGAACTAAGTAAGCGTGTGTATCAAGTAATACTTTACCTCTCAGACCGTCATGGGAGAATGATTACTGCCACTCTGCCCACTTTGTTGCCACAAGCAAGGTAAGTCAAAACTTAATAAATAACAAAGTAAACATGCGCTGAAGTAAATGAGGTTCTATGTAAATAACTAACACATCGACAGTAATGCCTAAACAAGAGAATAATTTAATAAACAAACTTATGACACCGTAAGTAAAATGTACTAATAATAAATGACTGGAAGTAAATGATAGAACATAAGGACAACTTACAAATATACAGTAGTACAACTAGGGTACGTATATTCCCCAAGAGTAATAATGTTCCATTCGTATAGTTTTTACTAGCCTATATAAAAAAAAAAATTCAATTTTTGGGGACATTACACAAAGTGTGAACGAAAAATAGAAATCAAGCTCGAATCATGATCGGGGGCTCCAAAAATCTGAAAAAAATTCCAGAAATAAGTTTTGGAGATAGAAGGTGATATTTGCATAAAGTGGAGAAGGTTCGAGGAGGTCCAAGATACTTGATCAATATGGTTTCCAAGAAGGTACCACGTTTCGAATAACTACATTGATTTTCAATAATTCTTAATAGATAAAAAATAGACACAATGATAAAAATATATGGGGTGTTGAATCATGATCGAGGGCTCTAGAAGGTTGTGGGGAAGGAAGGGGAGTGTTTCTCTCTATTTCAGCAACACTTACACATTACTAAAAACTCAAATCAACACCTATAGGACTGTTGCAACTGACTATTGGAGCTAACAGAAATCTACATATGGTGTTGCACCTGTGTTGCAGCTGATTTTTTAACTAACGACGACCTATAGGATAGTCACAACTGATTGTTTGGCATTGCATCATAGTTGTAGTTGAGTTGCAGCTGACTATTTAACTTTGTTTCAATGATGCCCGCATTCATAAACTTAACACTAATACTCTGTTTCACCAAAAACACATTAAATGACAAATATACTCAAATATTCTCAAGAAACTAACGTCAAATATAAATCTCAGTTTTCAAACTCAAAAAACAGAGTAACAAAAACACGTACACAGTAAAATATTCAAGTTTCAACTTTGTATATATCTCTCTATGTATATCTATATATCTATCTGTCTTTGTGAAATAAGGATTACAAGGTAGGTATTTATAGTGTTTCAACTAAGTCAGCAATTAAGTGCTAATTGACCCTTCGTAATACAAAAATTATTTCTGACTTTTCTGTTACAATGTTACAGTTTGTCATAGAAACTCTGTTTTTCAGAAATTAGATGTGCCTTGCTGGCTCAATTTTGTAGCATCAAAATGAATTTTCAAAATTTAATAAGCTGAAATAATGCAATCGTTGCCTCTTCAAATAAGGTGGTGTGGCGGTGTTGCGGATCTTCGAAATTCTGGCAGTTATAATTATGGGTGGTGTTTTCTTTTCAAAGTTTCAGTGGTTAGTGTTATGAGCAATGTTGACTCTTCACCATTTCAGCGTGAAAACAATGTATTAATTAATGGCTCCCAACATTCTCCTCCTTAATTACTACACTCAAAAATAAAAACTTTGTAACACTTGATTTCTATTACAGCTTACAAACCCCAATGTTTTTCCTATGAAGCTCAAACAACTCTTTTCCCAAAGGTTTTGTAAATAGGTCTGCAAACTGATTTTATGATCTACAAAATTCGATATTGATTTCATTTTTTATTAATTCTTGAATAAAATGATACCTTGTATCAATGTGCTTAATTATTTTAAGAAAAACGTGATCTTTTGATAGTGCAATGGCTGATTTATTGTCACAAGAAATTTCAGTTGGTTTATCTTATTCATGCTTTAACTCATAAAAAGTTCTTCTCATTCACAAAGTTTGACATGTAGTTGTTATTTCTGCAACTTACTCTGCCTCAATAGAGGATAATGTCACTATGGGATGCTTCCTTGAATACCATGCTAATGATCTCGATCCAAAAATAAATACATATCCATATGTACTCTTTTTATCATTTATAGAACCCGCAAAATCACTATCAGTATATCCAGCCAACTTAAAATTTTAATTTAATGTATACTAGATACCAAAATTTGTTTTTCCAACAGTATATCTTTGAAACCTCTTTCCATCTTTCCAATGAGTATTCTTTGGAGATTCCATAAATGTTGAAATCAAACTTACTACGCGGACTTTATATCAGGTCATGTTGCAGTTAAGTACACAAGACTTCCTACGAGTCTCTTATACAATGTTGGATCAACTTTTGACCCATAGCCCTCCTTACTTATTTTTGTGCCAGTTTCATTTGGAGTTACAACTCGCTTACAATTTATCATTCTAAATATTTTTAGTACATCATTTGCATACTTAGCCGTATTGATAAAAATTCCATTTTCATATTGTGTTACTTCAATACCAAGAAAATATTTCATCATTCCTAAATTAGGCATCTCAAATTCTTTTTTCATGTCTTTCTTAAACTCATTAATTGAAAGATCTCTAGTGAAGATAAATTCATCCACATATAAGAAAACAATAAGTGTTTTACCTTCTTGGTTTAACTTTGTATACAAGGTTGTCTCACTTGGACTTTTGTTGAATCCTTCACTATTCAAGTATTCATCAATCCTACTGCACCATACTTTGGGTTCCTGCTTCAATCCATACTATGCCTTCTTTAATCTGTAGACCTTGTCTTCTTTTACATCAATTTCATATCGATGATTTTGTATTACATAAACCTCTTCTTCTAAATATCTATTAAAAAAATAAAAAATTACATCCATTTGATGTACATACCATTTATTATGAGCATCAATAGCTAATACCATCCTTATCGTATCAACTCTGGCTACAGGTGCAAATGTTTCATTATTATCAATTCCATGTTTTTGTCTAAACCCCTGAGCTACAAGTCTTGCTTTGTATTTTTCAACATCACCATCAACATTTAACTTCATCTTATAAATCCATTTGACACCAATACAATTTTTATTATCAGGAAAAACTACAAGATCCCAAGTACTATTTCTTTCTATGGCATCAGTTTCTGCAACCATTTCTTTTATCCAAACATCCTTTTTAATGGCCTCATCAAAATCTATAGGATCGCATGCTATAGATTAAAATTTTGAAACTTGATCTACTTCTTCATTTTGCTCATATTGTTATCTTAAACTTCTAGTATTCTGACCTATAACTTTGTTTCTTAATGGAGTTAATGTAGGATTTGATTCATTACATACCCTTGATCATGTTCCTTTTCATTTACCAACACTTGATGGCTCACCATGTTAATGAATTCCGGGCATTCTGATAGGTATTCTTACTACTTGCATATGTGGAGTTAAATGTCCTCCATGTATTCCTTGTTAATCTTCTTCATCTTCTATGTGAGGTGTAAGAACATCCTCTTCAACTAATTTATCTATGCTGAAATCCCATGCTTCCTCTTCCTTAAACAACCCATCTCTGCTGATGACATACTTCTTGGTAATGGGATTATAGAGTCTATATGCCTTACATTCTTCACTATATCCAATGAAAAAACATTTCTTACTTCTGTCATCTAACTTTCTCCTCATCTATTCAGGTACATACACATAAGCTACACACCAATTTTTTTTTAAATGAGATATGTTCCTACACTTACCACTCCATGCTTACTAAGAAACTTGATCTTTCATGCTTTTAGTTGGGCTTCGGTTTAGAATGTATACCGAACATGTAACAACATCTTCTGAATATTTATTCGGAAGATGCTTCTCCTTCATCATACTTCGAGCCATGTTCATAATGGTTCGATTCTTTATTTCTACTACTCTGTTTTGTTGTGGAGTGTAGCGAGCAGTAAACTGTCTTTTAATTCCATAATAGTGGAAAAATTCCATAAACTCTTTTGATATTTACTCACCTCCTCTATCTGATCTCAAGACTTTAATAAATCCATCACTCTCCTTTTCAACCATATCTTTAAAACATTTAAACCTATCAAAAGCCTGAGATTTCTGTTTCAGTAAATATGCCCAAGTTTTTCAACTGAAATCATCAATGAAAGACATAAAATAAACATTATTAGTAAAAGAAGGTGTTTTCATTGGTCCACACAAATCTGTGTGTGCCAGCTCTAATGGTGTTTTTCTTTGTATGAGACTCCATAAATAAATTTCTCTCTATGAAGCTTTCCCAATATGCAGCTCTCACATGAGCCTGCTGGTTGCTCAATATTGGGAAACCATTTTACCATCTACTTGTTTTGTAGAAAATATAAGCCACCAAATTGTAAATATCCATACCTCAAATTCCATAACCATGATTGATCTAAACTCTTAGTTTTATAAGCATTCAAAGAGTTAGTCAAATCATTTCTCATAATCAATGGAAAAATTCTATTATTTGTCATCTATACTCTGGCTATCAACTGCTTACTTGAATATTTGTCATAAATAATGCATACCTTGTTCTTAAAGAACACTCTGTACTCTTTCTCTAGTGATTTTCCAACACTTAATAAATTAGACATTAAACCAATAACATAATAAACATCATGAATTGTTCTTCTTTTAACATTCTTTGAATGTACAACAATCACACCTTTACCATTAACTTTTACCTTACTCTCATTACCTAACTTCGCTTTAGACTGAATGCTTGTATCTAGACTTCAAAATAATTCCTTGTTTCCAGTCATGTGGTTGTTGCATGTGTTGTCCAAGAACCATATATCTTTTGAGCATTCGTCGGTGACGTTATAAGTTAAAACCATAGGTTTCTCTTCATTTCCAATCTCCTCTGTAATGTGCATAGACAACCTATTAGTATCTGCTTGTTTATTTCAGCACTTGTTAGCAAAATGCACAAATTTCTTACAATAGAAAGAGTAAACTTTATATCTATCATACATTTTATTTCTTGTCTGCATTGCTCTACTCGTACTCCCCCTTACACTAGGAGTATTATGTTGTAACTTTTTTTCTCATTCTGATGTCACTATTGTCACATGCCCCAATTTGCAAGACAATTTCATGTTTTTGAGAAACATTATGTTATATTTTATGATAAACTTTGTAATTAATGACCAAGTGGGGTCAAGGATAATTTAATTTATTGTAGAATATTTCATTAATAAATAAATAAAAGATGAAACAACAACTTAGGGGTGTGTGCAAGAAGTTGAGAGTCTCTTTTGGCGCGTTAGATGCAATACAAAACTGAAAAAACAAGCATACATCAACTTGGACGCATATTTTGAGACACTTACACAATGAATCTTGCGATTAGTGAAAAACAAGAAATGTAGGAAATTGAATGACCTTTCCAAATATATATATTTTTTCTATTGAAAATGCTGCTAACTAGCTAAAGTTAGATAAATTTTAATGGGCACTTTTTATTTTTTGGACAAATTATAAGGTATATGTTTTTGTGGGTGTAGCGTCTGAGTGTCTAAATGATGGAATAAACTTATGAAAACTGGTGTACATATAAAGAACATATAGGCCTATTGTGCGACTATTTTTCCAATAATAAAAATAATATTTTAAATTTTTTTTTTAATTATCTAAGAGATCAAACCTCGAAAACGGTACGTCAATTGTGGGTGCAGTATTTGAATGTCTTAATGCAATTATTTGGAAATGGGTTTTCTATAGCATGTAGAGGTTGGTCTTCTTTAGTGCACCATACAATTTTTTTTTTAAATGGTTGAGAAACGAAAGAGATATGGACGAAACACTACCAGTGTGTTTTTTGAGTTGAGGAGTGATGATAGAAGATAAATAAGAAAAAAATAAAAAAAAATAACGTATTCTTGTTAAAATTTACATATTTAGAATCTGCAAAAAAAACCATATCTGTTTCTAAAACCTCATAAAAAATGGAGGTGTGCAGCATAATCAGACGAACCGCTAAACATGAGCATATTGAAAATTTGGATATAATGCTGAATTTGCCATGGTTTATCATACTCCAAGGCACATGCATGTTGAATCCGAAGAAAAGTACAAAGCAGACACATAGGTATAGGAATTCCATGAAAGCATGGGTGGAGGTTCGGCCTTATCCTTTGGAGGGAATAAATTTTTGAATTTAAAAACCACGTGAGCGCGATTTAGTTAAAGAAAAATGCATGCGCGTTGTAAATGAACAAAATGCGTGCACGTTATATACAAACACATCGTGTGTGCATTTTGTAAAAGAAAAATAGCATTCATCATCATCATCATAATGCTCATCTTCATCATCATCTTCATCTTCATCATCATGATCATCATGTTCATCTTCATCGTCATGATCATCATTGTCATCATCATTATCCTCATCACCATCATCATCATCATCATCATCACCATCACCATCGTCATCTTCATCATCCTCATCATCATCATCACATCAACATCATGAACATCATCCTCAACATGATCATCATCATCACCATCAACATCATGAACATCATCACCACCATCGTCGTCATCATCACCATCAACATCATCCTCATCCTCTTCCTCCTCATCATCATTATCATCATCATCATCATCATCTTCATCATCCTCATCATCCTCAACATCAACATCATAAACATCGTCATCACCATCATCATCATCATCGTCATCATGATCATCATCTTCATCATCATCATCATCACCATGATCATCGATCATCGATCATCATCATCAACATTGCCATGTTCATCATCATCATCTTCATCATGTTCAACATCAACATCATCGTCATCATCATCTTCATCTTCATCATCATTACCATCGTCATCATCATCACCTTCATCATCATCATCATCATCATCATCATCACCATGATCATCATCATCACCATCAACATCATGAACATGATCATCAGAATCGTCGCCATCATCATCATCATCACCTTCATCATCATCATCATCATCATCATCATCACCATGATCATCATCATCACCATCAACATCATGAACATGATCATCAGAATCGTCGCCGTCATCATCAGCATCATCATCACCATCATCATTGTCATCATCATCATCATCATCATCATCATCACCTTCCTCATCATCATCATCATCATCATCATCATCATCATCATCATCATCATCAACACCATCGCCATCATCATCATCATCATCATCTTCATCATCATCATCATCATCACCATTGATGTCATCATTATCATCATCACCATTCCCATCATCATCTTCATCATCATCATCATAATCATCAACATCATCATCATCATCCCCATCATCCTCATCATCCTCATCATCATCCTCACCATCAACATCATCACCATCATCATCATCATCATCATCACCATGAACATCATCTTCATCATCTTCATTTTCATCTTCATCATCATCATCATCCTCATCATCATCATCACCTTCATCATCATCATCATCATCATCATCATCACCATTAACATCGTGAACATCATCATCATCATCCGCATCATCATCACCATCAACATCATGAACATCAACATCATTCATCATCATCATCATCATCACCATCAACATCATGAACATCGTCATCATCATCATCCTTATCATCATCACCATCAACATCATGAACATCATCGTCGTCATCCTCATCATCATCACCATCAACATCATGAACATCATCATCATTCATCATCATCACCATCAACATCATGAACATCATCATCATCATCCTCATCCCCATCATCATTATGACCTTCATCATCATCATCATCATCACCATCATCATCATCATCATCATCATCACCACCATCATCAATGTGAAAATCCTCATCATCATCACCATCAACATCATGAACATCATCATCATGAACATCATCATTGTCGTCATCATCATCACCACCATCACCATCATCCTCATCATCATCACCATTAGCATCATCATCATCATCATCATCATCATCACCACCATCAACATCATCTTCCTCACCATCATCATCATGATCATCATGATCATGATCATCATCATCCTCATCATCATCACCTTTATCATCATCATCATCATCATCACCATCATCATCACCATTAACATCGTGAACATCATCATCATCATCCTCATCACCATCAACATCATGAACATCATCATCACATTCATCATCATCACCATCAACATCATCTTCATCATCTTCGTCTTCATCATCCTCATCATCATTCTCCTCATCCTCATCCTCATCCTCATCATCACCTTCATCATCATCGTCATCATCATCATCAACATGATCATCATCATCACCATCAACATCGTGAACATCATCATCATCATCCTCATCATCATCACCATCAACATCATCACCGTCATCATCATCATCATCATCATCACCATCAACATCATCTTCATCATCTTTGTCTTCATCTTCATCATCATCATCACCTTCATCATCATCAGCATCAGCATCAACATGATCATCATCATCACCATTGACATCGTGAACATCATCATCACCATCCTCATCATCATCCTCATCATCATCACCATCAACATCATCACCATCATCATCATCATCATCATCACCATCATCATCATCATCCTCATCATCATCACCATCAACATCATCACCATCATCATCATCATCATCATCACCATCAACATCATCTTCATCATCTCCATCTTCATCTTCGTCATCATCATCATCCTCATCATCGTCCTCATCATAATCACCATCAACATCATCACCATCATCATCATCGTCATCATCATGACCATCAACATCATCTTCGTCCTCATCTTCAACATCATCATCACCTTCATCATCATCATCATCATCATCATCAACATGATCATCATCATCACCATTGACATCAAGAACATCATCATCACCATCCTCATCACCATCCTCATCATCATCACCATCAACATCATCACCATTACCATCATCATCATCATCACCATCAACATCATCTTCATCATCTTCATCTTCATCTTCATCATCATCATCATCCTCATCATCATCCTCATCATCATCACCATCAACATCATCACCATCATCATCATCATCACCATCAACATCATCAACATCATCTTCGTCTTTATCTTCATCATCATCATCATCATCATCATCATCATAATCATCATCATCATCAACACGATCATCATCATCACCATTGACATCGTGAACATCATCATCACCATCCTCATCATCATCCTCGTCCTCATCACCATCAACATCATCACCAGCATCATCATCATCATCACCATCAACATCATCTTCATCATCTTCATCTTCATCTTCATCATCATCATCATCCTCATCATCATCATCACCTTCATCATCATCATCATCATCATCATCACCATCAACATCATCAACATCCTCATCATCATCCTCATCATCATCACCATCAACATCATGAACATCATCATCCTCATCATCATCATCAACATCATCATCATCATCCTCATCATCATCCTCCTCCTCGTCATCATCTTCATCATCTTCCTCTTCATCTTCATCATCCTCATCATCATCGTCACCTTCATCATCATCATCATCATCATCATCATCATCACCACCATTAACATCGTGAACATCATCATCATCATCCTCCATCATCATCATCATCATCATCACCATCACATCATCATCATCCTCATCATCATCATCACCTTCATCATCATCATCATCATCATCACCACCATTAACATCGTGAACATCATCATCATCATCCTCATCATCATCACCATCAACATCATCACCATCATCATCATCATCATCATCACTGTCATCACCTTCATCATCATCATGATCATCATCATCGCCATCAACATTTTGAACATCATAATCATCATCCTCATTCCCATCATCATCATCACCGTCATCATCATCATCATCATCATCATCATCATCATCATCTTCATCATCATCTTCATCATCACCATCGTCATCGTCATCATCATCATCGCCATTCCCATCATCATCTTCATCATCCTCATCATGATCATCAACATGATCATCCTCTTCATCATCGTCATCATCATCCTCATCATCATCACCATCAACATCATCACCATCATCATCATCATCATCATCATCACCATCAACATCTTCATCATCATCATCATCATCCTCATCATCATCACCATCAACATCATCACCATCATCATCATCATCATCATCATCACCATCAACATCATCTTCATTATCTTCGTCTTCATCTTCATCATCATCATCATCCTCAACATCATCATCACCTTCACCACCACCACCATCGTCATCATCAACATCACCATCATCACCATCATCATCATCATCACCATCAACATCATCTTCATCATCTTCGTCTTCATCTTCATCATCATCATCATCCTCATCATCATCATCACCTTCATCATCAGCATCATCAACAACAACAACATGATCATCATCATCACCATTGACATCGTGAACATCATCATCATCATCATCCTCATCATCATCAACATAAACATCATGAACATCACCGTCATTCATCATCATCCTCATCACCATCGACATCATGAACATCATCATCATCATCCTCATCATCATCACCATCAACATCATGAACATCACCATCATTCATCATCATCATCATCATCATCACCATCAACATCATGAACACCACCATCATCATCACCATCAACATCATGAACATCATCATCATCATCCTCATCCCCATCATCATCATCACCTTCATCATCACCATCATCATCATCATCACCATCAACATCATGAACATCATCATCACCATCCTCATCCCGATCATCATTGTCACCTTAATCATCACCATCATCATCATCATCATCATCATCATCATCATCATCACCACCATCATCAACGTGAACATCCTCATCATCATCATCATCATCATCATCATCATCACCACCATCGTCATCATCATCATCATCATCACCATTCCCATCATCATCTTCATCATCCTCATCATCCTCATCATCATCATCCTCATCATCATCACCATCAACATCTTCACCATCATCATCATCATCATCATCATCATCATCACCATCAACATCATCTTCATCATTTTCGTCTTCATCTTCATCATCATCATCACATTCATCATCATCATCATCAACATGATCATGATCATCACCATTGACATCGTGAACATCATCATCACCAGCCTCATCATTATCCTCATCATCATCACCATCAACATCATCACCATCATCATCATCATCATCATCACCATCAACATCATCTTCATCATCTTCGTCTTCATCTTCATCATCATCATCTTCCTCGTCATCATCATCACCTTCATCATCATCATCATCATCATCACCATCAACATTGTGAACATCCTCATCATCATCCTCATGATCATCACCATCAACATCATGAACATCATAATCCTCATCATCATCATTAACATCCTCATCATCATCCTCATCATCATGCTCCTCCTCATCATCATCTTCATCATCTTCCTCTTCATCTTCATCATATTCGTCTTCATCATCATCATCATCATCATCCTCGTCATCATCATCACCTTCATCATCATCATCAGCAGCAGCATCATCACCACCATTAACATCGTGAACATCATCATCATCATCCTCATCATCATCACCATCAACATCATCACCATCATCATCATCATCAACATCATCACCATCATAACCTTCATCATCATCATCATCACCATCATCACCATCAACATCATGAACATCATCATCATCCTCCTCATCCCCATCATCATCATCACCTTCATCATCACCATCATGATCATCATCACCACCATCATCAACGTGAACATCCTCATCATCATCATCATCATCTTCATCATCATCTTCATCATCACCATCGTCATCATCATCATCATCATCACCATTCCCATCATCATATTCATCATCCTCATCATCATCATCAACATGATCATCCTCATCCTCATCGTCATCATCATCGTCGTCATCATCACCTTCAATATCATCACCATCA
Organism: Pseudotsuga menziesii; assembly: GCA_001517045.1. Classification (NCBI taxonomy): domain Eukaryota; kingdom Viridiplantae; phylum Streptophyta; class Pinopsida; order Pinales; family Pinaceae; genus Pseudotsuga; species Pseudotsuga menziesii. The sequence goes on along the minus strand of LPNX010743579.1, from coordinate 3,188 downwards.
TCACCATCATCACCATCATCATCATCATCATCACCATCAACATCATCTTCATCATATTCATCTTCATCATCATCATCATCATCATCCTCACCATCATCATCACCTTCATCATCATCATCATCATCATCAACATGATCATCATCATCACCATTAACATCGTGAACATCATCATCCTGATCCTCATCATCATCACCATCAACATCATGAACATCACCGTCATTCATCACCATCGACATCATGAACATCAGCATCATCATCCACATCACCATCAAAATCATGAACATCACCGTCATTCATCATCATCATAATCATCATCATCACAATCAACATCACAAACATCATCATCATCATCCTCATCCCCATCATCGTCATCACCTTCATCATCATCATCATCATCATCATCATCATCATCATCATCAACATGATCATCATCACCACCATCATCAACGTGAACATCCTCATCATCATCATCATCATCATCATCAACATGATCATCATCACCACCATCATCAACGTGAACATCCTCATCATCATCATCATCATCATCATCATCATCACCATCGTCGTCATCATCACCATCATCACCATTCCCATCATCATCTTCATCATCCTCATCCTCATCATCATCATCCTCATCCTCATCGTCATCATCATCCTCATCCTCATCACCATCAACATCATCTTCATCATCTTCCTCTTCCTCTTCATCATCATCATCATCCTCACCATCATCATCACCTTCACCATCATCATCATCATCAACATGATCATCATAAACATCAACATCATCACCATCATCATCATCATCACCATCAACATCATCTTCATCATCTTCATCTTCATATTCATCATCATCATCATCCTCACCATCATCATCACCTTCATCATCATCATCATCAACAACACAACATGATCATCATCCTCACCATTGACATCGTGAACATCATCATCACCAGCCTCATCATTATCCTCATCATCATCACCATCACCATCAACATCATCACCATCATCATCATCATCATCATCACCATCAACATCATCTTCATCATCTTCGTCTTCATCTTCATCATCATCATCTTCCTCATCATCATCATCACCTTCATCATCATCATCATCATCATCACCACCACCATCATCATCATCATCACCATCAACATCGTGAACATCCTCATCATCATCCTCATGATCATCACCATCAACATCATGAACATCATCATCCTCGTCATCATCATCAACATCCTCATCATCATCCTCCTCATCATCCTCCGCATCGTCATCATCTTCATCATCTTCCTCTTCATCTTCATCATCATCATCATCATCATCCTCATCATCATCATCACCTTCATCATCATCATTATCATCATCATCCCCACCATTAACATCGTGAACATCATCATCATCCTCGTCATCATCATCACCATCAACATCATCACCATCATCATCATCATCATCATCATCACCATCATAACCTTCATCATCATCATCATCACCATCATCACCATCAACGTCATGAACATCATCATCATCCTCCTCATCCCCATCATCATCATCACCTTCATCATCATCATCATGATCATCATCACCACCATCATCAACGTGAACATCCTCATCATCGTCATCATCATCTTCATCATCATCTTCAACATCACCATCGTCATCATCATCATCATCATCACCATTCCCATCATCATCTTCATCATCCTCATCATCATCATCAACATGATCATCCTCATCCTCATCGTCATCATCATCCTCATCATCATCATCATCACCATTCCCATCATCATCTTCATCATCCTCATCATCATCATCAACATGATCATCCTCATCCTCATCGTCATCATCATCCTCGTCATCATCTCCTTCAATATCATCACCATCATCATCATCATCATCATCATCACAATCAACATCATCTTCATCATCATCATCATCATCATCCTCACCATCATCATCACCTTCACCATCATCATCATCATCATCAACATGATCATCATCATCACCATCATCATCACCTTCACCATCATCATCATCATCATCAACATGATCATCATCATCACCATTAACATCGTGAACATCATCATCCTCATCCTCATCCACATCATCATCACCATCAACATCATGAACATCACCGTCATTCATCATCATCATCATCACCATTGACATCATGAACATCAGCATCATCATCCACATCACGATCAACATCATGAACATCACCGTCATTCATCATCATCATCACAATCAACATCATGAACATCATCATCATCATCCTCATCCCCATCATCATCATCACCTTCATCATCATCATCATCATCATCATCATCATCATCATCATCATCATCATCAACATGATCATCATCACCACCATCATCAACGTGAACATCCTCATCATCATCATCATCATCATCATCATCACCATCGTCTTCATCATCACCATCATCACCATTCCCATCATCATCTTCATCATCCTCATCCTCATCATCATCATCCTCATCCTCATCATCATCATCATCCTCATCCTCATCACCATCAACATCATCTTCATCATCTTCCTCTTCATCTTCATCATCATCATCATCCTCACCATCATCATCACCTTCATCATCATCATCATCATCATCAACAACATGATCATCATCAACATCACCATCATCACCATCATCATCATCATCACCATCAACATCATCTTCATCATCTTCGTCTTCATATTCATCATCATCATCATCCTCACCATCATCATCACCTTCATCATCATCATCATCATCATCATCAACATGATCATCATCATCACCATTGACATCGTGAACATCATCATCATCATCCTCATCATCATCAACATAAAAATCATGAACATCACCGTCATTCATCATCATCCTCATCACCATCGACATCATGAACATCATCATGAACATCCTCATCACCATCACCATCAACATCATGAACATCACCGTCATTCATCATCATCATCATCATCATCATCATCACCACCATCAACATCATGAACATCATCATCATCATCACCATCAACATCATGAACATCATCATCATCATCCTCATCCCCGTCATCATCATCACCTTCATCATCACCATCATCATCATCATCACCATCAACATCATGAACATCATCATCATCATCCTCATCCCCATGATCATCGTCACCTTCATAATCATCATCATCATCATCA
>LPNX010743573.1:4530-76195 GCA_001517045.1 Pseudotsuga menziesii | reverse complement strand
TTTCTTGTATGTTATCCATTGTTTGAAAAATATTGAACATTAAATCAATGATATTAGTAAAACACAATGAATTTAGTATGTTCACACATCAAATAAACCTTTTATTAGAAGGATGGAAAAATTCTTCCAATACACATGCAACCAACCACTTTAGAAAAAAAGTCAAACTAAGTAAGAAAGTTACAATAATAATCAATTGAAAATACAAAATTATAATTAGTCAATGAGTGGTCAATGGTCTACACAAGTTATAGTTTATTAATAACTCATCACAAAAGACATACTATGCATTTCATGCACACCAACAAATCTTAATGCATTCATTTTATTTAAGTTCTCTTTGTTATTGAAGTGTTCCTCAAATTAGAAATTTTCACTAAACAATTAGAACCTATGATTGTTTATCAACCCTACAATGTTTCCATGAGTGTGAGGATGGCCATTGGTATATAACAAGATCTTCCTATCAAAGTTTATGGAACCATAATAATTGATGCAGATAATATACATGCAAATTCTAAGTATGTATTGAACAATATTCAAATAACCAAATTGACTATAAAGAGGGCCATAAAACAACTTAAGAAATACTAATTATTTGGATGGAATGAACACATGTGTATAAGTATAACCAACAAAAAATTTAAAACATTTAGTTTAGATTTGGAAACCATATAATTATTGTACCACACAAGGACATAGAAACAAAAATACACTAACTTCATCTAGGAAATAACATTAGCATGAAGTAGTAAAAGTATGCATCATTTGAAAACACAAACTAACCTTGCACGTTTAAAATCCGAACTATGTAGATCTAGAAATGGATTGTTCACCAGCAGGAGACGGAAATAATAAACAGCTCCAACAATCACCGGAAAATAGTGCTGCAACAATGGAAAGTGTGAAGAAAATCTCGTTAAGGTCTTCGTTTTTATAGAACTCTTAGACGTCGCTATAGCGACGGAAAACATTGACTTTTGCACCCTAGGTCAAGTTGACCGTTGTAAAAATCCAACAAAATCTTAATGCCCTAGGTCAACTTGACGGTGCCGTCGCTATAGCGACGGATAGGCGTGGATACAACGATGTCCAAGGATTTAGGTGTGGATACAGCGACGGCTAAGAGTCCCTATGTGGATACAGCGATGGATAGGCATGGATACAGTGACGCCTCGTTCCTGTTACATTGGATTTTACACCAAAAAGTAAGAAACGTGGAAAACCTCCATGGTAAAATCCGTGCTTTTGTACTAGTGAATCCGGTGAACAGGATTGTGCTTGGACCAGAATTGCTCAAGGAAATGGAGCAAGAGGTCGTAAGGATCAGGAAGAAGCTGAAAGCAACACAGGACAAACAGAAAAGCTATGCAGATAAGCATAGGGAGAACAGGTAGTTCAGTGTTGGGGATCATGTTTACGTCAAAGTGAGGGCAAGGAAGAGTTCCTTCAAGCCTGGAAGTTGTGCCAAGTTGTCACCAAGATACTGTGGGCCATTTGAAGTGCTTAAGAGAATAGGGCACGTTGCATATAGACTTGCATTGCCTGCTAGCACTAGGGCTCATAACATTTTTCATGTTTCTTTGCTTAAGAGATATATACATGATCCTAACCATGTGATAAATTGGGATGTGATTCAGGTGGAACTCGAGGGAGAGTTCCGAATCAATCCAATGCGCATCCTTGACATGAAGGTCATAGTGCTCCGAAACAGGGCCATAGGCCAGGTAAAGGTGCAATGGGAGCACTATGGACCTGAAGAGGCTACTTGGGAGCTGGAGGATGCCATGCGATTGGCACATCCATTTTTGTTCAATTTTGTGGAACACTGAGGCGATACCAGTGTAGCATTTTGTTCAATTTTGTGAAGCACTGAGGACAATGCTATTGAAGGGGGAGGGGAATGTAATGCCCCGGTTTTGACCCCATTGCATTAAATGCACATGATGTATATATTGTAAATGATCATGGTGTGGTGCTAAAGGCCAAGGCCCCACCACTGATCGGTTATGCTATGTTTTAGACTTAAATTTGTCACCGATGGTATATCGGGGCATGCGTCATACATATTGAATCGTCATCATGTAAATATGCATCTTTAATTAAATGAATCCTCCCAGCTATGTTCGCGGCAACTAAAATGAGAAGGGGCATGATTTTCACAAGGATAAGGGTGGGGAAATTGTCAAACCTTGGCCAATGGGGTAAAAATCCATGTGTCACCTTTCTTTGTTTACCCAACCACCTCCATTAAGAATTGCTACTGGTGGTTGAGGCAGTTATTTTTTTGGAAGTGGGGTGGCAGGACTGTCAGTCCTCACCCACATGCACACTTCATGCTGATCTGTGTGTTATCACTCAGAATGTACCCAGGTTGTGAAAAGGTAGATCCCGAGGTAACAGCAAAAACCACTTTAGAATGTATTTCTGACCTAATATAATCAGAGAGGGATCTCTCACTATTTACAAAGTTTTTATACTCAAGATATTCAATCAAAGACACTCAGAAGGTCAGATTTCTGATGGGACAAATAGGACAAGTTTGTTTTAAAGACTTGGTAGGATAGTCATGGAGGAGACCATTGGGCAATGGAGTAAACAATCAGATCTGAAATAGGTTGCAGGAGGTAAGGTTTTGAAGGTTTATGATCAGAGACAAGGTAGGCACCATTTACTCAGTCTTGAGGTATTAGCAGGTTGATTAGTAGACAAAGGGAGACATTCCATCAAACAGAGCACCTAACTATGGTGAATTCTGCAAGACTTTAGAAGAAAATATTTTGAAAATGCTTGAACAATGGACCTAGAGCATGTAGGATGAATTCTAGCCCATAAAAAACTAATGCTCAAGCATGAAAGAAAATACAAAATGGAGTGGGAAACAGGATAAACAATCACATAAAGAAATTACTTACTGAAGAAAAGATGGCACAAGAATCTCTGATATGAAAAAGATTTTACATTCCTCCTATGCAAATTTTATTCATTTACTGAAAACGTGAAGCCATTACAATGTAGAGCCCCTATGCTCTTGAAAATCCTCTCTCTACTATCAATTACATTTTCATTTATATAAGAATAACCTTCTACCTATCTTTGAATTAAAAACCTAACTGAACTCTAAAAATAGAAACAGTTACAACAAAGTTTCTCCTGCATATCTCCAATGGTGACAGCTGTGTGAAATATGGGAGAGGTTTTTATAATTGGACATGTTCCCAACAAAACACATGTCTTAATTTCTCCAGAATAATCTCAATATCCTCAAAATATTCCTTTGAAGTTGATGACTCATATAATAAAATTGTATATTTCTGGAAAAATGACCTGTAAAGATATTTAAAATTCTCCCAACCTGTTATTACTGTGTAAAAAATGAAGGAGTTTTTTATTATAGTCCTGTTAGGAATAAAAACCTCTCTCATTTTTGTCAAATTAAATTCCTTTTGTCCAAAACAATTCTTTGAAGTTGATGGCTGAAATAGTCCTTTGGAAAACATGAAAACTGGTCTGTACAACTAACTTTGTTTCTGCTAAACCATAGCACCTGTGTAAAAAGTGAAAGAGGTTATTGTGGATAGGTACGTTGTGAAGAAAATATTCTCCCAGTTTCGTAGAATTTATCTTCATTTGATGTAAACAATTATTTTACTTGGATGACTAGAACAGTCATTTCGAAATCTGAACATTGTCCCTCTGAAGATGACTTTGCTGCTCCCAATCTGTATCACATGGGTAAAACATGAGAGAGGTTATTGTAGATCACGATGTTATTATGAAAAAACTCTTTCATTTTTTGAAATTTCTTCTTCATTTTCTGGAAACAGGTCGTTGAATAAAATGACTAAAACAGCCATTTTCAGAAAAATATGCTATGTTGCTTTTGAATCTTGAACTGTTTAACTTCATGAATGCTCTCACTGTATATATTTCTGCAACTCTTCTGGGCGGGTAGATTCATACCCATATCCATAAGCATGAGTAGCAGCACCACTATAAGCATAAGAAGCAAAGGATGCATTATGGTATATAGAAGCACCAGTTTTGTATTGATTCAGTCGAAGTATCAGTAGTCTCAGTAGCATACGCATATCCAGTAGTAGAGCTAGTTGATTGAACTGTTGATCCCACAGAGACGATGTACTGTCTCTTCCCTTCAGCATGCGACATATAAATTTTTTTTTTAAACCAAGTCTAAAAACCATGTCAAATTTATTTATATAGGACCCCATTCTGGAGCCTCCTTTCAGCGGTTTTTTCCAAACCACTTTTCTCCGTGGAATTTACCCAAAGTTACCACGTGGACAGTGGTTTGAATTCTGCTACCACCTTTCAACTTTAACCCTCATGCAACTTTATGTTCCGGAATCGTCCACAGCCTTCGATGTGATAGATCTTTATTTGTCAGCCGTTAGATTGGGTGACACGTACCGAATTCCCCTGGGAGTTTGGGACTTATCCCCCATGAAAGTTCACTCTCCGGAAATTATAATAACCATTGATTATTTTTCACTTTATTTTTTAACCGTCGGATGAGGCTACACATACCTTTTCCGCTGAGCCCTTTTTGCTTTAATTAACGTGCCACTTTAATCTCCGGAAACAATATTATCCATCGATTTAATTTTGACTTTTTACATTAGCCATCGAATTATTTTATGTGCTAATGTTTTGATTATACCTTAAGAAAGGTAATAAACCTTGTTTTAGCGCGTAAACCTTCATTAAACTTGGTTTGGTGAATAAAGCCCGCTTTTTGAATTTGGAAGAATATTCAAAACTATTAATTTTTGAATATAAATAAGATAAAATCTTTATAAAACCCATTTTTTAGGTTTCATTCAAAAATTAATAAAAAAAATTTGCCCCATTTGTGAAAAAATTATTTGTCTTTTTCCCTAAACTTCTCTTCTTTGCCAACCTAGAAATAGATTAATTAGAGAACTTTGGAAACCAACTCAATCACCCATGAGAACTTAAAATTTTGAAAGCAATAGGACCAATTCCGACAAAAATAAATTCAGTGCTAACAACTGGCTCCAACTAGGGATGCTATCCTCCCTGCGAGGTGGCAAAGAACCCGTAGACCAGGTGCCAAATCCATTGGGTTTCTCTTAATCTTTCTCTGAAATCCTCAACCTGTTTTGAACTGAACCATCAACTGAAATCATTTTGAAAACAAATCCCACTCTGTCAACCTGTAACCTGTAACTGAATTGTACTTGAAATTGAAACCAAACTGAAAACTGCTGAAAGAAATGCTCGCCGTGTCGAGCTTATTCATGCCTACCTATCCTACTTAACTAAGCACAAATGCCCAATCAAGCAAAATCTGACTTCCAATGAAGCCAATCAAGCAATTTATCCAATAATTCCATTTCTTCCTCATGCTTTATCAAAGTTAGATCATAAGAACAAAATAGCAGTAGGCTGCAAACATATAACCAACTACTCCATCTGAAATATTTATCCATGTACTCTGCTACTGGATCATAAAAAACATGACAAATTTCAAAATACTCAATCACTTGTTTGTCATGACAAGGCTGTCCAAAAAGTAACTCCTCTTGCATACTATCAAACCGATCTTTAGAATAGCTTTGAAAAGAATTCTCATGATTGTTTTTCAATGATATATCAACAACTTCATTTAATATTTTTACATCTACAACTCCTTTCTTCTCAAGCGCTTCAAGAGGAATATCATTTTGTTCAACAAGATTAAGCAGAAAGTTGTCTTCTTGACAAAATGTTTCTGAATTGGAAAGATTTAAAGAAACATCCCATTGAGAGTCCTGATCTCCTCCTTTATGATCCCTTTGTTTATTGCACACTATTGGTTCTTTCACATACTGATATTGTTGGCATGATTGCTCTTCATTTTCATTATATATAAGTAGGCTAAAATTTTCTTTAAAGCCATCACTAACATAATTTTCAACAAGCTGACCACAATCATCAGAAAAACCATCAAGAGTATAACCGTCTTCTTTCACATCAATAGGCTGATCATCTTCATGCTCATATCTTTTTTCCAATTCTAATCCAAGGGCTGATTTCTCTTTAATTGCATTTTCAGAAAATAAATATGTGGAGGGACTGTAAGACTGGAAATTTGTAGAATCAGAATTCTTTATGTAATCACCCACAAAAACATTAGAATTTAGAGGAAATTGCTGCTGCAAAAAGGAATTTTCTGATTGGGAATAAGCAGCCTCATCTTGAAACAAAACTTCAGAACTTGAATAATATGAAGAAGGGTTTGATTGAACATCCCAACTTCCCTTTTGGTCATACAAAGAATGACAAGACTGCTGCAAATTATCATCTACTTCAAGAAAAGAAATGTAGCTGCTTGAATCAGAGTTTTGGCTCATGTCTTTTTCAGTAGAGGAAGAAATTATTAACTGCTGAGATTTTTCTTGAATGTGAAGACAACTAATTTGTGTTTCCTTTTTCTGAAATGGGTTCTCATATAAAAATTCTAAAAGCTCTTCATCCACTAACTCATCATCACTATACAATTTTTCCAAATCTTCAATGAAACCTTTAGCATGCATACAACAATCTTGAACCAGCAACAAGGAGGGGTATTGGTTTTGGTAATGTTCATGAAATACTGTATGAAAATTAGTAATGGAAAACAAACTTTCTAATGGTAACCCTTCATACCATGACCTTGCATCTTCTTCTAGAGTAGCCCTGAACATTTTCATTAAATAATCCTCATGCAATTTAACTCCCAACTTATGTATATGTATATGAAATCTAACCAAATGAAGGGCAGCATCATCATTCTTTCGATCTTTAAACTTTGGAAGACCTGTTTGCCAATCCACTTTAGGTATTCGATTTGGAAAACCAGGAATGTGAGCATGATTCATAGGAGCATACCTTGCAGACAAAGAACTCATCTTGATAAATGAATATACTGGATCAACTCTTCAAACTTTATAATCTTTTTATAGTGGAGTCGCCATAGGAATTCTGAAAACTGGATTCTTCAAAGATGGAGTCGCCAGGGAAAATATACAACCTCTTCTGCTAATAAAATTCCTGTTTACCCACAGAAATATTTCTTCAAGCTTTGTCGTTCTCCCAGGGCAGATATCCACTTTCGTTCCCTGGCAACGGCGCCAATTTGTTAGCACTGAGAATGTACCCAGGTTGTGAAAAGGTAGATCCAGAGGTAACAGCAATAACCACTTTAGAATGTATTTCTGACCTAATACAATCAAAGAGGGATCTCTCACTATTTACAAAGTTTTTATACTCAAGATATTCAATCAAAGACACTCAGAAGGTCATATTTTTGATGGGACAAATAGGACAAGTTTGTTTTAAAGACTTGGTAGGACAATCATGGAGGAGACCATTGGGAAATGGAGTCAACAATCAGATCTGAAATAGGTTGCAGGAGGTAGGGTTTTGAAGGTTTATGATCAGAGGAAAGGTAGGCACCATTTCCTCAGTCTTTAGGTATTAGCAGGTTGATTAGTAGACAAAGGGAGACATTCCATCGAACAGAGCACCTAACTATGGTGAATTCTGCAAGACTTTAGAAGAAAATATTTTGAAATAGCTTGAACAATGGACCTAGAGCATACAGGATGAATTCTAGCCCATAGAAACTAATGCTCAAGCATGAAAGCAAATACAAAATGGAGTGGAAAACAGGATAAACAATCACATAAAGAAATTACTTACTGAAGAAAAGATGGCACAAGAATCTCTGATATGAAAAAGATTTTACATTCCTCCTCTGCAAATTTTATTCATTTACTGAAAACGTGAAGCCATTACAATGTAGAGCCCCTCTGCTCTTGAAAATCCTCTCTCTACTATCAATTACATTTTCATTTATATAAGAATAACCTTCTACCTATCTTTGAATTAAAAACCTAACTGAACTCTAAAAATAGAAACAGTTACAACAAAGTTTCTCCTGCATATCTCCAATGGTGACAGCTGTGTGAAATATGGGAGAGGTTTTTATAATTGGACATGTTCCCAACAAAACACATGTCTTAATTTCTCCAGAATAATCTCAATATCCTCGAAATATTCCTTTGAAGCTGATGACTCATATAATAAAATTGTATATTTCTGGAAAAATGACCTGTAAAGATATTAAAATTCTCCCAACCCGTGATTACTGTGTAAAAAATGAAGGAGGTTTTTTATTATAGTCCTGTTAGGAATAAAAACTGCTCTCCGTTTTGTCAAATTAAATTCCTTTGTCCAAAAAAATTCTTTGAACTTGATGGCTGAAATAGTCCTTTAGAAAACATGAAAACTGGTCTGTACAACTGACTTTGTTTCTGCTAAACCATAGCACCTTTGTAAAAACTGAAAGCGGTTATTGTGGATAGGTACGTTTTTAATACAATCCTCTCCCATTTTCATATAATTTATCTTAATTTGATGTAAACAATTATTTTACTTGGATGACTAGAACAGTCATTTCGAAATCTGAACATTGTCCCTCTGAAGATGACTTTACTGCTCCCAATCTGTATCACCTAGGTAAAAACTGAGAGAGGTTATTGTATATCGCGATGTTATGATGAAAAACCTCTTTAATTTTTTTAAATTTCTTCTTCATTTTCTGGAAACAGGTCATTGAATAAAATGACTAAAACAGTCATTTTCAGACAAATATGCTATGTTTCTTTTGAATCTTGAATTGTTTAACTTCATGAATGCTCTCACTGTATATATTTCTACAACGCTTCTGGGCTGGTAGATTCAGACCCATACCCATAAGCACGAGTAGCAGCACCACTATAAGCATAAGAAGCAAAGGATGCATTATGGTATATAGAAGCACCAGTTTTTTATTGATTCAGTCGAAGTATCAGTGGTCTCAGTAGCATATGCATATCCAGTAGTAGAGCTAGTTGATTGAGCTGTTGATCCCACTCTCTTCCCTTCAGCGCGCGGCATATAAATTATTTTTTTTAAAACCAAGTCTAAAAACCAAGTCAAATTTATTTATATAGGACCCCATTCCGGAGCCTCCTTTCGGTGGTTTTTTCCAAACCACTTTTCTCCGTGGAATTTACCCAAAGTTACCATGTGGACAGTGGTTTGAATTCTGCTACCACCTTTCAACTTTAACCCTCGTGCAACTTTATGTTCTGGAATCGTCCACAGCCTTCGATGTGATAGATCTTTATTTGTCAGCCGTTAGATTGGGTGACACGTACCGAATTCTGCTAGGAGTCTGGGACTTATCCCCCATGCAAGTTCACTCTCCGTAAATTATAATAACCGTTGATTATTTTTCACTTTATTTTTTAACCGTCGGATGAGGCTACACATACCTTTTCCGCTGAGCCCTTTTTGCTTTAATTAACGTGCCACTTTAATCTCCGGAAACAATATTATCCGTCGATTTAATTTTGACTTTTTACATTAGCCATCGAATTATTTTATGTGCTAATGTTTTGATTATACCTTAAGAAAGGTAATAAACCTTGTTTTAGCGCGTAAACCTTCTTTAAACTTGGTTTGGTGAATAAAGCCCGCTTTTTGACTTTGGAAGAATATTCAAAACTATTAATTTTTGAATATAAATAAGATAAAATCTTTATAAAACCCATTTTTTAGGTTTCATTCAAAAATTAATAAAAAAATTTTGCCCCATTTGTGAAAAAATTATTTGTCTTTTTCCCTAAACTTCTCTTCTTTGCCAACCTGGAAATAGCTTAATTAGAGAACTTTGGAAACCAACTGAATCACCCATGAGAACTTAAAATTTTGAAGGCAATAGGACCAATTCCGACAAAAATAAATTCATTGCTAACACTGTGAACTTGGTTTTTATCTTTCCATCCTTGGACTATGTAAGCTCCTTGGTGACTTCATTGTTCAGATCGGGTCGTTGGTTTTCCCCACGTGGTTGGCTGTGTTTGTCGTGGTCTTCTTTACATTTTGGGGACTTTTGTAAATTCACTTGAGAGTCATTTTGGCCACGATAGGGCCAAGAATGACTCATAGAATTGGCTTCCCTATCTTAAGTTGTAACAGTTGATTGATTGCATACGTGCAATGGTAGGTCTTCGGACTATGTAAGGATAAGGGATGGGGGCTTATTTTTGCTTGACAAACCTGGTGGCTGGAAACCACACAAACAGAGCTAGAGGGTTGGACTTCTTCTCCACCACCCCTAAATAGCATTGGAAGGGAATGCAGGGCCTGAGGGACTGTGTAGCAGAGAAGGGACGGATTCCTTGTGTTGGGGGTGTGTGGGTGTCTTAGAGGTCAGGCTAGTTATGGTGTAGGTGTTCTTGGATCTATTATGAGCTCACCAACTTAGCACTGATCCTTTCCCCAACTCCTTGATGGCCTGATAAACCTAACTGTGTTGGCTTGGCTATGTTTTGTATATCCTTGGCTATGTGTAAGCCTGCTTGTTCCCTTATTCCTTGGAGAATCATGCCCAGCTTGGGGGTGGCAGCACTGCTAAGAGATTAAGGAGCACGCTGGCCTATGGATGGGTGGAACATTGCAGCGACATAGCTGGTTGCAGATCAACTTCTTCATAAGATAAGTGATCTTGCCCATTTTTACTTCTGCAACCATATTTTCTGCTAATGAATGTTATGAACATGTTGAATGCATGCATGTATGAATGTACGTTGAATTCCACTATGTCTGATAAATAATTGTAGCTGTGTATGATAAACAATTGTAAATGTGCATGTCCTACTTCAATGTATTTCTTTCAGCATTCTGTTTTAGCAATTTATGCATGTACATGTTCATGGGGCTCTTAGCCTAGATGGTTAATGCCATGGGGTCACGTCCTCTTCGCCTGTCGAAGGGTTGGGGACGTGAAAAAAGGTGTATATGTATATCCTGGTCATGTAGCATTGGTTTCATTGCTTCCATTATGGTTTGGTTCTTTCGTTCTACAACCCCATTCTTCTAAGGATTGTATGGCATATTCAACTCCTTCTTAATCTCATACTCTCTATAGATTTGCTTGAATTATTATGAGAAAAATTCTCTGTCATTGTTTGACTGCAGCGTTTTAATCTTCCTTTCAGTTTGGTTCTCTACCAAGGATTTATATTCCATGAACTTAATGAATACTTAACTTTCCCCTTTCAGGAAATATATCCAAGTATTACGTGAGAAATAATATATAAATAAAACATAGTACACATACCCAATTAATGAGCTAGGAGACATGGGTCTACCTACATCCAAGTGTATTATCTCCAGTATTCCTTTAGCCTTTCTTTCACTGCTAGGAAATGTCTTATTTGCATTCTTTCCTTGTGAACATCCTTTGCAAATGACTCCATGCTTTACCTAGATATATGGAAGTTTGGAGACTGCTTTTCTTGCCATCCATAGTGCTTTGTAGTGCACATGTGAAAGACTTTGGTTCCATATTTCACTTGGTTCTATTAACTCATGAACCAATTCTTGTTCAGGCTGTGCTTTTAGTTTTTACAATCTGTCGTCTTCTTCTCCAATCACTATTGCATCATCTATTGTATTTCCTTTAGGACACATTAGAACTTGGACATTGACAAATGAAAATCTCATTCCCTTTACATATAGTGCAGAGATGGAGAGAATATTCTTCTGCAATCCTGGAACATACAACGAATCCTTCATCTTTAAGGATTTCCTGGAGTCTATCTTGTATGGAGCTACTCCACTCCCTTTTATGGGGTATTGATAATCATCCCCAAGTTTCACCTTTTGAGGTGAATCATGCTTAGACATATTAACGAGTGATTCCTTCTAGCCAATCATTTATCTTCATGTGAGATAGTTCCTGTAAGTGTTGCGATTAGCACATACTCTTCATCTGAATCATCCTTCTATCTTCTGAATATTTTGTTTGTTGGTTCATCGTCTTCAGAAACATGAGAATGGTGTCTCTTTTTCCTAATGGGACAGTCTCTTGCAAAGTGTCCCTTTTCATTAAAAGTAAAGGATCAAACATTGGAAGGATCTCTCTTGATATTCTTCTATTTTTTTTCCTTCTTCTTGTTGTGATTATAGTTCTCTTCCTTCGCATTATTCTTGTAGTTCTTCCTGGTGTGAACTATGAGATATTGATCTTCAGTTTCTCCCATCCTCTATTCTATTATTACAAGTCAAGCTTCTTCTTGTGTGCACTCTTCTCAGAGTCGACTGAAAGAGATCAACTTCCTTCTTGCACATATTCCTTGAATGAATGGGTCCCATGATCTAGAGAGACCATTCAAGGTAGTCATCAGAATTTATCTTTCTTCGACATTCTCTTCATCTGCTTCAAGTTTTTCTTTGTTTTTAGAAACCCTTGTGAAGTAGGAATGTATATTTTATGAGTTCTATACCTTCACATTCTACAACTGGTTCCTCAAATTCATCTTTTGGTTGATGTTCTTTCCCTCAAACATCTTTTTCAAAGCATCATATACTTCCTTCGGTGTATTGAATGAATACACATGGGGGATGAGGTGATCCTTAATAAAATATACAATGATTATCTTGGCCTTAGCCAATTTATTCATATGAGTAGCCTTAGCCTTGTATCACTCTGGTTTTGAAACTTCTCTAGTGATGTACTGATCCAAATCATTATCTTCAAGGATCAGGGATATTTTTTACTTCCATGCTCAAAATTTATCAACCCCTCCAATATTGTCCTCAAGATAAGTATGGTGAGTCATCTTTTCAAATGATAACCTCAAATTGAAATAGCAAAGTTTTATATCTTACCAATTTAAGGTGTCCGACCTGGTTTTAGAGCTGGATGACCCAGGGTTTCTCAGAGAAGCCCTAATTTTCTAAACTTAGAGTTTGGGAATTCTGTTTGGATAGAAATATGTGTCTCCTTGAGGTGAGTTTCTCAACATAGTCCTTTCCTAAATATTGAGGTTGGAAGCCTCAAAACCTTAATGCCCTACTTTCTCCCGACACTAGTGACATGGTCAAAATTGAAACTTCTTCAAATCTAAAACTTATTCCACCAAAAGATGCGGCCTACTGAGGTGAGTTATCCTAGCCCTATTTTCTTGATGATCTATGGAGAGAAGACCTTTAACTAGGATTCCCTAGTTTCTGCTGCTACACAGTGCCTTCTTCAAAGATGATCTGATACCATGTTATTTTTCTTAGATCTTATTATCTTAGTTAGGATATTTATCTAAAAGAATAACAAGTACAACAATATGGATAAGATAGAATAGATACACAAGACACAAATATTTTCACCGAGGAAACCATAAAGTAGAAAACCTCACAAAATTCCTCATAATAGTACACTCACAAATATTGTGGCATAAGATGAACAATCCCAGTAATAAGAAGTATCCAACAACTATCTATCTCTCCTCCTTGTCTTTCTCTCTCATGAAAAATTTAGTGAGTGTGAGGTGTGTATAAATGAGGGAGCGATCCTCCCTATTTATACTAATCAAGTGGCTATCCTATTACATGATTGGGTTCGACCTATTACCTTAACAAGGCCGAATTCTCCTAGAGACACTCAAAACATACATTATATGATTTTTCACTGGGGACTATTGCCCCGACCTACAATGGAGGTTGTACCTCAAGGTATATACACAATAATGACATCTTGAAAGGAGACAAAAACATATAGAATGGGGGTACAACAACATACAATGATAATATACATCAGAATATCTTCCGAAGTTACAAATACATCAACACCAACATCACTTATAGCTTCGACACATGAGCCTTCATGTTCCAGGATATCATGGCCATGTCGATCGTGTGGTGTCACTTGTATTATTCATTTTAGTGTCCCATTTTACATGCTGAACGAGAAGTCTTCCTTGATCATATGTGTTTATCGGATCAACTTTTCCACCATAGGGTGTCCTTGTAAGAATCACCCACATAGAAAATTTTCCCTTTAGTAGATACCATTTCTATTTTATCCTCCCCGGTTGGCCCACTCACCAATGAAAATTTTCATCCTCCGACGAAGACCTAGGTCCACTACATCATTTGCATGTTTCCTATACATCAAGGGATCTCCATTCAAGTGTTGGATTGAGACACGATGGACACTCCTGAGGTGCACCATGTCTTTCATGATTATTTTTCATTTTCAATACCTTTGTTATGTTCTTTATTACACGGGGGTATCTACTCCATATGTGAAAGATAATGACTATGAAATTTAGCTTCCAACCCTTTAAGAAATTGTGCAAGACTCATAAAACATGTATCATTGTGCAACTATCATATAGGAAACATTTTCCCTTTGTTTAAATTGCATTCACCAGCTCTCCCACCGATAACCATAGGGTCCTAAGTTCCTAATAAGGATGTCCCATCAACATCCTTATTGAGAATAACATGATCCCCCCATGGTTGTGGGTAATATTATAACACAACCACCATAATTTGGCACCCATGATGTTGAACCCCTCCAATCCTGAATTATTTGACCTAGGTTGAAAATATCAACCCATATTTCATCATTTTATAATTACGCATTTACTCTCCCCCATTATAAATTGATGGCTTCAAATCCCTCAGCACATGTTACAATATATATTCATAATTGACCACTCATAGACTCATGAGTAGTTCACCATATGAAATATTCTTTATATAATCACCCCCTAGAAGACAAAAATGAGGCCCCCTCCCTCCGAAATAACCAGTCCTATTCAGTTATTCCCATAGGAAAAATATACATGGCATTGATTCTTTGGGAACCCATCTTCGCTTCTACAAAAGAACCCTCACCTCATTTTGGAAAATTTTCCCTAACCTGATAAAAACTATGGGAACTACATCCATCATCAAATTTATTCCCCAACTCGCCAAACATTGCTAGAATCCCATCCATCATCAAATTGGTCTCCCGACATGCCCAAAATTGTGGGGACCCCACCAATTACTCTTTATATATAAATGATTCCCCAACACATGCAAAACTATGTGAACCACTCAATTCTCTTGGAAACAAATCCTCGATCACCTTTGATTGATGTAGTTGAGTCTCCCTATCCCCAACATTATCAATTTTGTCGATCAACATTCCATTTGTACAGTGTCTCCAACAAGTCCCTTCACCTATGGTTTTTATCCCTCCATTACACTCTGTCCCTATAATTTGAAGAATGTTTCCATCAGTTACTCCCCAATTTTACATCAATCAAAGGAAGTCACAATCCCTACTCCTATAAGCCAGTATTATGTTAGGTCAGTCAATCTCATAGTTGGTTACAACATGACCTTGGTTCACAAGATAAGACCCTCGTATTATCAATTTTTTTAGTTCTCATCGACATCAAACCATCATATTCTGAGAGTTGAATTGGTTACAGTGGTGCCTTGGGATCCCTTTCAACCAATATAAGGGACCTCCTTGAACTAAGTAGAGAGAGTCATCAGTGCTCCCTAGACTTAGTGGTCTCCCTATGCTCAATTTCAACAAATCTACTGAATCAGGGGGAGTCACACATTTTGAATGTAGTAGTGTTCACCTTTTCCAATCATGGGTAGAAACACATCTGGTACAGTGAAATCCCCCCTTTAGTGACTTCACCATTATTTCGGTCCCCCACCCATGTAGGATTCTCCTAATTTTCAATAGTTCTGCTTCTTAGGCACGAGTTACATCCTTTCCAGGTTCATGTACTCTCACATGGATTGAAGTCACCTTAATCCATATCCCAACATTTTTATGAGTTGACCCCTTAGTCTCTTCATTTTGTATCCACTTTAGTAGATCTTCACAAGCATGGGTATGCCTGCCTCATTTGTATAAAACAATACTCTTCCTTCCATCCATGGAGAAAGTATTCATCCACACATGCCTCAAATGATTTCAATAACCAAAAAGAGAACACAAAATAAACAATGATGCATTATCGACTCTACAGTACCCTTCGAACCTCATACATTAGGGGGAATCTGTTAACGCTTAAATCTTGCACACATGCAACATTTTCACAATTTACACAGTAAGGTGTCATCAACATATAACATGTATCCCAAGTAAGACATCCTAATTAGATCCAAGAAGCAGTATAAGTCCATAAATGCTAAAGAACATTCGAAATACAAAACTACATGGCCAAATATCTATCTATATGCATGACCGTGTGTATTACCAGCTTAGTTCCCATGTAGTATCTGTTAGATTTTTATCATTTAAGCAATATGATATCAGGATCTTATCTGAGAGAATACCATGCACAGAAATCAATCACAAGAGAGAATATACACAAATATTTTCCTCGGGGAAACCATAAAGGAGAAAACCCAACAACTTCCTTAGAGATATAATGAGCACCAATGGAAGCAGTAAAACCCAAAGACAAAAAGATGATCTCCAATAGTTGTTCTCTCTCTCACTTGAGTGAGATTATCCTCTCTCACCTATGTGTTATATCTGGGTGAGTATGTGTATCAAATAGATAGGCTCACTCTCTATTTATACTAGTTTCTAACTTAACAATCACTTACCAGGTCTGAATTCTCTAGGAGAGTCTAATAACCCTAGTGGCCCACAACTGCATGGAATTTCCCCCCAATCAACAAGGAGGGTTAACCTCTAGGAATTTACATGACTTGATTACATTCATGGTTCTCCCAATAGGAAGATAGGGGACTAATGAAATACAATATATGAAATATACAAGTGAATACATTCTGAATTTACAAATACATCAACACTCCCTCTTAACTAAGAAGGTATTCTCTAGACACAATTCATCAGCATAAGTCCTCATCACTAGATCATCATCAAAGTTGTATCATTACTGGATCATCATCAAATATGGATCGTCACTAGATCGTATCAAAGTTGGATCATCACTGGATCATCATCACCATTGCTTCTGCTATCTCGATCAAATGGTGTTATCTCTCAGTTCTACTTGTCACAGGAAGTTCTACAGAGTCAACCCTTTTTCATGTTGGTTATAGGCCTAGCCTCCATGTAGGTATTCATTTTCTTTAGCACTTATATCTGACCATGGGAGGAACACATCCAACATCCATGTCAGAAAGGCCTGCCCAACACTTATATCTGACCATGGGAGGAACACATTCAACATCCATGTCAGAAAGGCATGCCCAGCACTCACATATGACCATGGGAAGTCTAGCCTGTCACCATGTTAGTAAGGCCTAGCACTTACATCCATACACATGGTAGGACACACCATCTACCATCTGAGGAAAGGCCCATCACTTACATCCACCGGCATGGTAGGACACACCATCTACCATCCGAGGAAAAGCTCTGCGCTTACATCCATCAGCATGGCAGGACACACCATCTACCATCCAGGGAAAGGCTCTACACTTACATCCATCAGCATGGTAGTACACACTATCTACCATCCAAGGAAAGGCTCAACACTTACATCCACCGGCATGGTAGGACACACCATCTACCATTCAGGGAAAGGCTCTACACTTACATCCACCAGCATGGTAGGAAACACCATCTACCATCTGAGGAAAGGCTCTGCACTTACATTTGACCATGGGAGGCCTAGCCTTCCACCATGTCAGAAAGGCTCAACACTTACATCCACCGACATGGTAGGACACACCATCTACCATCTGGGGAAGGCTTTGCGCTTACATATAACCATGGGAGGCCCAGCCTACCACCATGTTAGAAAGGATTGGAACTTACATCCACCATCATGGTAAGACACACCATCTACCATCCAGGGAAAGGACCTACGCTTACATATGACCATGGGAGGTCCATCCTGCCATCATATCAGAAAGGATCTGCACTTACATCTTACGATGGGAGGAAAAAATCCTACCACCATGTTAGAAGGGATCTGAACTTACATATGACCATGGGAGGAACCAATCCTACCACCATGTTAGAAGGGAACATAAACTCATCACTTCCCCTTGGAAGGAACCTCGATCTGGAGAACAACAAGCTTCTCCCTGAAGTACTCAAACTTCACTCTGGCCATTTCTAGCATAGAATTACATCAGGGCTGATTATGTCCAGGAATAACCTGTGAGCTTCACCAGGACTGATTACATCTGAGGAAAACCTATAGGACTGTTTACGTCCGAGCAACCTATGAGCTTCACCAGGATTTTATGCTCAGACAACCTATCTCACCGGCTATGATAGAACTCCCTCTTTTGAGAGATCTTGATCTGGATCATATACTGGATCTTGATTTCTCCTCTCTTGGCTATTCTCAGCACGATGTAGGACTCCTTCTTGCTAAACCAAGAGATCACACTTGATCTCATACTGAAGCACCACCCCGAAGTGCTCTTCCTATCAATGGAATTACATGCCAAATCTGAATCCAAATAACCCTCCAGGTTAGTATTCCAATTCACTTCATACCTGAGACCATAGTCAAATTTACCCTTTAGGTACCTCAGAATATGATGTGTAGCAATCAGGTGAACATGTCGCGGATCTGTTAGGAACCGGTTCAATGTGTTCACAACAAAGAAAATATTTGGTCTCGTATTCGTCAGGTACATTAAGGACCCAATCATCTGACGATACATCATAGCATCAACTGAATCTAATGAAGCATCACTCAATAGCTTTAGGTTCGATTCCATAGGTGTGGTCATGGCCTTGGATTCCATCATCTCGAACCTCTTCAGGATCTCTACTGTATACTTCCCTCGTCCCAGGGAGACTCCATCTATATTCTTCCACACCTCCATGCCTAGAAAGTAGTGCATCATACCCAAGTCCTTCATCTCGAAATTATAAGCAAGTATTCTTCTTGCAACATTAATGAGTTCCTCTTTTCTGTCAGGAACAATTCATCGACATATAACATGAGCATCACTGGTCTTCCGCCTTCAACCTTGAATTAAAGGTTGGAATATGGTTTACTCTCAGTAAATCCTAGATCCATCAGTAAGTTTTCCATCCTGTCGTACCATGTCAAACCTTAGGATCTTTTGTAGTCATTCCCTTTGAAGTGGGGCATCATTCTCCCTCTTCCTTTCATACTCTATGTGTAGAAACATTCTGTATTGGAGTGACAAGTAGCTTCCTCTACTACTAATATTCTATGTATCCATATAGGGTCACTGGATACCAAGATCCTCTATATTGAAAATGTTCTTCTCACACCCATCTGTGAGCTTCTCATACTCTATAAGCATTCATCTTCAACCTTGTAGAAAGGTTAATATTTTCATCACTCTAGGTGATATTCAAGCTCCTCATGTATGTGTTATCCCATGGGTTCCTTCTGAGCTCATACAAGGCCTTCTTTAATTTGCACACATGAGTCTTCCTGTCATGTGTCTTAACTTCTAGTGGCTGCAAATGTCTCTTCATAGTCTATGCCTTCTGTAGAAGGAGCAAGTCGATTAGTCGACTTGAACGATAGCCGACTTAGTCGACTAGATGACTAAGTCGATAGGCCGACTTAGTCAATCAGCCGACTAAGTCGGTCAGCGGACTAAAACTAGAGATTAGTTCAACCACCTAAGGTCATGTCGGTTCACCAAACCAACATGTAGTTATTTTGTAACCATTCTGTAATCATATATATATATTAGGATATTGATCCAGATGAGAACTCGGTTTAGTTCTCTATGTTGTATGGACTCATTCGTGTAATATAATCTGGTAATTCACCTATTTGTTCTTATCTCTTGTCTCTGTTTTATTTATATATTTTTTAGTGTGTATTATTGGTAACCTTATGTGATCTGTGAGATTAAAACATTGGTTCCATTGTAGTCTAGTTGGTTAGGATACTCGGCTCACACCTAAGAGACCTGAGTTCAGGTTTCCCAGATGATGTCGACTTATTAAGACTATAGAGGAGAAGGACTAATTCATGGGTCCTGACATGGAGAGGATAGCTGAAGTCTCCATTTCCGAGAATATTTCATTCTTATCAGCCTTGACCACACTCACCATCAACATCCAGAAAATTTTCCAGAGTTGGACATATTTCCAACATCACCTTGCAGTAATAGCCCCAGCCATTGTAGAAGTCTACGTACAGAAAAGACCAACCATCAAACTTCATAGCCCACCGTAATAAAAGGCTAGCAAGAATTTTGTACCTCCCTATTTCTTCAGGTCGAAGAAACATTTTGTTCATGGGGGAGATGTAGAAGGAGCAAGTCAATTATTCAACTTGAACGATAGCCGAATTAGTCAATCAGCCGACTAAGTCGATGGGATGACTTAGTCAATCAGCCGACTAGGTCGGTCGGCCGACTAAAACTAGAGATTAGGTCGACCACCTAAGGTCGTGTCAGTTCACCGAACTAACAGGTATTTATTTTGTAACCATTCTGTAATCATATATATATTAGGCTGTTGAGCCAGATGAGAACTCAGTTCAGTTCTTTGTGTTGTATGGACTCATTCGTGTAATATAATCTGTTAATTCACCTATTTGTTCTTATCTCTTGACTCTGTTTTATTTATATATGTTTTAGTGTGTATTATTGGTAACCTTATGTGATCTGTGAGATTACAACACCTTCTTTCCATGAGAATATTCATGCTATGAATCTTGCCTTGTATCCCATGATGTTTCCATCTACTGCATGCTAGATCTTCCATATCCATATGGAAGATACTACATACTTTCCTTCAGGTCTTGATACCGCATCCTAGACATCATTCTTCTTGAACTGGTACTCTCCTTCCCTTTCTTCTTGGCTACTTCTTCATAGCTGGAAGGCTCTGCATCAATGATTTCGCTCAACAGTGTCACATAACTAGAGTGTGTTTGAGGCCTCTTGAAGTCTCGTCATACTATTCTTCATTTTGGATTATTTCTTGAACTGTCATCACTTGTTCTTCGGAACAAGTCTCATCCTTCTTTTCTTGTAGATGATTGTACATGATCTCTCCTACAAGTCAAATGCATTAGTTGTATGGTTAGAAACATTTCATAATGGTAACTTCTTATGCATAAGGATATAATCATGCAACTACTTTAGCCAATACAACATTCATCCATATCTTACAAAAACTTTCTAGATGCCTTCCATCTCTACCATGACATCATTGAGATTGTGCACTAATCTAATATGTCAGCAAAGAGGTTTCATTCTAGATAAGTAGCAATGGAGAGTTGTATATCACCATGGGCTACTTACCCATCACATGCATAGTAGTAGTATATTGTCATTAATGCAAACATTCTATCATGCATAACACATCAACTGAATATAAACAAATGCATAACAAAATAATATCATGAAATGACAATTGAATACTTATCTTTATTTCTTTTTGTGGGAATACTCCTTATTTATCCTTCAGCTTCATCATCTTCTTCATTCATAACAACATCATTTCTTATCCAAATGATAAGATGGATAAGAGGTTCTTCATGAATTGAGTCCTTCATATTCCTCATCACTTGAGGGATATTCTTTGAATCGTGAGAGCTAGATCTTCAGTTGCTCCCATATTATTTTCTCTTATTATGAGTCGAGCTTCTTCTTGTGTGCACTCTTTGTAGATTCTGCTGAAGGTAATCACTTCCTTCTAGCACACATTTGTCGAATGAATGAATCCCATGATCCTGGGAGGCCATTCAAGGTGGTTATAACAATATCTTATTCTTCTTTGATTGCTTTGTCATAGCATTGAACGCTTCCTTTTGTTGTCTTCAAGGATGACACATGAGGGATGAGATGATCTTTAATAGAATTTGCAATGATTCTCTTGGCTCTAGCATTAGCCTCATATCCCTCTGGATCTTATAACTTCTTTACTGAAATACTGATCTAAGTCAATTTCTGTAAGGATCAAGGAGTTCCTATACTTCTTCTTATTTATATTCTTCCCTTTAAAATGGCTTGGTCAAGGAGTCAAACATATCTTTAGGTGTCTTTAGGTAAGACACTTGTTGTATAAGGTGATCCTTGATTGAATCAACAATGATCTTCTTATCCTTGACCAAGTTATTCTTGTGTAAGACTTTAGCCTCATCTCCCTCTGGAACTGGAACCTCTCCACTTATGTAGGTGTCCAATTCATTTTCTTCAAGAATCAGTGAAATCCTATACTTCCATGCTTGGAAATTTTCAGCTTCACCAATATTTTCATCAAGCTCATGTTATAGGTCATTTTGAAATGAAAACCTCAAATGTAAATAGCAAAAGATTAGATCTTACTGATTTGAGGTGTCCGTCCTCGTTTTGGATCTAGATGATCTAGGGTTTTTCAGAGAAACCCTAATTTTCAAACTTGCAATCTTTCATATCTAATTGGATAGAAAGATGTCCCTCCTGAATATGAGCTAAGCATCATACTCATTTTCCAAAAACTGTGATCAGAACTGCAAAATATCTGATTCCCTAGTTTTCTTCAATTTCTTCTGCAGAATTTCCTTATATTGTTTCTACAATATATCTAAATGTACTACTCCCCTTTGTCTAAAATTTCATATTGTGGTATCCTAGTCTGTCCTCTTTCTAAAAACAAAGGTTTTACCAGAATTGGTTTCACCAATTGGGACTTATGAGAGTTTTCCCAATGTGACTTATTTCAAGACTATTCAGCATAGTGAATTTTCATGGACTTCTACATGTCAATGTTTCATAATCAGGTTCTAAACATTTACCACAGACACTATAGTCCATGCCCTATCTAGAACATCTTGCGAAATTTCATTTGGACCTTTGTAGCCCGAGATATTGCAATTATCCCTAGGTGTCTTTTTTAGGGATGAATCCTGGGAGAGGATGGAACCCTGATTTAGAGGAATCGTATCTCCCTGAATATAGCGAATCTAAGGCTGAAATGTTTACACAGTGTTCAACACAAAATTTTCTTTGTCCTTTAAAAATTTCAGATTTTGATCCTTCTCCAATCTCAAGATAGAGAGAATGTACCAAAACTACTAGTTTTAGTATTTTCATTAGAGGAAATTTGGGGTCTAAAATAGGCCTTATAAGAAAACATGCCAAAATAAGTTTTTGTGAGTTGGAATTCAAGAACCAATAGAATTTCAATAAAATAAGTCAACCATAATGGTTGAATTGACATATTTGTCATTAAAAAAAAATACTTTTTTTGTTCGTATTTTCGACATATCTCATTGTGTTTTTACTCAAATTTTGATCAAGAGATCTCGTTGGATGCGGAATTTGATTCTACATCCAACGAGTACCCACACTGCATACTTGTGGTGGACCCCTCTACCCCAAAAACAATAAATACCTGAAAAAATGTGATGATGACATCATCATCACATATTTTCAGGTATTTCTTGTTTTTGGGGTAGAGGGGTCCATCAAAAGTATGTAGTGTGGGTACTCGTTGGATTCAGAATCAAATTCCACATCCAACGAGCTCTCCCGATCGAAATTTGAGTAAAAACACAGGGAGATATGTCGAAAATACGAACACAAAAAGTAGTTTTTTTCTTTCTTCCTCCAAAATTAATCAATATTATTTTATTATTTTAACTATTATTTTATTATTTTCCTTAGGAGGCCCATTTTAGACCCCAAAATTCCTCTAATGAGGGTTTTCTAGTCTGGGGTCAAATTAGGGTTTGACTTTCCCGGAGTTTTATCCAACCAAAAATTTTGATCTTGGTCTCTAAATTTCTATTTTGAGGAGGAGAGAAATCCTATGCTAGGCTTACTCAAAAATTCCTCTTTTGTGAAAATCCCTAATTTCCCAGAGCAGTGACTAAAAATTCTCGGAATCAAATTTTGCTTCGACATGAAGATGCATCGTTCAATGGAGAGTTAGCCTAGCCTCCTTTTACTGATGGATTGTGGAGAGAGACCCAGAAAGTAAGAAGCCCTAGACTTTGTAGCTACACAGTGTCTTCTTCTGAGGTTAGCTCTGATACCATGTTATATTTTTATCATTTAAGCAATATGATCTTAGGATCTTATCTGAGTGAATAACATGCACAGCAATCAATCACAAGAGACGATAGAGACAAAGATTTTCCTCGGGGAAACCATAAGGGAGAAAACCTTGCAACTTCCTCAGAGATAGAATGAGCACCAATGGCAGCAGTAAAACCTAAAGACAAAAAGATGATCTCCAACAGTTGTTCTCTTTCTCACTTGAGCGAGCTTCTCCTCTCTCACCTGTGTGCTATAGCTAGGTGAGTGTGTGTATCAAATAGAGAGGCTCAATCTCTATTTATACTAGTTTCTAGCTTGAAAATCACTTACCAAGGCTGAATTCTCTAGGAGATTCTAATAACCCTAGTGTCCCACAACAGTGGGGAATTTTCCCCCTGATCAACAAGGAGGGTTAACCTCTATGACTTTAGATGACTTGATTACATTAATTATTCTCCCGATAGGAACATCAGGGACTAATGAAATACAATATATGAAATATACAAGTGAATACATTCCAAATTTACAAATACATCAACAGTATCTACATGGATTTTACCTTGATAACCGTGCTACTATCGAAACAATGGCATCTCAATCAACCACGCTACATTAAAGGCACATCAAATATCCATCACCTCCAAAAATTCAAATTTCTCTCCTCATGTACTTGGGCTCATTCAATAGCCCCCATTATGTACCTTGAAACAAGTTCACGAGGATATGGGATTCACACTTGGATCTAGTTGTTTCATGGACACATAATCACATATAAAAGGAAGGCACGGGAATGCATCTTAATAGTTTCCCCTGCAATCCATGGTACAACTTGAGGCGACTTCCATTGATGAGAACCTTCATAAGTTGTCCTACCAGAGTGGCAAGTTTGGATGCACCTACTTCTTTGATGAATAGGATACGAAGTGGACCCAACCATCTCATCCTCAATTACCTTTGATCCTTTATAAATATGATGGCATACATCTAAACAAGTGCGTTGGGTTCTAGGGTATTTATTTTTATGTTTATGTCATGTCATAATTTCTATCTCTCCTTCTAAACCATTTGATTTAACCCTGTGATAAGTTGATCTTATTATGGTTCTATCATTTCCTCTAGTATGTGCTAAAGTTTCATCATTTTTCATATTAGTGGCAATAGTCATGTGCAGGATAGGGACAACAAATTCTAGTGGCGTCACTACTTATTTTCTATAAACTAACCTAAATGGCATGTGCTTTTTTATACCTTTTCACATTGTCCTATATTCCCACAATACTATTGTATTGAATTGATCCCAATTGTCGCGTTGTACAGTGAAGACCTTTGTGCACACCTTCTCCAAAATATTATTGAATTATTCCATTGTACCATTGGCCTGGGAATGGTATAGGGTAATATTTTGGTGGTGTATCATGAACTATTCAAATATCACATAGATGGTGGAATTCAATAAAAGGGTTTCTTGATCTCTCATCAACACCTTCAGGCATCCAAACCTGGTGATAATATGCTCGAATATGAATCGTGGAGTGGTATCTGAGGTGTGATCCTTCATTAGCATAGCCTTTGACTATCTTGTCAGTTATTCTTTCACAGTAATGATGTACCAAGTTCTAGTTTCACATATTGGTTGGTTGATAGGACCCACAAAATCAATCGCCCATTTCTCAAAAGGATCAAGCTCAATGACAGGGAAGAAAGGAATCTCATCCTTGGGCGATGGATTTCCTAATCATTGGAAAAGATCACACTATTTGCAATACATCTTAGTTTTCTAGAATAAAAAGGCCATCAAAGTCTTGGGTACAACATATTGTGTATAGTAGCCTTGCCTGCATAGAGTCCTTCCATTTCCATCATGTAGTTCCTACAAGATGAGTGATCGTTCATGTTCTATCACACACCTACACATTATGCTATTGGCTCCCAAATTGTGGAATTGTTCTGCAATCAATTGAAAACTAATCACTTACCAAATTCCTATGCTACGAAACTATGTAATCTTTCGACGTGCGACCAGTGGAAATTTTTTTTGCAATTTCACTTAATTGACAAGGTATGGAATCAATGTGGAACAACTAGGAATCAGGGAGATAATCATCCAAAATTCCTATGTCTTAGCTAGATTCAATCCTCAACAGATGATTTGGACCAATATTATGCTTCCCTAGCTTGACAACAACCTCAAATTGAAATTCTTGAAATAGGATAAACCATCGATAGATGAGCTCCCCCAATGCTAGCTTGTTAACCAAGTATCTCAAAGCAGAATCATCTATAAAAAACTTGAAGGTACTCCCCACTAAGTAGTGTCATAATTTTTGCAAGACGTACACCATCACTAAGCCTTCACACTCATTTGTTGTATAGTTCTTCTTAGCTATAGATAACTTTCTCTTGATGAAGGAAATGGTGTGATCAATGTCTCCCTTCCTTCGTTGAGCTAGAAATGCACCCAATGCTAGTGATGATGGATCCACATGCATGTGGAACATGTGCTCCAATCTAGAAAAAATAATATTAACACGGTGTTGCGGTTGCAACCGTTCTCCCCAAATTTCTTAAATTTTGGGCCCCTCCTCATGATTTAGCGTTGTTTTTAATCGTTGGATCCTTTGAACCTTTTGGTTGTGCTTCAATGTTGGATGAGTTTTAAAGAATGACTCTCGGCCTATTTTCGGAGGTTGCGTGTGTTTGAAGTTGTTTGGATCGCCAATTGTGAGTTTGGTTTTGCTGATGAATCTGTGAAAAGCCACTGTTTCGGAGGTGAGATGTATCTTGACCGTTGATTTTTAAAACTCTCCGGACACTTATTTTTTTCGATTGAGCGGGCGTCATTTTTGTTTAATCGAAAGCCGTAGCCGTTTCCCTTTTGTCGTTGCGGCTCCTAAAATAGCTAAGCCTCCGAAGTCTAAATCCCCCCGCCAGCCGATGCGTCAGCCTTTTAGTCGCTTGCCCGTAACCTTTCCTTTTCTGCCGTTGCGGCTTGGAAATCCTTTTCTCGCCCGATGTTAATACCTTTTGAATTCCGATTGAGAGTTTTCCCACCCACGTTTCGGATGTCGCTATCCCTTGTCTCTTCCGCCGTTGCGGCTGGGAAATTCGTTTGGCTTCCGATG
Organism: Pseudotsuga menziesii; assembly: GCA_001517045.1. NCBI lineage: Eukaryota > Viridiplantae > Streptophyta > Pinopsida > Pinales > Pinaceae > Pseudotsuga > Pseudotsuga menziesii. The sequence goes on along the minus strand of LPNX010743573.1, from coordinate 49,256 downwards.
TGGTTACCCTTCCGATTTCTGATTGCGTTTTTTCTCGCCCTTCGGTTGCTTGTCCGTGACCTCGTTCTCTTCCGCCATTGCGCCTGGGGTGATATTTTTAGCTTCCGATACCATCGCTCTGAGCAGCCGATGAGTCCTTGTTTCCTGTCATTGGTGGTTTTGTGCAAACCCGTGGATAAACAAAATAGTGGTGTCGGCATTTGATAAAATTCTAATAATGGTGGTGCACTTGGCCATTTCTTTTGGGTTGGCTGTTTCAGTTGCTATAATTTGTTGCTTTGTTTTATAACGCAGTCCCAATTAATGATACACTTTGTTGAATCGCAGGTGGACTCAAAAGATGTTTTTCGACTACCGCGGCATGAAGGCATAATGGGCCGTTTGGTGGAGGTAGAGCCAAAAACAGCAGGATCTCAAGAAGAACAAATGAAGGAGAAGACAAAATGAATGGTGACAAAGGAGCAGCTCTGAAAGGTCCGGTAGTTACCCAGCCAATCATGAGCACGCGCAGAAAAGATAGAAGAATATGAAGCGTTGGGGAACTGAAAGGTCATATGTTTGGGGAGAAGCCCAAGCAGTCAGCCATGGTAGTTTAAATATTTCAAAGTAGAACTTAGAAAGGGATTTTTCCCTGGAAAACTCGTAAACCTTTTGCTTGTAAGAGGAACTATTTTGTTTTACAAAACAGAAAGTGAAAATTTTACCTGTTGGAGAAAGTGCTATGTGGAATGGATCAATGCGTTTAAATGAGCAATGTTGAATGTGAACTATTTTGTTTTCAGCTATGTCTCATTAGCTGTAAGAGTGTTCTAATTTCTTGAACCTATGCTCTTGTCTGAAGATTCTTCAGTATTTTTATGGTGTTCTTCCACTATGAGTAATGGGATGTTTTAATTGTTGATGAGATATCTTGTTATGTATACTTCTACTTCTGTTTATACGTTTGGTTATAAGAAAAACTATCTGTGATTTTCCATAACACCTAAATAGTATTGCATTACTCATGAATTAATCCAGCTCTCTAGAGATAGTTTAGTTTGTTTGTTTTTATTACTGTTTGTATGATTTAGATGCTTGTGAGTTATAAGATGAGAGGTAAGAACTTGCGCATCACATTGTGAATGCTCCTTGCATCTTTATCACTCTGCATTGTTAATTAGGCATGTGCATTTCATAATTTAAGTCAAAATACAAAAACTCGGTGGACTGGGCCGTAATCAGTAAAGACCTTTGTTTTGTACTTCACCTACGGTAGCTGGACCGCAAACCGGACGGATTCCCTATACCAAATAGTCACGGGCTAGTTGGGAACGTTGACTGGGGAGAATCCCTTACTATTGTTGCCTATGAATTTCTGGGCCCCAACAGTTTTGACGCTAGAAGGAGGGCTGCCAGTGCATGGCCGGCTGAGGAAACCCGTTTTCCCGAGATTATTCCACCGGTAACAGTTCTGAAAGCATTGGGCTTCATAATCCAATTCCGGAAGAAAGAGAACATCTATATTCTGTTGGCAACAAAGTTGTTAATGATCTGATAAGACACACTAGGGAATATGTAAAGAATATTGGAGGATTGCCAATCATCCCTGAATTTCCTAGAAGAGAATATAAAAGGAAAGATCATCCTATAGTAGAAGACTCAGTGTTGGTTGGAGACTGGGAAGAACTTGTAGAAACAGCCTTACAGGAAGTTGTGCTACCTTTGAACCAAGAATTCCCAAATACCCCTCACAGTTCTCCTGCTCGCACTCCTATTGGCTCACCTCCTCACTCTCCACCTAGGATCATGGCAGGAGTAAATGCTAATCCACCACCTAACCCACCAAATCCACCATCTACTTGGATAGCCAGATCACCGTTAAACCTGACACCTCCATTACACGACCTACCTCAAGCCTTTGACAAGATGTTTCCCAAGTTTGACCCAAATGAGAAAATACTAGTAGATTATCACCTACAAAAATTTTACTTGGAAATTGAAGGATTAAGGGCCGGGGAGTATGAAGATGTAGTCTGCAGACTGTTCCTGCGTACCCTTAAAGGAGCTACAGCATCATGGTACTTTGGGTTGCCTGCTAACTCTATCCCTGATTGGGATACCTTCTCTAGAATTTTCAGAAGTAAGTATGCAACTCAGAAAACTCATGCAGCCCTCATGAAAGGGCTATGCGCCTTGAAGAAAGAAAGAAAGGAAAAGGTGCACAGTTTCACACAAAGGTTTGCAACCTATCTCAAGAATTTTTCTGAAACAGATAAACCTTCAGACAAAGTTCTAATTGAATATTATACTTCAGCTTTAGGCCCTGATTTGGCCATGTTTTCCAAAGGTAGAGCCAAGCCTACTTTGACGGAAACCTATGAAGAGGTAGAAGTAGTGGAAGCTGAAAGAGAAAGTATTGAAGATTATCCAGAACAGTCAGGAGAGAAAGGTGCAGGAAGGAAAGCCTTATTGTTTACTAATCCTAAGGAAGAGAAATCGCCAGATTTGAAAATATGGCAAAAATGATGCAGAAGCTCTCCAACAAAATCATAGATTTGGAGAAAGAGAAGGAAACACAAAAGTTTTATAAGCCATATTATAAGAAAAGAGAGGATAACAATCATTCTCAACCTCCTCCTCACAATACTACATCCATGAATTTAACAGAGGTAGGCATGGACAATTTTTGTACTTTCCACCAATAGCCACATTCTGAAAAGAATTGTCCTCAATGGATAAACTCAATGACATTGGTCATGAATCAGCTGTTGGATTCTAGATTAACAGAAGATGGAGATGAAGAGAGAAAATAGAATACTACGTCAGCAAAGGAGCAAGAAGAGGAAACCATGGTTTTGTGGGATTCTGTTTCGTTATTTGATGTTGAAGAGGAAAAGAATCAGAGGTACAAGGATGTCATGGAAACCAACGTAACAACAAGAAGACAAGGGTCAGTTAAACAAGACAGTCTCATACTCCCAAAGATTAAGAGGCTTCAACGAAATGTTAAGAAATTTCAAAATAAATCCTTAGCTGATAAAGTTCCAGAATTCACTATTACCAGCCAAGATCATAAGAATAATAATACGTTGACCAAGCCAAATAAAGAAAAGACGAATGTTGATAAACCTCTTCCCATTGAACAGTAGATGGATTATGGCATCATGGAAGATATTAAGAAGGTGAGGGAAAACGTTTCACTATTTGAAATGTGTAAAGTGCCGCAGCAAAAAGAAAGACTATTGAAAGCACTTGAAGCATTGGATGAGAAGCTACCCACTGACAATCAACCTCAGGAAGAAGAAGAAATCAGTGAAACCAGCATTGGAGGTAAGTCTAAAAGCAAACATCTGCCTTTCCTCCTCACGTTTGAAATTTTCAATCATAATGTACATAATTGCTTGGTAGACTCAGGGGCGTCGGTTAATGTCATTCCAATATCAGTCTGTAAAAAGATCAATGGGAAGCCTAAGCCATCCACATGGAGGGTTGTTCAGTTGGACGGGATGGATGTAAAGGTAATTGGTGAGATGGAAGATGTCCTAGTCCATCTAGCATCAAATGATAAAGTGTGCCAACTCATTAATATTGTGGTGGCTGATATACCAGACGCTTACGGTCTTGTCCTGAGCAGAGATTGGTCGGCCAAACTAAATGGATATTTTTCCTCAGATTGGTCGCATCTGTGGTTTCCATACAAAGGAAGTCCGAACCAAATTAAGATATTGAGGGAGCCTCACATGAAGTACAACGTTACTCGACTTGAGGAGAAGAATGAACCAGTGGATTCTGTATTGGGAAACTATTTTATTGAGTTGGAACCAGGAAATTATCAAGCAGAAGAAGCCAGTAACACATCAGACACTTAGCCTGATCTCCTTCAATTCTCACAGGCTGATGAGATTGAATGTAAAATAGTAGACTTAGCAGTAGGAATAGATTCACATTCAGTAGTTAGTGATTTTTGGACTTTGTTTTTTGATGGCTCTAAGACGTTAGAGGGGTCAGGGGCTGGCTGTTTCCTGATCGACCCCCAGAAGAATAAACATTTTCTTTCATGTAGATTAGAGTTTGAGTGTACTAATAATACAGCTGAGTACGAAGTGCTAGTGCAAGGTTTGAGGAAAGCGATTGAATTAAAGGTAAGTAATCTAAGAGTTTTTGGATATTCTGAGATTATTGTGAAACAAATCCGGAATCAAATACATTGTGTTTCCCCTCACTTGAAAGCTTACCAAAATGAGGTATGGGACCTACTTAAATGTTTTAATGCATTCAATATTATTTCAATTCCAAGACTTAAAAATGCAGCAGCTGACTTGTTGGCCACATCAGCCGCTAGGCTTGTACCCACTAATAATCGATGCTCTGTCGAATTGCTTTTCAGGCCCTCAGTACCGGATATGATCACCAACATGCGAGTGTTCGATGATGATCAACAAATAATATAATGCTTAACAAATGATGAGGTGTTCAAAGGGGCGATTATAGATGATGAAGAACATCAGGCTGAGATGAAATATCACAATTTCATCCCTAAAGGAGTCAGAACTTTGGAAAGAATGTTCGATTTAAATGAAAGTTCAGAAGACCAGCCAACGTGAAGACTCAAAGCTCATCTCTACAGTTCGAGCTGATAAATTTAGGGATTGAGGCGAGTCCTAAATTTGTGAACCTTGGCAAATGTTGTTCACCAGTGGAAAGAGATAAGTTCATCACTCTGTTTCGACAATATAAAGATATTTTTGCCTGAACATACGAAGATCTGAAAACATACGACACCATCATCATTAAGCATGTTGTCCCCATCAAAGTCAGCATCAAGCCATATCAACAACCTTTAAGAAAAATGCATCCAAAACTGGAACCGCTAATTCAGAGTGAAGTGAAGAAATTATTGGATGCTAGAATCATTTTTAAGGTCAGACACTCTGAGTGGGTATCAAATCTGGTACCAGTGAGAAAAAAATATGGAGAGATCAGACTCTGCATGGATTTCAAGAACTTAAATGGTGCTTCAGACAAAGATAACCATCATGTTCCACCCATGGAGCAATTGCTGCAAATGGTCTCAGGTTCTGAACTGTTTTTGTTATTAGACGGTTTCTCTGGCTATAATCAAGTATTAGTAGCCGAAGAAGACATATTGAAGACCACGTTTAGGACCAAATGGGGAACCTTTGCCTACAGAAGAATGCCCTTTGGGATTATAAATGCTGGAGCAACATTTCAAAGGGCTATGGACATAGCTTTCCACAGATTAATTGACCGAAGTGCTGTAGTATACCTTGACGATATTACAATATTCTCGAAGAGAAGAGAAGAGCACGCGTTTCACTTAAGGAAAATTTTCGAACGCTGTCAGAAATATGGCATCTCACTCAATCCTAAGAAGTGTGTGTTCGCTGTCACGGAGGGCAAGTTGCTGGGCCACACAGTTTCAAAGAAATGAATCTCTATAGATCCAGAAAGAATTAAGTCTATTGAACAAATCCCCTTTCCCCATAATAAAAAGGGGATGCAATCATTTATGGGAACGATAAACTTTGTGCAAAGATTTGTGCCTGATTTTGCTCAGATTGTCAAGCCATTGCAGCAGATGGTAAAGCAAAATGCACTATTCAAGTGGACTGAAATTGAGAAGAGCGCATTCAGCAAAATCAAAACTATTGTTGCACACGCGCCCTCCCTGAAAATCCCAGATTTCGACAAATATTTTATCTTGTATACCTTTGCATCCGATGATTCAATAGCAGCTATGCTCACCCAAAAGGAAGATGGGGGGGATGAATTCCCAATATCCTTTATGAGTAATGGTCTACAGGGGGGCGAATTGAATTACCCAGCTGTTGATAAACAAGCTTACACCGTATTCAAAGTAGTAAAGCAATTTAGGCCTTATATTTTAAAAAATAGAACCAAGGTGATAGTCCCCTACCCAGCTGTAAGGTCCCTTCTTGTACAGAAGGAGTTAGGAGAAAGAAGGGGCGACTGGATAACAGCTCTTCAAGAGTACGACCTTGAATTCAAGCCAGCGTCTATAATTAAAGGACAAGAGTTGTGCAAACAAATGACTGAAAATGAAAAAATGAAGAACATGCCTGGGAAGATGGAGCCGAATTACATGTAATGGAGGTATGTCCTTTGTTTACAGCTCCCGAGTCTTGGTATAGAGACCTTGTGCATTACCTGTAGGCAGGGATGTTGCCAGAACATTGGAATTCCAAGCAAAGAAGAGCACTGCGTATTAAATTAGCATCCTATCAAATTGTTGAAGGAATATTATTCAGAAAAAATTATGATAGAGTCCTTCTTAGATGCTTAGAGAAAGAAGATGAGAAGAAAGTAATGACAGAGTTGCATGACGGGCCTGCTGGGGGACATTATTCAAGAGATACTACAGCCCACAAAATCCTCAGGGCAGGTTACTATTGGCCTACACTCTTCAAAGATGCACACGCACATGTCAGGAAGTGTGATATTTGCCAAAGGTGTAGTGGGAGACAACCTAAAGCAGCCACACCCCTAAATCCTATGATGATCACGGAGCCATTCGAGCAATGGGGGCTGGATATCATTGGAGAAATAAAACCAAATTCCTCCCTACAACACAAGTACATTCTGACCGCGACTGATTATTTCACTCACTGGGTCGAAGCAGTTCCGCTGCGCAAGATAAATCAAGACGAGGTCATCAGTTTCCTGCAGGACCACATCATGACCAGGTTTGGACTTCCAGTTTCGTTAGTTTTTGATAATGCTACGTACTTTTCATCAATTAAATTAACTTCTTTTGCTCATGATAAAGGGATAAAATTGCATTATTCTACCAATTACTATCCACAAGGAAATGGCCTCGCTGAATCCACTAACAAAAATCTGATTAGGGTTTTAAAGAAGACTATGATAGAAAACCAGAGGAGCTGGCACTCAGCGCTACCAAACGCCCTTTGGGCCGATAGAGTCACCCCCAAGTCTGTGATAGGAGTGTCACCGTATACCCTTGTGTAGGGTAAAGAATCCATTCTTCCCCCCAACATCATGCTACCCTCTTCCATAATAGCTCAAGAGTCCAGAGGGTCGGAGAATGAAGTTTTGCAGATGAGGATATGCAATCTTCTGAAAGCAGAAGAGGCTAGATCTATAGCCAGGGAACGATTTAAGCAATAGCAGGAGTTATTAAAGAGATGGTTCGACAAACATAAAGCTGTAACAAAAGACTTTGAAGTAGGAGACTTAGTCCTCAAATGGGATCACCCCCATGACGAGAAAGGAAAGCACACTAAATTCCAGCAGTTGTGTGTAGGCCCTTTCTAGATTGCAGCAAAGCTTGGCCCTTCTACTTATAAGTTGCAAGATCTACAGGGGTGGGAATAGAACTTACCAGTGAATGGTTTGGTTCTCAAGCCTTATTTTTCATGAGTTTCATTGAGTTCTTCTGTCTTGTATATAAATAATATGTTTGGCTGTCTTTTGAGTCATGTTTTTCAGTTTGCTTAGTTTGATTTTTCTTGATTCCAATAAAGGGAACGAACCCGCGGTTGCATGGAGAACATCAAAATGTTTGGGAATGATCAACATTTTTGGGTCTCAGACTATGTGTTGCTAAAATAAATTCTTCCAGTTTAGCAGTTTTCTCGAATAAGCTCTGTGTGCATTGAAGTCTTGCTTAACCCCTGTGAAATAAACTAGATTCGAAGAGTCTGGAATACTATGTTGAGGCTCTATTCATGTCACACATAAAATGTTCTAAGGAGTGACAGTAGAGGACATGGAAAGGAGCAAGGTGAATAGTATATTAAATATAAATGATCCCATGGAAAGAAACGAATCCCAAAAGGAAAATAAGAGTCAAAAACTCCTATGCAAGCATCATACATCAAAGCAGATGCTGAATCATAAGTACTAAATTGCTGAAATATCCTCTCCATCCGTGAGCTGAAACATCAAGTACACCGCTCACACAAAAGGACACTATGGGATAGAGGATCCTGAATTAAAATTCAGTAAGAAAGGCATGCAGGAGGACTCATATAAAAGGGGACAAAAGTCCAGAAGCACAAAAAGTGCTAAAGTGGCATGGGAATGAGGAACAAACGAATATTTTAGTTTACCATATGCTACAACCCTGTGGTGTCCAAGCTATCTGCTACCTGAAGACAAAAGTAATAATGAAACTCATCCTCTAGCCTCAACAGAGTTATCTGGACTTGAAAATCTTGGTTTCCACTCTCCCAAATTGGACTATCATCAATGATTAAAGGTACACACTTCTGTCATTTGAGAAATCCGGATAGCTGGAAGACTTCAATAGATGCATTTATTGTTAAACAGTCTTTCACTCAAAGAACAATCACCCAGAGATCTAGGTTCACCAGGTGATCACCAATTGTTGTGGCTGCAACCATTCTCCCCAAATTTCTTAAATTTTGGGCCCCTCCTCATGATTTAGTGTTGTTTTTAATCGTTGGATCCTTTGAACCTTTTGGTTGTGCTTCAATGTTGGATGATTTTTAAAGAATGACTCTCACCCTATTTTCGGAGGTTGCATGTGTTTGAAGTTGTTTCAATCGTCGATTGTGAGTTTGGTTTTGCTGATGAATATGTGAAAAGCCACTGTTTCGGAGGTGAGATGTATTTTGACTGTTGATTTTTAAAACTCTCCAGACACTTATTTTTTTCGATTGAGCGGGCGTCATTTTTGTTTAATTAGAAGCCGTAGTGATTTCCCTTCCACCGTTGTGGCTGCTAAAATAGCTAAGCCTCCGAAGTCTAAAGCCCCCCGCCAGCCGATGCGTCATCCTTTTAGTCACTTGCCCGTAACCTTTCCTTTTCCACCGTTGCAACTTGGAAATCCTTTTCTCACCCGATGCTAATACCTTTCGACTTCCGATTGATATTTTTCCTACCCGTGTTTCGGATGTCGCTAGCCCTTGTCTCTTCCATCGTTGCGTCTGGGAAAGTCGTTTGGCTTCCGATGTGGTCACCCTTCCGATTTCTGATTGCGTTTTTTCCCTCCCTTCGGTCGCTTGTCTGTGACCTCGTTCTCTTTTGCCGTTACGCTTGGGGTGAGATTTTTATCTTCCGATGCCATCACTCTGAGCGATCGATTAGTCCTCGTTTCCTTTCATTGGTGGTTTTGTGCAAACCCATGGATAAACAAAATAGTGGTGTCGGCGTTTGATAAAATTCTAATAATGGCAGTGCACCTGGCCATTTATTTTGGGTTGGTCGTTTCAGTTGGTATAATTTGTTTCTTTGTTTTATAACGCAATCCATTAATGATACACTTTGTTGAATCACAAGTGGACTCAAAAGACGTTTTCTGACTACCGCGGCGTGAAGGCAGAACGGGCCGTTTGGTGGAGGTAGAGCCGAAAACAGCAGGATCTCAAGAAGAACAAATGAAGGAGAAGACAAAATGAATGGTGACAAAGGAGTATCTCTGAAAGGTCCGGCAGTTACCCATCCAATCATGAGCATGCACAGAAAAGATAGAAGAATATGAAGCGTTGGGGAACTGAAAGGTCATACGTTTGGGGGGCAGCCCAAGCGGTCAGCCGTGGTAGTTTAAATATTTCAATGTAGAACTTAGAAAGGGCTTTTTCCCTGGCAAACTTGTAAACCTTTTGCTTGTAAGAGGAACTATTTCGTTTTACAAACCAGAAAGTGAAAATTTTACCTGTTGGAGAAAGTGCTATGTGGAATGGATCAATGCATTTAAATGAGCAATGTTGAATGTGAACTATTTTGTTTTCAGTTGTGTCTCATTAGCTGTAAGAGTGTTCTAATTTCTTGAACCTATGTTCTTGTCTGAAGATTCTTCAGTATTTTTATGGTGTTCTTCCACTATGAGTAATGGGATGTTTTAATTGTTGATGAGCTATCTTGTTATGTATACTTCTACTTATGTTTATACGTTTGGTTATAAGAACAGCTATCTGTGATTTGCCATAACACCTGAACAGTATTTCATTACTCATGAATTAATCCAGCTCTCTAGACATAGTTTAGTTTGTTTGTTTTTATTACTATTTGTATGATTTAGATGCTTGTGAGTTCTAAGACGAGAGGTAAGAACCGGCGTATCACATTGTGAATGCTCCTTGCATCTTTATCACTCTACATTGTTAATTAGGCATGTGCATTTCATAATTTAAGTCAAAATACAAAAACTCGGTGGACCGAGCCGTAACCGGTAAAGCCCTTTGTTTTGTACTTGACCTAAGGTAGTCGGACCGCAAACCGGATGGATTCCCTATACCAAACAGTCACGGGCTAGTTGGGAACGTTGACTGGGGAGAATCCCTTACTGTTATTGCCTGCAAATTTCCGGTGCCCAACACATGTTAACCAATTTCTTTTTAAGGATGTACAACACTTGTTTGCACTCTTGCACCCATACATACTTGATCTATTTCCTCAAAATATCCTCTAACAATGTTGTAATATTGACATAGTTCCTAATGGATTTCCTTTAATATATAGTGTGTGCTAGAGTTGTGCACAATTGTTTGACTGATGTCAAGGATGAAAAATTCAGAATGACCGCAGTCTTTGTTGGATCAAATAATAGACCTTCCTTACACACAACACGCCACAAGAGGATCCCAAATGGGGTGCAAAAAATACAACTCTTCGGGTTTAGAAAGATTTTCATTTTCCTACAACAATCTAACATGGGTTTTAGTACTTGCCAGCAATATTTCACTATAATGAACATTGTCCATTCATCTAGCTATACGTCCAAAAACTTATGCATAAATTCCTTGAACGCATCCACCATTATCCTTGAAAATATGGATGGTGCATTCTTTAGGCCAAATCTCATTACATTATAGGAAAGGGATCCCCATTCCTTGACAAAATTAATTTTCATGTGATCCTCCTCTTCTATGCAGACCTAATGGTATATGAAGAATCCATCAGTGAAAGAATAGTCTTCCCATCCTCTTACATTATCTAGTACCTCATATGTAAATGGTGTAGGGAATGAGTCATGGATGCATAATTTAGGTTCCACAGATCCAAACATATATGAATATATCATGACTTCTTGTCCTAGACCATGATCAATCTGATCCATTTTAATTATTCAACTATAAAATAATTCCTATATCTAACATGCGGTCCACTTGCTTGAGCACTTTTTACTTATATTGGAGTTTCAAATTATAGGGTATTTTCTTCATTGGATTTACCTCCTCCTTTAGTTGAATATTCATCTCTTCTAAATATCCTACAATCCCTTTCATCTCTGAAAAATACGTGGAAATAGATCTTCAACAAGTCAACTATTTGGGTGACTATCTAATTATCCCAATAATCACCTATGATGGCCATCTTAGGTTCCTTGTTGGTGCCAATACTGCATTTTTGTGTCTTAACGGACTCTCTAAAACTTGGCTCTATATTGGTGGATTGACTATCCTATACCATGCCCTCTCATACATTCTCCATGCTTTACAAGTTACGTGGATCATCTTCTTCCACTATCAACTTTCTAGCAACATATCAATTTGTTCAGTCATTCCAAGTACTAATAGTATGCATAGATTTTCTTTTGTGTTGCATCATATTGTGGTATGTAGTGGGGTTTTCACCCCTGCTACGTGCAAAATCACCAACCTTATGTAAATGGGATAGTAAGGCCGAGTTCATGAAAAACAACTAAAACAACAAAAAGTATGAGTAACAATAAATCAGATAAACTTCTACGGCTAAACGAAATAAAAGAAAATACAAGAAAGTTATATCTTGTTGCCGCCTTTCACACACCTGGGTCACGTGGAAGAAATATTCAACCCACTCGATGTGTCCTTGGGGGCAAGTCTCGAGTCAAGGTTGTCACCTTGTTTTTGACTCCTCCATTTAGGCTCAACTCCTAACGAAGCCAAGGCGGGTAGACCCTATTAAGTTACTAAGGAAAAATTATTTAGTATGGTGATGTTAAATTGAATGAGTTACCTAGGAGTTTGAAATTTAACCATAAACAACCATAGATGACAAGATACAAAATGAGCACACGAAAGCACAATGCTGAGACATAATATATATATATATATAGAAAGAAAATAGCCAGTACCTTAAAATGGATTCAAAAGATAATCAATGTACTTGCATGCGCTTGGAGTGAGTGTTTTGTGATTGCCTCTTGGTACGTTTTAAGTTAATGTGAAATATGAGTTTATTAAAATTAGGCGAAGGGGTGGACTCCAGATATACCCGAGAGTACTTGGAGTATGTCCAAAACTAAACCTTCACAGCTACCCACAAGGAATATGTGGGCTGAATGGAGTCTCTGAGGCTATTTTTCATAATGCACCCACAGGTGTAACAGAGATCGGTGCCCCGAGGTCACTTTTCAGGAGTTCCCGCTTCTTTTGGGTATTTTGACACCATAATGGTTTGATCGAGGTGTTGGATTTTCACCTAATGGTTTGTCAATTTGGGAGAGCAAATCCTAATTATTTTAGTCACTCAAGTTCTTTTGATGCAGCTTCACTGATCGGATGAACCGCAGCTAAGTGCAGAGTATACACACCAAAGTCTTGTCAATTTTAGTAAATTTTAGACAAGGTGTTCTTATTAAAAAGAAAACCCCCCAAGAACCTCTTTCGATCCAAGTGGATCTCAATCGGGGAATCAAGGAGGGATTAGTTTTAATATAGCCAATGAAACAGTTGATGAAAAAGAAAACCAAGATACACAATTCCGATTTTCTAATTAGTCCTACCACGCATCTCTTTCCCCTTTCGGGTCAATCGGAAATCGTGGGGTAAGTATTAAAATTAATTTTAAACCTCAAAAATGGAATATGGAAATGATTTCAAATCAAATTATACTACCCTGCAGATTAGAACTATGCCATATTTAAAAAGGATAAACGAAAAGAAAAAAAGACACGGACGCAAATCCCCCCAGGGGGGATGGTGAATAGGATCGAAAGAGCCTATTCAAAAAGATATTTTTTTTTATTAGAAGTGATTTAAAATATCAGAAAATAGAAATTAATGCACTTTGGTCCTTTTTATCTGGGATCCAAAGGCTTACAACAAGCTTTTAACAAGCTAAAATCAAAACACAGTGGTGGGGGAAGCTTCTGGGAAGCTCTGGTTCGTCCAAGAGTTGGAAAATGGGAAGATTCTCCTTCTCTTTTTTATTAGACCTGCTAAAAAAAAGTGAGAAATTAAAATCAAATGTGCCCAAACACACTTTAAAAGTGTTTTGGGTCACCACGCTAGTTACCAAAAAAAAAACTAAGTAAAAAATTGTTAAAAGGGGCTAATCTAGTTTCAAAAAATCTTTCCTTGGGATCTTGGCTTTCTGTTTGGGCAGCCAATGAGATATGCACTTTTCTTGAAGAATTTAAATCTTTGAAGAACGAAAAAAAGAAACTACCTTATGAGCAATCTTTCCTTGGGATCTTGGCTTGTTGTTTGGGAAGCCAATGAGATATGTATTTTTCTTGCAGAATGTAAATCTTTGAAGAATGAAAAAAGAAACTACCTTATGAGCAATCTTTAGATGTATGCTTTAGCTACTTGCAAAAAAGGAAATTCCTACACCTAGATCTATCTTTATGAAATGATATTCTTTATGAAATTATAGATCTAAGAAGCAAGACTCTTATAAAATAGATCTAACAATATATATTCAATTCTTAGAACTAGATCTGATTATAAGAGGAAGAGACAGGTAACTGGAAGATTGATTTTTTTTAAAGAAAGGAGAAAAATACGAGCGAAGGACGGCCCGTTGCTTGAATGGAACAAGCTGAAAGGAGGCCCTTTTGTGGAGCGCTAAGGGACAGAGTCTTGAGCTTATTGGATAAGGAATGGCATCAATCTTGATCCACACCTTCATTCAATCGGGAACCTGCAACTAGATAACACAAGCCTGCACAACACCTCGTGAGATCTAGATATAGATGTATAAAGCAACAAAAATGAAAGATCATGCAAAAATAATCTTATTTAAGCATATAACTAAAATTCTTGAGCATACATCATATGGATAAACTAGAGCAAGCAATATAACTTTCGTAGTTTACACCCTTACTTGATTCAACTGAATTTTTGAAGCCAGAAAACAAAAGAAGCACAGAAATTGGAAAGAAATTGCAGTTACCACATTAGCAGCATAACACTGAGAATCCACACAAACACATGCACTACACGGTATAGCCTCCAAAGCTTCTTATTCAAAAAATATAGCAGTATTACAATGGCAACAGCTCCTCAATCCAGCTCTAAGTAGCTTGGAAGATGCATCCTGAGCTTTATTTATACAAAAAAAGGAGATCCATCCCAGGGGGTGCAAATCCCAAGGAGATAGACCACTGTAGCTAAAGGAGAGTCCATCAATTCCTGATCTGTGTCTAGCTGAGCTAGATCTAAGTCTCACTGAGTGCAACTATCAATCGGGGGGCTGATCTGACTGACACCTCAACCTGTTGACTGAAGAATCGACCAAAACTCATCCAGATGAGCCCAAAATTGTGGAAGAGAGAGGGAGGGAAAAATTCCCCATAAAGGATGCTGAAGTTCAACTCTGGATCTGTCCAAATCACCTCCTTCAGTCAAGAATTTGTCAGATCCAGTCACTTTGGTTCAAATCTGACTGATTTCAATCAAATCAGGTGAGAATCCACTGATCTAGGATTTTGGATTTGCTCCATTATTCATCAATTTATTAATTAAAATAATCAATAAATGATTTTTTGGGGCTTTTTGACCTGAGTGATGGAAAATAACTCAAAAATAGGAAATAGTGGGTCCATAGGTTTACTGGGTGCTCTTAGCTTGAAAATGACCACCTACATGACTGAAACTGATTATTTGGCCCACGTTTATTACAAAACCAATTTTTCCAATTAAACTATTAAAAAATAGCCTACGTTTTGGAAAAATTAATTTTTAATAAAAAACACTGAAAAAATTAAAAAAAAATAAAAAAGTTGAAAAAACCTAGGGGGACTTAGACATGTTCATATGACTCGACCATGATGCCTATAATTTTTATACATTGACACATAGACTCTAATAACCTCAATAGGCCTAAATTCCAAACCGACCACCCCAACTTTGGAGGTATGGAGTGAAAAACTCAGAAATTATCAGTCGTTTATTCAACAACCAATAATAACCAAGGGAAAAAACACCCTAGGCTGATTGGATTGACAAATAAAGTCTAAGAGACCGATTCTTTTATAGACACTATCATGCTAGAACATTTATTACAACTCCCCCAAGGGGGTATGAACATGTGATATAGTACAACAAAGTTTCCCAGAAGAAAGACTGAAGGTCTTCTGAAGTCTGAACAAGTTATCCTTGTCCGGTTCATCAGGCTCACTTGATAAAAAACCACTAAGTACAACTTAGGTGGTAACATACCTTCTTTCTGATGAAAATGGACCACCATGACCTTCTTGAAAATGGTCTGCCTCTCCATAAGCTAGGTCTGCAGGTGGGTACGGAGAATATCTCAACGTACTATGTGGGAATGGCAAGGAAATGGTATGATGGAAAGAAGTGGGGTGTTAATACTTTGAGAGCAAAATTTGTCTCACCATACTCACTAAATAAAATAATGGGAAAAAAGGGATAAGAATCTTTTGATAGATACTTTCACACTGTGTTTATAATATGTTTTTAGGTTTTTTGGCCTTTTCTCTCTTTTAGGGTTTTGGAACCCTATTTTGGGTTTTAATCCCTATTTAGGGTTTTTAGCCCTTTTTGGGGTTTTTATCCCTTTTGTGGGTTTTTTGGCCCTTTTTTGGGTTTTTATCCCTTTTGTGGGTTTTTTGGCCCTTTTTTGGGCTTTTATCCCTTTTGTGGGTTTTTTGGCCCTTTTTGGGAGAGAATGAGGGTAAACCATAGTTGTGAATATCAAAAGTAAGGGAAATAGTGTAGGAAAATGATATATGTATGTGGTTTAGACCAAGGTGAGCAATTATTTGCGTTAACAGATTTCCCTCTGATGTGTGAGGGAGGGAGCTCATCGTATGGCCAACAGACATCATAGGATCATGGGAATAGTGAAGAGACTAGAGAGACCCATGGAGAAGCGATGCTTCCTCGTTCAAACAATGGTGGATCTTGGATTTTTATTAATGGTTCCCAACCATGGGTGAGATACATATAATATGTGACATGTATATGGACGAGGCGGGCATACCCATGCTTGTAACAATGTCAAAAGAATAAAAAATGGGATCAGGGCTCAAAAATATGGGAGTCGATCGATATATATACAACTGATGTTACATAAGGCCTCAATGAGAGTCTGAATACAATGCTGATCTAAAGAAATTACTTATAGGAACCATGGAATTCTCATGGAATGCAATATCTTCACAACCGATGCTCTACAGAATCTGGAAGTGTACATAACTATAGGGATTATGTGACAGAGAGTCCCATATTCTGCATTAATTGTTGGAGATACATGGAAGCACTTTATTGGGGACTTCTGAACACTGTTTCCAATGCAACCCAGAAATCACACGGGACATGAACCTTTATGGGTCTTATAATAGACTCACCAATGTTCTACGGCCAGGTGACGACTGGGGTCTTCTTCTGAATAAAAAATGGACTAATTCCCTGTACGAATCTCAATGATGCGATGATGTAGCTGAATTCGAGCATGTGAGACACAACCACCCCAAGAGTAACTAATGAATCCTCTCGAGTGGTCCAAGGAACTCATTAATAAGGTGAATGGAACCAAGATACAGGGACCTATGGGTCTATTCTTTGGAATAGATGTGTTGATGTCGATAGAGGGAGACCTGCAACTAATCAAGGCAATAATGTTTCCTTGATCAGAACCAAGAGGGGGATAATCCAATGTGTGGGAAAATCTAGGGACTGGCACACTAAATGGGAGAACAAGGGAAGGGGAGTATGGGGACTCAAACTTCTTTTGTTCAGTGTATGACGGGAGGGATGACCTGGAAGCAAATGAAACTGACTCATGGGAGAGGGATCATAGCTGTAATACTGGGAAGATAGCTGCAATGGGAACTACTAAGGGAGGTCACCGAAACATGACTACTCATGGGATCCAAGGAAGACTCATTGTTGAATACTCTTGTATCGTCCCCAACCCTCCAACCGGCGAAGAGGACGCTACCATGGCGTTAACCATCCGGGCTACTAGCCCCATGAACATGTGAATTCATAAAAATGTTGAAAACAGAATGCATTGAAGTAGAACATACATACATGATCATTTATCATACACAGATGCAATTGTTTATCATACACAGCGGAAGTAACACACACTCATACAAGCATTCATTCAACATGTTCATCACATTCATTAACAGAAAATATGGTTGCAGAAGTAAAATAGACAAGGTCACTTATCATATGAAGAAATCATTCCGCAACCAGCTACGTCGCTGCAACGTTCCACCCAACCATAGGCCAGCATGCTCCTTAATCTCTCAGCAACGCTACCACCCCCGAGCTGGGCATGATTCTCTAAGAAATAAGGGAACAAGTAGGCTTACACATAGCCAAGGATACACAAAAAACAGCCAAGCTAACACAGTTGGGTTTATCAGGCCATCAACAAGACAGCCAAGCCAACATGGTTAGGTTTATCAGGCCATCAAGGAGTTGGGAAAGGCTAAATGCTAAGCTGGTGATCCCATTACAGAGCTAGGAACACCTACACCATAACTAGCCTGACTTCTAAGACACCCACACACACCCAACACAAGGAATCAGTCCCTTCTCTGGACAGTCCCTCAGGCCCTGCATTCCCTTCTAGTGCTATTCAGGGGTTGTGGAGAAGAAAGCCAACCCTCTAGCTCTGTCTTTGTGGTTTCCAAACACACCAGGTTTATCAATCAAACCAATCCCCCATCCCTGCTCCGAATACAGTCCAAAGACCAACCATTGCACACATGCAATCAATCATCTATTACAGCTTAATAGGGGAAACGACTCCTAATTCGTTCTTGGCCCTATCGTGGCCAAAAAGACTCCCAAATGAATTACAGCAATCCCAAACGCAACAACAAACACAATCACAACATGAGGAAAAATAGCAGTCCGTCCTGGACAACTAAGCAAGCGGAGAAGAATTACACAGACCTCAACACAGTCCCTAAGTGTAAATGGCCCTCCACAGGAACAATCATGGGTGATAGTGACCAAACAGCTCCCATCTTGCTATGTGAGTAAAAAAAACGCAAAACACAGAGCATGAGAGAAGATTCACACCCAATTCCAAATGCGGGTAGAGAACACACCCGATTCCTTGCTGGGGAACAATGGGAATGACAGTGGAGACGACTCCTCACTCCTGGATGCGTGAGACCAAAGTAGGAAGGAAGCCTGTGCATGAGAGAGAACAAGAATTCCACTCCTGCGTGAGTATTAATAGCTCTGCCTCTACGTGGATGACAAACAACGGCGAGAATGCGTAGTCGTCATTCTTCTGTCCAACGTGAGGTTCAATCCGCTGGTGGAGTGTGCGTGTGGGAAAGAACTGACAGTCCTGCCACACTCCACCCCCAGCCATAACTGCCCCAACTAACAGCAGAGCTTTTTAATGGTGGTGGTTGGATAATACAAGGAAAGATGACACATGGCTTTTTCCCCCATTGGCTAAGGTTTGACAATTCCCTCACCCTTATCCTTGTGAAAATCATGCCCCTTCTCAATTCAGTTGCCGCGAACATAGCTGGTCGGGTTATTTGTAATTAAATATGCATATTTACATGATGACAAAACTTGATATGTATGCCGCATGCTTCGATATACCATCGATGACAATTTCAACCCGAAACATAGCATAATCAATCAATGGTGGGGCCTTGGCCTTAGGCTCCTCACCATGATTATTTACAATATATACATCATATACATCTAATGCAATGGGGTCAAAACCGGGGTGTTACAACTCTGAACAAAGGTGACCCAATGGGGGAAATCTTCCAAACTATAATATATGGGGTGGCACCAAAAGACACCGTTATGACACGATCTCATGGATTTTTAGAGAGCCCAAGAAAGTAAATGCTCGATGTATTTTCATTTTTAGAGAGTATGAAAACAGGAATAAGACCTCAGTGTGGTCTCTTTTTTGTATGTATTCTCATGAGTCCAAAAAATAATAAAAGTGTGCGTAAGAGAGCTCTCCCAACCTTTGGGGAAGGAATACTTCTTTACCGTTGGTTGTCTAATTAGGTCGGAAAAGGTTAACCCTATATTGACTGGATGGACATTCAAATACTTTTACGAGCATGAATGAAACCAAGTTTTCTCGGTAATATTTTCTTGATGAGAAGGCTGGAAAATATCTTAAAGATAACCTGTGATGATATTTTTTGTAAATTCGGTCCGAATGCCCAAGAAAGCGTAAAAGGATGCAAAGGGAAACGTTCCTGGCCTGAATGCACCAAGGTGGTACTTTTCTTATGATAGTCACATAGTCCGAAATAGGAAATAACCAAGGATACATAGATGCCCTTTCAAATACTTTAACAAGCGTGAAAGGAATCAAGTGTGCTCGACGATATTTTCGTTCTTTTAAGAGTTAGAAAAGAGCTTAACAGAAACTCCAAAATGGTCAATCAAGTAAGGGGGAAGTGTTTGATATATGGAAATAGGTTATGTTGTGAACATGGATGATGGGAATAAATGCAGAACACTGATGGGACCCCCTTGCGAGATGATGGATGGTGGTCAAAGATGGCAAACTGTGCAGTATGGATGGAGCAAATGGATCGTGAACATTCCAATATGTACAAGGGTAAATTCACATTATGGCATGCAAACTGAGGTGGCTTCTAGGAAATGTTGTGGAAAATCATAGTATGATCACGAGACAAGGGTCTCATCAAAAGATAAAGGATAGAAAACCAAACCCAGTGGTGCAAACAACGTCTCAAATGGACTCCAGATGACTCTGATTAGCAACCAGTGATACTACCCCTAGTGCAGTTGTGCACGGGGAAAAACTAGACCTAGTGGAGGCCTATGGGTATGGAGCTATCTCAACATACAAGGTGTGATTCATGTGGTGGCACGCAAATCAACATGAATCTAGGAAATGGCCCAAAGAATCAGTAGGGAGGGAGGTAGTCTAGAATTTTGTTTCTCGACCTAGGAGCTTTTTGCACAATGGTGGCATCTTCTTATCCTTTTATAGGATGATTCATACATGGGCATGAAATACTAGGAAGATACGTAGAGGCCTCGACCTCTAGGGAAGGTCTTGGGACCTAAAGGTATGCTAGCATAGTGGTAGCTAGATCATACATGCAACATACTGTGTGCATGTGCAGATGTGGGACCACACCCTCCAGTGGGATACCAACGGTGCAGGGGCAGGGAGGATGTGTTATATCCACCCGCTCACATGCAAATGATGCGATGGAGTTCTACAATGGACTCACTGTGACTAGATTTGGAGTAACTTTTGGAGGAGGTCATTGACTCATGCTAAAAATGATGCAAAACAAAAAAGAGAAACAAGAGTACTCATGGTGGGTGACTTCAAGCATAGAACCTCTTGACGTAGAGCCCATTGCAGGGATACTTCAAGAGGTGGCATTCAGAGTCAACAAGGATGTATGCCCCCTTGCTGAGACATTGATGGATGACATATGGGTCGTACCACATGGAATCAAAAATCCCTTTCCCTACCTTATCATTGGCTTGAGCATAGAAGAGGACAAGGCCAACCTCACTAAAGGTGTGAGGGTGGACATGGGAGTCAAAATGGGACTTCAACCGAGTCTTGGGTGCTTCGATCCTATGGAGAGAAGCATGACAGGCCTCATTGGTCTATTCGAGTGTAAGTAGGGGTTCTTTTAATGGTGAAGTATCATGTATAAGTTTATCATCAAGGAAGGGTGTTAGAATCTGGAATTCAATGGGAAGAACCAACTCCACGTCGTGGACTAAGTGAAATGGGGGAAAACTGGTGGTGGTTTTAGAGATCTCTCCATCATTACAAAAGTGGTGTAAGGATAGATCGGGTGGATCTTCCATAGCCAAGGATGGGAAAGGAATACTAGAAGTAGATATCATGTAAATGGTATTGGTCATGTCTAAGGAAGAAGTCGGATGGTGGATCTCCTCAAGGACAGTAATATCGGATTCATGCGAGTATTTTTGAAGGTCACGAAAGGCTGATCGATACTCAGGAAAGTTTGGGAAATGGCGAGAGTAGTGTCCATACAAGCCACAAATTATGCAAGAATGGTTGGTACTCAATGAATTATTCTTGACTATTGGTGGATCTAGGATGATGACTAATGCAGTACCATCAACTATATCCATAGTGTCCATGTGTGTGCGAAGGATAGATAACTCTGGACAATTTTGTGTTGCGTGACCTTGGATATCACATAAAGCACAAGGTGGGTTCAAACAAGGCTCAGTTGTTACTTTGGTGGCCTTAACCCCAGCCTTATTTGGGAGAGAAGGGGCAATTTTGGGAATGAAAGGTGTGTTCAATGGGCTAGGAGGAGGGTGTGACTCCATCTCAATAGGTTGGAAGGGAGTCAACACAACCTGGGGAGTCTGAGGTGGGGTAGTTGGTTCAAGGTACCACACAGGAATTCCCAACATAAAATTAGGTAAATTAAGAGTAGTTATTACAGGCTTGCTCATGATACCATATGGTGGAAATAGGAAGGGAATCGTGTGGACCGAGAATGAACACCAATAATTCCCGGGTGACAGTGGTTTGGGGTATGACTAATGTTGTGATGTGGTCGGGATGATACTGGATGTGATAGTACACAAATCCATTGTGTCAGTCAGCATAGGGGGAGGTGGTAAATATGGGAAGTTGTTCTCCATAGGAGTGTTGGAAAATAATCTCAGGCCTACAACAGATAAGGAAGGGATAGACATGATGTCAATGGTAGTATCAATGGTAGGAATGATGTGTTCTGGTCTGGCTAGCCCCTGCGGCTCATAGTAATTCAACTAGTCGACAGTCATGATCTTTCCATCATGTGGAAACATCAGAAGTCAAAAGATAGTGGAATCCACGGCTCTCATGGCATACATGTAGCTACGTCCAAGAAGGAGGTTATAATCAAGTTGGGAGTTAATAACCTCAATGTCAATCAAAACCATTTTACCAGCTAATGAAACAAGAACAATCGAAAGAATTCCATGGGCCTTTGTAGAGCAGCCATCGTAGGAATGGAGGGTGGTAGTGGAAGGTTGAAGGGTAGGGGACTTGAGTTTCTTCCAGACAAAGGTCGACATAACACATGTAGATGCCCCTTCATCAATGATGCATCGATGTATGACCAAATTCTAAATTGAGATTGGAATTTGGAAGGCGATGATGGACGGCATCATGGGTTATCCTTGATCCAGATCAAACATGATCAACTTGGAACCAAAGGGATCAATGACACCTAATGTGGATAACAACGCTTTCCTCTATGTCGAGAAATTTTTGAGAACTTCTAGAGTGGACATGGATGTAGCCTATAGAGCCAAGTCATCAACAATGCTATAATTTAGGGCATCTCAAGTAGTCGTGTTGTTGGTGATACGTCGTATAGGAAACCATTGGACTCTAGTCGCCCCAACCATGGGGGGTATAGGTAAATGTAGGGGCATACTGGAAGTGTTAGAGGTGTATGCTGATGATGGGTCAATGGTTTCTGTGGTGGAGCCATATTGGTTACACCGAGTCTAGAGGTTGATGTTGGATGACACCGTCATGAGGTGATGGACTCTAGTCTCTGTAGGTGGGGCCGCGGCAAGGGTTGTAGGAGCAAGTGGGGCCAAGATTTGGGTTGCAACCAATCCTTGCTGTGGTAGAGGGTTTTGGAGGACCATAGGGGGAGCGCTTGGTGGTGTTGGGTTGGGCTAAGCATGGGATATTGTATTTCCATCATGTTGAGCTTCATTCTAGAGAAGTTTTCGGATGCAAGCCATGTGAAAGAACATATGCATGTAATGACCGTAGGTGTTGGATAGAGAACACAGATGATTGGTCCGTAGCTATGGGTTCTTTCCCAGCCCGTCAAGATGTTGGGATTTTTGTGCCAGAGGGTTGGCACCATTGTTGGTGGGGAGGTTAGGTTGTCGATCGTCTCCTTGTGACTGATTATTACCTTCGCTTATTCCTATATTTTTCTTTCCCTTCCCTTATTGGTTGTTGGGGGCAGGTTTGTTGGGAAGGTTTTACTGAGTGAAAACCTATCCTGTGGAAACTGAAGGGGATGGGGTTGGAGTTGGAGTGTGTTGCATCGGTGGCACATAATAGACCGGAGGAGTTGGAGGGGATGCAAATCCAACCACTTGGCCCAAATATGATTGTGTCGACCAAGTCGGCCCATGGAAGTGTTGATTTGGTGCAAGAGATGTGTAGGAGCGGGTGGCTCCGAACTCAACCATCATTTGTGAGTAATCAGGAATGAATTTTGGTTGTGCAACACTATGGGTGTTACTTGTGTGTGTTGGAATCATGGGAAGTGTCGCATAGTACTTATCGTGATGTGTGACAAAGACGATGACCCCATCTGTAGCGTGGGATGCACCTGGAGTATCACGGTGGGATGTGTCAGCATGGGGGGCATCTAGTATGATAGTATATAAATACCCATATTGGGCATAGATTAAATCAAACTATTGAGCCTTTAATATGTCCTCCTCCTCAAATCGGGGT
Organism: Pseudotsuga menziesii; assembly: GCA_001517045.1. Classification (NCBI taxonomy): domain Eukaryota; kingdom Viridiplantae; phylum Streptophyta; class Pinopsida; order Pinales; family Pinaceae; genus Pseudotsuga; species Pseudotsuga menziesii. The sequence continues at coordinate 25,607 of LPNX010743573.1, read as the reverse complement.
CACTCAGAGGTGACATCCTTGGCTATGGGTGGGAGTAAGGTCTTTAAAAATAAGTCAAGGAATATCTTGTCATCCAATTGGATATTTCATAGGCTATGTCATCATCACCACTCATGGATGTGGTATGTGATGTGGGTAGCTGTATTTTGACGGCATGATAACAGGATCTTGTTAGATTTTTAACATTAAGCTAGCATTATATTAGGATCTTTAACTAAGAGAATAACAAGCACAACAATCAAACACAAGAGACAATGAACACAATGTTTTTCCTCGGGGAAACCATAAATGAAGAAAACCCCACAACTTCCTCAGAGATAGAATCATCACCAAAAGTGAAACCCCAAAACAGTAAGATGATCTCTTGACAGCAGTAGCCTCTTTCTTCCTAGCCCCAGTGTCTTCTTCTTCCTCAGCTATACGCTACAACTGAGTGCGAGTGAGTGTGTGATAAATAGAGAGGCTCACTCTCTATTTATACTAATTCCTAACTTGATAATAAACTACTAGGACCGACTTCTCTAGGAGAGTCTAATAACCCTAGTGCCCCGAAACTAAGGGGAATTTAACCCTTGATCAATAGGAGGGTTACCCACAAAGACTTGACATGACTTGTTGACATTACAGAACCTCCTGATAGGAACATTAGGGCATGACATGACTCAAGTACATTACAAACACATCCCGGAATAAACATCGGGGTACAATACATAAGATATACGGATGAATACATTCTGAATTTACAAATACATTAACACTTCCTCTTAACTAGGAAGGTATTCTCTCGACACAATTTATTAGCACAAGTCTTCTTCTCTGTATCATCTGGATCATCATCGAGTCCTCGTCATCTTCAATTCATATTCATCTTCGAATCTGGATCATCACTGGATCTGGATCATCACTCAGTCTGGATCATCACTAGAATATCATCACTAGATCTGGATCATCACTAGGGAATCATCACTGTATCTGATCATCACTCGATCTAGATCATCATCATGGGTGTTATCTCATTATTATTCTCATCGTAGGAATTTCTACAGAGCTAGCCCTTTTTCATGTTGGTTTTAGGCCTAGCCTCCATGTAGGTCTTCTTCAGCGCTTATATCTAACACTAAGTTAGAATGGCCTGACCAACACTTACATCTGACCATGAGAGGAACACATCCAACACCATGTCAGAAAGGCATGCCTAGCACTCACATATGACCATGTGGGAACACATCCCACAACCATGTCAGAAAGGCTGAGCACTCACATTCGATCATGTGGGAACACATCACACAACCCTATCGGAAAGGCTCGGCACTTATATCTAGCCATGCAGGAACACATCCTGCAACCTTGCTAGAAGGGCTCTGCACTTACATCCAGCCATGCGGGAACACATCCTGCAACCTTTCTAGAAAGGCTCTGCACTCACATCCAGCCATGTGGGAACACATCCTGCAACCTTGCTAGAAAGGCTCTGCACTTACATCCAGCCATGCGGGAACACATCCTGCAACCTTTCTATAAAGTCTCTACACTTACATCCAACCATGTAGGAACACATATCACAACCTTGATAGAAAGGCTCTGCACTTACATCGAGGTTGAGGGTTCCTGGTAAATGACCAGGTGCCTCCATTCTCCCAGAGAATGGCATCATCCCTTATATGTGATCAAGTGGGAACACATCCCTCAATCACATCAGAATGGCCATGCAGTCATATCCGATCATGTGGGAACACATCCCACAGTCATATCAGAATGGTCCTTAGTCCTAGACCAAGTATTATTGGTAACTGACCAAGCACCTCCATTCCAAGAATGGAAATAGCCCTTATATCTGATCATGTAGGAACCAATCCTACAGTCACATCAAAATGGCTCAGCACTCATATCTGACATGGAAGGAACCAATCCGATGACCATGATATAATGGCTCAGCTCTTGCATCTGACCATGGAAGGAACCAATCCTCTCACCATGTCAAAATGGCTCATGGACTTATCACTTCCCCTTGGAAGAAACCTCGATCTAGAGAACACCAAGCTTCTCCCTTAAGTATTCAAACTTCACTCTGGCTAATGGCTTCCTCAACACATAAGCTATATATTCATCCATCGCAACATATTGGAACTTCACTGCTTCCCTCTCCACCATATCCCTGATATAGTGATACTTGATCTCGATATGCTTCAACTTGTCATGGAACACTAGGTTCTCCGACAACTTCACACAACTCTGGTTGTCACAATATACACAAGTAGCATCTAACTAGAGATCGCCTCATACTTGAGCCCATAATCAACTGTACCCCTCAGGTACCTCAGAATATGCTTTGCAGCAATCAAGTGAACATGTCTCGGATCTATTAGGAACTAGCTCAAGGTGTTCATAGCAAAGTAGATATCTAGTCTCATGTTCGCCAGGTACATCAAGGACCCAATCATCTGACGATACATCATGGAATCAACCGCTTCTAATGAAGCATCACTCAGTAGCTTCAAATTCGATGCCATAGGTGTGGTCATGGCCTTGCAGTCCATCATCCCAAACCTCTTTAGGATCTCTATTGTATATTTCCCTTGTCCCAAGGAAATTCCATCTGCATTCTGCCACAGCTCCATGCCTAGAAAATAATGCATCATACCCAAGTCCTTCAATTTGAACTCGGCAGCAAGATTCCTCTTCGTATCAACAATCAACCCATCCATACCTGTTATAAATATATCATCTACATACAGTAGGGGCATAATTGGGTTTCCATCTTCAACCTTGTAGTAAATGTTGGAATCTACTTTACTTTTGGTCAAGACAAAAATAGATAGAAAGCTATCAATTCTATCATACCATATCTTGGGTTCCTATTTCAAACTATATAGGAATTTCTTCAATCTACACACATGAGACTCCCTGTCATGTGTCTCAAAACTGAGTGGTTGTTCCACATACACTTTCTCTTCTACTACACCATTCAAGAAAGCGCTCTTGACATCCATCTGGTGTATCTTCCATTTCATCACTGCAGCTAGAGCAAGTACTGATCTAATGGAAGTGTATCTGGCTATAGGTGCAAAATTTTCTTCATAGTCTATTCCTTCTTTCTGGGAGAAACCACAAGCAACAAATCTTTCTTTATATTTTTCTATGCTACCATCTGCAGCATGCTTGATCTTATAGATCCATTTGGAAGTTACAACCGACTTCCATTCTGGTCTTGGGACAACATCCCAAACATCATTATTCATGATCGATTGATACTCTTCGATCATATCATCCTTCCATTCTTTCTGTTCTGCCGCCTCTTCATAATTGGAAGGTTCTTTATTGATGAAATAACATAATAATGCTACATATCCGAAGCAGGACCCTGTCCTCTTTCTTTCTCTATGATTCTCTTCTGGAGCCCCATATCTTTTCGCACCTTGGATAGCTTCTCAAACCCAAGCAGGTTTCCTCTTATGAGTATTCTTCTCTTGAGTTGGATCTACAGGTTATTGAGGTTCTTCAAATTCTCGATCTTCTTCTTGATATTCTTCGTTCATGGTTGTGTCATGAATTATGGGTGCTTCTGTTTCTTCAGGTTCTTCAGCATGTCTCTTTCTGGATTTGTTGTAAGCTAAGTCTTCATCAAATTTTACATCCCTACTGATATCGATCTTCTTGAATCCTGGGAAGTATATTCTATAAGCCTTCGAGCTTTCAAAGTATCCCATAAATATGCCCTTCTTTCCTAAAGGATCTAACTTTGTCCTCTTTTCTTTCAAAATGTGTATGTACACTGGGAAACCGAATATTCTGAGATGGCTAACTTATGGTTTTTTGCCAAAAAATAATTCTTCAGGTGTCTTATTCTTGAGTACTCTGTGTGAAGTACGGTTCTATACATACACTGTTGTTATAGCAGCTTCTGCCCATTGATGCATGGGAAGATCTTGATCATGAAGCATATCCCTTATAGCTTCCATGAACGTTCGATTCTTTCTTTCTACAACCCCATTCTGTTGTGGATTATATGGAGTATTTAACTCCCTCTTAATCCCTGAATCTTTGCATAATACTTTGAATTCATTTGAAGTGAATTCTTCACTATTGTCTGATCAAAAGGTCTCGATCTTATTCTCAGTGTGGTTCTTGATCAAGGCTTTGAATTCCTTGAACTTGCTGAATACTTCATCTTTGTTCTTCATGAATTAAATCCATGTCTTCCTAGAAAAATCATCAATAAAAGAAACATAGTATGCATACCCGCTTAATGAACTTGATGAAATTGGACCGCATACATCCGAGTGAATGATTTCCAAGATTCCTTTTTCCTTGCTCTCGCTACTTGGAAATGTCTTCTTTTTGTTCTTTCTTTTCACACATCCTTTGCAGATTCCATCATGTTTTGCGTGAATTTCTAGAATACCTTCAATAGCTTTGCTTGCAAATGGTACTGCTCTATAGTGCACATGTGCAAGCCTTCTATGCCAAAGCTCATTTGGCTCTACTGTGTCATGGACTAAATCTTGTTCTAGATGGCCCTTCAATTTGTATAAACCTCCCTCTTGTTCCCCAATCACTACTGCATCATAAAAAGTATTTCCCTTTAGCCACATGAGAACTTAGCCATCTACAAATGCAACCATCATGCCTTTTGCATCTAATTCATATATGGAAAGGATATTCTTCTTTAGCCCTGGTACAACCAATACATATTGCATCTTCATAGAATTTCCAGAGTCTAACTTATAGGAGAATTCCCTGCTACCTTTTATTGGATACTGGTAGTCATCCCCAAGCTTTTCCTTGTGAGGTGAGTTGTGTTCAGATAGTTTCACAAAGGATTCTTTGAATCCCCTCATATGTTTGGAAGCACCACTTTCTATAAGCCAATCATTGCTTCCATGTGAGATAGTTCCCGCGAGAGTGGATATCAGCACATATTCTTCATCACTTGAAGAATCATCACTTTCTTGTCTGAATCTCTTTGTGGAAGGTTCATCATCCTCTACAGCATGAGCATGATGTCTTTTCTTGTTTCCCTTCTTCTTATGGGAGTTAATCTTGTTTCTAGGACAGTCTTTGGCAAAGTGTCCTCTTTCATCACAGATATAGCATCTTAATTTAGGTAAGTCTTTTCTAGTGTTATCTTTTTGGTGGAAGTTCTTACCTCTGGAGTGATGAGAGCTTATTCTGCTTTTCTTGGAGTGAACTGTGAGAGCTTGATCTTCACTTCCCATATTTTCTTCTCGAGCTACTATCCGAGCTTCTTCTTGAGATCATTCTTCCCATAGTCTACTGAACTTGACTAACTTCTTTCTGGCACAGATTCCTTGAATAAATGAGTCCTATGATCTAGGGAGACCATTCAAGGTGGTAATTACAATATCTTCATTTTCCACTTCTTCATCTACTGCTTCCAGCTGTTCCTTGATCTAAGAAACCCTTGTAAAGTAATACTGGATGGTCTCTGCATTCTAGATCTTTACATTCTTCAGTTGGTTTCTCAGAGTCATCTTCCGGTTTATGTTCTTCCCTTCAAACAATTTGGTTAGGGTATCAAACATAGCTTTAGGTGTCTTTAGGGAGGACACCTATGTTATGAGGTGATCCTTCATTGAATCATCAATAATCCTCTTTTCCATAACCATCTTCTTATTGTGTAAGGCCTTAGCCTCATCTCCCTCTGGAACTGGAACCTCCTCATTGATATAGGAGTCCAACTCATTTTCTTCCAGGACCAAGGAGATCCTATACTTCCAGGCTCAAAAGTTATCATCTCCCTCAAGATTTACATCAAGCTTGGTATGATGAGACATCTTAACTGAGAACCTCAAATGGAAATACAAAATATTTATATCTTACCAGGTCAAGATGTCAGATCTGGATCTAGAGCTGAAATTCTGCAGTGTTGGTTCAGGACCAGATTAGGGTTTGACTTTTCTAGAGTTCTATCCAACCAAATGCTTTGATATTGATCTCTAAACTTCAATTTTGAGGAGGATATCAATCTAGGCCTGGGCTCACTGAAAAATTCCACTTCTGTGGAAATCCTTAATTTTCGGTAGTAGTGTCAGGTCCAAAACTGAAAAAGCTCAGAATTGGATTCTACTTTGACAAAAAGATGTGCCCTAGGGAGGAGAGTTAATCCAACCTTATTTTGATGAAAATATGTGGAGAAAGATCCACAAAGTAGGAATCCCTAGTTTCCACAACTGCACAGTGTCTTCTTCTCAGGTTAGCTCTGATACCATGTTAGATTTGTAACATTAAGCTAGCAGTATATTAGGATCTTTAACTGAGAGAATAACAAGCACAGTAATCAAACACAAGAGACAATGAACATAGTGTTTTTACTTGGGGAAACCATAAATGGAGAAAATCTTGCAACTTCCTCAGAGATAGAATCAGCACCAAAATTAAAACCCCAAAACAGTAAGATGATCTCCTGACAGTAGTAGCCTCTTTCTTCCTAGACCCGATGTCTTCTTCTTCCTCAGCTATGCACTACAAATGAGTGTGAGTGAGTGTGTGATAAATAGAGAGGCTCACTCTCTATTTATACTAATTCTTGACTTGATAATAACCTACTAGGGCCGACTTCTTTAGGAGAGTCTAATAACCCTAGTGCCCCGGAACTGTGGGGACTTTAACCCTTGATCAATAGGAGGGTTACCCACAAAGACTTGATATGACTTGTTTACATTACATAACCTCCCGATAGGAACATCGGGGCATGACATGACTCAAGTACATTATAGACACATCTCGGAATAAACATCGGGGTACAATACATAAGATATACAGATAAATATATTCCAAAGTTACAAATACATTAACAAATCTCCACTCTCTCGTCATATCAGATGGGTTGTTGAAAGTATTGGAGGAACATGGAGGCAAGTGAGGAGACATTGGGGTAAGAGGCATGAGGCAGCTCAATGTTCCATTTGGCAGCAAAACCCATAAGTGTGCATTGTAACAACCTCAGTCTGACAAAGTCATCCACAATGTTGTTTGATGAACACCATAAATAGAAAGACATGATATGGCTTTAGGGGTCCTCGCCTGCCTTTCCCTCAAACTTTGGGATGTATGAAGGAATTTTGGTAGCAATGGGATTCCAATGAGGTTAATGACCAATAGGTTCATTTGTTAATCTGGCCAAATATGGAACCTCAAGACTATCCATAAAGGGCAGGCTAGACCTATGGTTGGCTCGATATGGACCAATAATGGGATCGGATTTTGCAGGAATGTGATGTCCATTTTTGGCTGGGGGTATATGAGGCTGACTTCTTGTAGCAGGGATAATCAGAATGGTTATGGAAGGGCCACTGCCCCTAGTCATGAACAGTGGGATGGTAGGACCCGTGGTAGCTAGTGTGAGGCCGCCACTAGTGGGTAGCATGCCTACAGCAGCATGTGTAGTGGAAATGGGCCCACTGTCAGGGATACCCATGATGATGGGTGGAAATGACATAGGTTCACCGCTGACTATCACTCCATGGAAGGGATCAAGATGTAGTGAACAAAGTAGGCTTGGATTGGTAGAAATCTGAATCGGATTCAGAGGCAATGTGCCCCTCTAAAGGTGAGGAGTGTTGTCAAATAGGGCTTTGACGGTGATGGTCCAAAGAACCAAACTGAGGGGAGTGCCCCCTAATTCGAGAGGAATAGCATGGTGGAGCAATGATGGCTGTAGTAGTAATAGGAAATGAATATGGACCCCAGTTTAAATCGGCTTCCTATTGGTTCAAAAGGAGTCACTCGGCCACCAAGGTTATCTGACGGCTTGCGTATTGGATTTGTACCCCTCACTCCATGACGTAGGTAAAACTGCTAACCACTTGGCCAAAAACAACAACTCTTTGGTTTTCCTCACATGTGGGAATCTAGTCAATATGGTGCGGATTGTTTCCCTTTTTGTTTGGCAGGTCCTCTCAATCGCCAGCTACTTCAGGGTTCCTATGGTACTCCTCAATATGAGTTTTAGGGTGAATCCCACCTAATTACCACAATTTTGGTGGATGGGAATTATGTCCCAAACTGAATGTTTATAATGTTAATTGATTGATTTTTAGGTTCTGAGTGGGGTCATGAATTCAGCATGTTTGATTATTGGTGTGAGTGTGTGTGCACTTGTATATGAAACTTTTCCTTCCAACTATGAAATAAATAAATAACAATGGACTTCTTGGAAGAAACAACCAAAGGATTGTACCAAAGAAGGTTTGAAAAGGAAAAGCAGATCTTGACAAAGTGCAGGATAGACAAGGGTCTGAAATACGTTCGAGAAACTAACTGTTAACTGATACTCATGCTTGTTAGTGGAACAAATGCAATCTGGGTCGCACCAAACAAGAAAAAAGAGGCAATCGACTTAGAAAATATACAGGCTACACTTAACAGGTGATTAGGCACGATTGGGTCCCTCAAACAGATAGAACAAGCACAGCGAGATCGCTCAAACAACCAAAACAGGCATGACTAGGCCCTGTGAGGAAATTCGCACTTTACGGGTCTAAGGTCACAACCTAGGTTGCGCCTAATAGGAGAAACTATGTGACTAGGTCATGGCTTCTAGCCCGAAAGGTACGACTTGGGTTGGACCAAAAAAAATTAAGAAAATAGGGCCGACAGGGGTCGAGGGGGGCAAGCACTGGTACCATAAAGGTTCGAATTGTCCACGTGGGGGTCTGATCAGTGACAATTGTGGTTAAAAACTAAATAAACATCTGCAAAATTGGGATCCAAGAGGATCGACCAGTATGGTCACCAAAACTGTAGTGGGGTTTTCACCCCTACTACGTGCAAAAGCACCATCCTTACGTCAATGGGACAGTAAGGTAGATTTCATGAAAAACAGCTAAAACAACAAAGAATATCAGTAACAATAAATCAAATAAACTTCTATGACTAAACTAAATAAAAGAAAATACATGAAAGTTATACCTTCTTTCTATTGAAAATGGGTCACAGTGATCGTCTCAGAAATGGTCATCCTCTCCACAGGCTAGGTCTCCAGGTGGGTACGGAGAATATCTCAATGTATTATGTGGGAATGGTTGGGAAACAGTATGATGAAAAAAAGTGGGGTGTTAATAATTTGAGAGAAAAGGTGTCTCATCGTACTCACTAAATAAAATAATGGAAAAAAGGGATAAGAACCTTCACACTGTTTTTTAATATGTTTTTAGGTTTTTTGGCCTTTTCTGTCTTTTAAGGATTTGGAACCCTGTTTAGGGTTTTTATCCCTTTTTTGGGTTTTTATCCCTTTTAGTGGGTTTTTTGGCCCTTTTTTAATTGTTTACCGCTTTTGTGGGTTTTTTGGCCCTTTTTAATTTTTTATCCCTTTTGTGGGTTTTTTGGCCCTTTTTGGGAGAGAATGAGGGTAAACCATAGTTGTGAAGGGAAAAAGTAACAGAAATATGGTAGGAAAATGATGTATGTAAGTGGTTAAGACTGTGCAGAGCTAGGTGAGCAATTGTTTGGGTTAACATGGTATTTCTCCTAAGATGAAATGACTCATTCAATGGAGAACTTTGGCCTTGTTAGAATCTGTACTGTTGAACTTGTTAACACCAAAAATTGTCACATAGCTCTCTATGGTCCAAACCATAATTATACATCATAATCCCACCATTATTCCCTCTATTTTGACCTTCACAGTTAAATTCCACCAAAATCGGTCCAAAATATTATTATTCCTTACCCCATAAATACAGGGAAGATGGGCATTTATTGCATCATAACCCCACTCTCTCCAAAAAGGACCAAAAAACCCTAAAATGAGAATGAATCAAAAACCATGGAAAAATACCATGCACAATGAAATAACATGGGTAGAAAAGTCTTGGATCACCCTATAAATACATTATGAAGGTCTCCCCAAAAACATTTTTAGTCACACTTTTTGTCAATTGTTATTCCAAAAACTCTTACACTTTTCGTCACTTTTGTCATCTTCCCGATACTTTTGCCACACCATTTCACGTGTATGTGGAGCTTGCTCCATACCCTCCTTGATCCATTTCCCCTTTTGAAAACCATTAGTGGAGACGATCATAGAACTAGGTCGTCAGACTCGGTAGACCATTTCCTCAAACGGGTACAGTGGCCCATCTTATTGAAAGGTATGTTCTTACATTTTTGTTTTACTAGTTAGATCAAAAAATTAAATAAATAAATATTTTCTTCTTATTTGTAAGTCAAGGTCAAGAAATCCCTTGCACCATGAACTCTATCCTTAGATCTGGTTGATCTAATGTAGGTGATTTTGCACATAGTAGGGGAGAAATCCCCACTACAGTTTTGGAAACTCTGTTGGCTCGATCCCCTTGGATCTCTAATTTTGCAGGTGTTTTTAGTGATTTTTTCTACTTGGGTACCCTTAGCTATCACATATATTCCCCCTTGCGTCATATCTGAAGCAGTCCTATCACAGTGCATGCCTCTTGGCCCAAGCCAACAATTTTTCCTTAAAAAACTCTCAGTTATAGCAGGATCGCACCTATCCAGTAGAAAGTTGTGACCTAGGTCGCACATTTCTTCTCGATAAGAGAGACCTAGGTCATGCATTTTTCCCTGATAAGTGTGAACTAGACCTAAACTCCATATTGCACTTGTCCAAACTTCCAAAGCTACCTTGTTGGCTACTGTGACTGAACTTAGTGTGACCTGTCGCACCAAAAGCCCTATTTCGTGTGACAAGTCACACGAAAACCCCTGTTTCGAGTGACCTGCATCTTTATGCTGATTTTCTATCTTGGTTGTGGCTATTTTACAGTAATTTGCAACCCTGGCAGCACCTGCTCCATTAACAAGTGAAACCTTCAGTTTTTCCAACTCTTCGAGGTGTTTTGAGACCCTTTCCAGACCCCTTTTCTGTGTTCTACCCCTTCCTTGATTGTTTACTTCCATATCTAATTTCCCATCACCCCCTAGTTTGTTTTGTAGTCCTCTTTTCCTTGTGTATGAGCCCATCTTAGTAAAACTTGGTATTTTAGCCCCCCCATGTGTTTCTTACAACCTATGTAGTTCCTTATGTGCTCATTTACTTGTTTATGTTTTGTTATCTAGAAGAATTAGTTTTTAATAATATGAAGAATTAGTTGAAAGAATTAGTTGTTGACACTCTAAAGCAAAAGATGGTCACAACACCAATATTAGTCTTTCCATAATTGACGAAGGTGTTCCACATTCATGTCGATGCTTCGTCAGTTGCATTAGGGGTAATATTGGCTCAGACAAGGGAAGGAGCAATCGACCACCCGATTTCGTTTGCAAGTCGGAAGCTATCTACCATGGAGAGAAACTATACAATGACAGAGAGGGAAGGATTGGCGATGGTGTATGTGTTACAACAATTCTGCCACTATATGTCAGGAGGCCATTTCTAAATGTTTATGTATCACTTAGCATTGAAATACCTAGTTAACAAGATTGTGTTGGGGGGAATATTTGTCAATGGTTGTTACTATTCCAAGAGTTTGATTTCGAGATTATTGTAAACCTAGGTCTATTGAATGCAGGACTTGATCATCTATTGAGGATAGATTCAGGTGAAGAACTAAGCAACATTGAGGATGGTTTTCCTGATGCACAGTTATTTAGATTTGGAATGGTCAATGACCATTATGAACATATCATCCAATTTTTAGCTACAGAAAAATACCCGAAGGAGTTGACCATGAGCCAAAAGAAGCAATTGGTTGTCTATTGGCTATCATGGGCAGACCTGGGTTTACTGTGTTTAACCAACAACACCCCTAGCTCACTAGCCCTTTCTGCGACAGACCGCGAAGTTGCATGAAGTCTCACCCGAAGTGATTCTAATGGGTTGGCCAAGGACTCAAGCGTCTTGGACCAGGTTCTGTGGTATCCTACTTGCGAATCGCAGCTCTGCTATCTGCGAGGCCTCTTTCTCTGTGCGTTGCACAACCCTCCACTCACGTCGCATGATCTCCTCGCCTCACAGCTCTTCTAGCCGTGAGATCTCTCTCTCTTCCCATTGCACGGTTCCCTTTCCACGTCACGCAACTTCCACGGACTCGCAATGACTCCAGCCTTATCGCATCTCCACGCACTAGGCAACATGTAACTTCTTCCCAACGCTAATTCATTACCCTATCGTATCGCGCACTGCAACTCCTCTGCCGATGTGGTATCGCTTCCCTGTGATATCCTACTCCCATGGCTCAGCGCACTTAGCGTTGTTCGTGTCGACTTGCAGGAATCAACATGACAGGTTGTTAAACACTGCAACTAGTGAATGTTTCAAGCAAAGCATAAATGAACCCGCATACAACATGCCAAAGACTTCAACTTATATCTATCCTTCTATATTAATGCAAACTGAATAACGCATTCATACATTAAACTGTAAGCAAAGTCTTATATACTAACTACTAGATGCAACAAGTAAACACAGCACATAACTCAATCACATAACACTCAATTTTAATGTGGTTCACCTCCAGGATGGAAGTTACGTCCACAGAACTGTGTTTATATTATAGCTCAGGGGAAGGTAAACATAGTTCTGTTGCACCGCATATGCAGCTTGAGATATTCTCTCTTAGATATATTTTCTATCTCTATATTGTCTCTCTTCCAATATACTCTTCCCTCTCTGTCGATCCCTGCAGATCGTTACATGCATGCTCTATGAGCCAGCTACTAGTTACAGTAAGATACTACAGCTAATAACAGAACCAGAGCTCAACTCTATTACAATACAAGGTAGTTGTGAGCTAACAGACTCAATGGCTAACTAGCTAGCTGGATGGCTTAAAATGCTCAAAATACATCCCTTTATAGGTGGCCCGAAGGTCTCGCCATTACAACACTGTGGGCCTGTCCCAACAGTAACCTAAAACCCTAACTAGTGATAGTGAGCGTATCTGTACTTTGAGGTAGCCGCTATCCATCACACCACAGCTCTCTATGGTCTTCCATGCTTCCTAGCGCTGATCATGGGTACTATGCACCGCTTCCCTGCACCACAGCTTCCTGCAGTCTTCCATGCTTCCCAGCGCTAACCATGGGTACCGGCGCTGCTTCCCTTGCTGTCCTTTGTCTTCAATACCTCAGCCTCATTGCTCCTTTTTCTTTATGAGGGTAGCTGAGCCCTCCTGTCTTCCGCCATTGCCTTCAATGCAGTGGGTGAGCTCTCTCATCTCGGCCACTCAAGTACCGTCGTCTTCGTTGACTTCTCTATCTTAAAAGTCACGATTTCCGGCTCTGCTCTGCAGCTGGAAACCTGCTACGGCGTCGTAGCTCTATCTTGTCTTCTCTCCGCCAAAAATGTCTGTCCGCTAAACTGGCAGCTTCTTCTGTAGCTGTGGGACCCTGCTCCAATAGTCCCCTAACACTTACTTGTGGCTCATCCCCGAGCCACTACCAGTGGGCTTCTCCTACTGTAGCTTCTCCTTGGCTTCCTGCGAAGTCTGTTCCAACCTTTCGCAAAGTCCTGCGACTTCTTTCTGCATCACTTCGACACACTCTCATGCCGAGTCAAGCAAAGCTTGACTGATACTGGCGTCTTCTGTTAACTTAGTTTGTAGGTCTCTCTTACCTTTCCTTATTGTTATGCTCGCAGTCTTGCCACTACAAGACCTGCTGTCACTGTGCCCACCATAAGGATTCAAATCCCTGGTATCACGAGAACTCCTTTCTATCTTGGTTAGAGCTCATGCTATAAGGAAGATATAAATCTGTATCTTCCAGGCTTCTCAAAACATGCCACTCGGCCTGGATCCCCCTATATGAAAGAGATACAAACCATGAATTCTATTTTGAGAACAAGCCTTTGTCTGCATGCTGGAATTCTACCATTTGCTGGGTTTGCTATCCTCTTCCACTTTCCTTCTTAGTAAGTTGCTCCAGGTATCGATGCTCCCTCTGATCGCCAGAGTTTCACTTCTTTGCCTCAACAATCTCTTGTTCTTCTCTTAGCTGATCAGATAGGTCGGCTTCCTTCTCCCGTTGCTGTCTTTTCCTCATTTTTACTTTCTTCCTCGCGAGAGATTTCTTCTCGTCATTTTTCTGCTCTGCTTTCTTATCTTCAGTGATCGGCTCGTCTTTCTTCTTCTCGCTAGCAGAGACTTTGATGACATATTCTACATCCTGCGCTTGATTCCTCAGCCTTGGAAATTGTCTTACCTGTGATATTCCTAATTTCACAACCCTGGGCGGCGTCGTCATAGCAGACATATGGCCACCAGGGTCGAAATGTCTCATCATGTCTTCTAAAGGTTCCTCCTCGGGCAGAACCCACTTGGTGGAATTTCTTGGGCGTCCAATGGCGTCGAACTCTGGGAATCACAACACTCTGTAACTGGGTGAAATATGCACAGGAAACTCTGAACAGCTTACTCTATAGCTCTCGGGTTTTTGCAAGTGTAACCCTCTCGAATGAACACTTTCTTCTTTTATGCCGAAGGTATCAATCCCGGACGCAACGGTCATATTGACTGGACCCATCGGTCGTAATAATTGCATGGACGAGACCACACCTGTCATCCGATCCTCAATAAATGGTGAAATCCGATCACACTTCCCTCGAAGCATGTGTATACAGGCTCCGGTCTCGTCGAATATTTGCCAAATATGGAAACTTAATTATGCTGCATCCAAATCTACGGTAAGGGATACCGATCACTTCCTCATTAACGGCCTGTCAGAGGGCGACATGACGGGTCCTTTGTCGATTGCAAAACTAGATGCGTGGCACGGGGAAACATCGCACTGCTGCGCTGAAACACCACATCACCTGCGCAAACAAACAAGCGTTTTTTTTTTTTTTTTTTTTAAGGTCTCCAAGCCACTCATGACTTGCACAAAATGAACCGGCCTTATGCGATTCCTCATACTTATGATACCTGTCGGTGTAGACTAGTTCCCGGTGCGATGCCTCCTTTCAACTACACTGGACATCTGCACCACCATAAATTGGCTGAGCTAGGGCTGAGAGGTGGGGTGGCTATCACTATAGAGCTTAAGCCTACTACCATTAATCAATGTGGGAAGAAGCTCCCCATTCAGCTGGCTGAGCTGAACGGCACCTCCCTCTGTAACTTGCTGTATCTGATATGGCCCCAACCAATGTGTCCTAAACTTCCCTGGAAATTTAATGAATTTACTGTCATACAGGAGTACTAGGTCTCTGATCTGGAAAGTCTTACTCTTAATGTGTCTGTCATGCCAAGCTTTTTCTCGTGCCTTCTATACTTTCTGATGGAATCCGGCAATGAATATGTCTTCCTCTAAGGCAAGCAACTGCGCTAGCCTTTCCTCCACTATGTATGTATCAGTCATCCCGGTGATCTGAGCGATTCGTAAGCTAGGAAGAGTATACTCCATAGGCATAACAGCCTCCTGTCCATACACCAAGCTTAAAGGTGTGTGTCCTGTAAGTTTCTTGCATGTGGTCCTATACGCCCATAATACAGCGTTAACTCTGAGGTCCCAATCATTCCTTTGGCTGTTGCAGATCTTAGTAAGAGCGTTTTCTAAAATCTTGTTAAAGGCCTTCACCGTACCGTTAGCCTGTGGGTGGTAGGGAGTGCTCTTATGGTGTTGAATCTGGAATTCTTCTGTGAAGGCCTCAATGGTGCGGTTCAAGAAATGTGTTCCTTGATCGCTCATCAAAATTACTGGGCATCCAAATCTACTTATGATGTTCTCAAAAAGGAACTATGCGGCTGCAGCAGCATCACAATTTCTTACTACTTTGGCCTCTGCCCATCTGGTGAGGTACTCTATTCTGGTGATAAAATATCTCGCGCCAGTGCGTTTTCTTGGTGGGTTGATAGGACCCACAAAGTCTATATCCCACTTGTCAAATGCGCGCAGTGTAACCTGCGGTCGGAGCGGCATTTTATCGCGTCGCGAGGGTTTCCTACCCTCTGGCAAATATCACAGCATCTGCAAAAGTCCTTGGTATCCTTATGCAATGTAGGCCACCATAATCCTATGGCTAGGATTTTCTGCGTAGTCGGATTTCCTGCGAAATGACCTCCTACGATTCCTGAATGTGCCTCTCTGATAATAGCGTCTTTTTCATGCGGCATCACACATCTGCGCAAAACTTCATCCGGTCCTAACTTGTATAGGTGTCCTGCGATCAGGGTGAATTCTTCTACTTTAACAACCAACTGCTTCTTTTGCTGCTTAGTGAACTCATCAGGTGCTAATCCTGTAGTGAGAAAGTGAATAATATCAGCATAGTAGTCGTCTGCGATCTGGATAGAAAACAACTGCACATCTGGAAAATTGTCCTCTAGGTTACTTGGCTCTTCTCCTGAGTCTATCCGCGATAGATGATCAGGTCCAGGGTTCAATCTTCCTGGTTTAACAATGATTTCAAAATCATACTCCTGAAAGAGTAGTAACCATCTGCAGATTCTCCCCCCTAGCACTGGCTTATTGACCAGGTACTTCAATGTGGAATGGTCAATAAACATCTTGAACGAGGCGCCCAATAGGTAGTTCCTGAGCTTCTGTAGCGCATACGCCATAGCTAGGCCTTCTCTTTCTGTTGCGGTGTACTTCTTTTCTGCCATCGACAGCTTTCTACTGGAATATGCGATAGGATGATCAATATCCCCTTCTCCTGGTTACATTAAAACAACCCCTAGTGTGATGCCAAATGCATCCACATGTACATGAAATGGCTTAGTCCAATCTGGAAATACTAGGATGGGAGTTGTAACCATCTTCTCTTTAAGTGTGTCTAGGCTCTGCTGACATTCCTCATTCCATAGGAATTTTACATCTTTCTTTAACAATTTCTCCATTGGTGCTGTAATCTTTGTGTAGCCCTTGATGAACTTTCTGTAATACCCAGTATGACCAAGTACTGTCCTCAGTTCCTTGACTGAGTTTGGTGCTGGAAGATTTACAATGATGGAAATCTTTGCGGGATCTACCATCAAGCCTTGTCTGCAAACAATGTGACCCAACAAAATACCAAATGGTGCACAAAATATACATTTCTTCAAGCTTAGAGAAATCTGGTACTACCTACATTTCTCTAACATCAGTCTTAAATCTCCTATATGCTTTTCAATTAGTCCAAATACAGTCCAATCATCAAAATATACTTCTAGGAATTTATGGATGTATTCTTTAAATACAGCAACTACTACTCTAGAAAATATAGCTGGTGCATTCTTAAGACCAAAGGGCATTACCATATACTGGAAGGAGCCCCATTCTGTTGCAAAGGTGGTCTTGGATCGATCTTCTGGATGTATTCTAATCTGATGGTAGCCTGAGAAGCCATCAGTGAAGGAGTAGACCTCCTGTCCTCCCACGTTGTCTAATACCTCATCAGTGAACGGTGTCAGAAATGGATCGTAAAGTGATGCATCGTTGAGCTTGCGCAGATCGACACAGATCCTAATGTCTCCTTTGGTTTTCTTCTCTTGCACGACCATGGGGCTAACCCATTCGCTTTCTTCTACCAGCTTAATGATGCCTGCTGTTAGCATCTTATCGATCTCATCCTTGACTTTTTCTTTGTAGCGCGGATTTAATCTATATGGACGCTGCTTGACTGGTCTAGCATCCTCCTTCAATGGTATCCTCATGACTCCCAGGTATCCAACTATTCCCTTCATCTCTGTGAACTTGGTGGGAAATAGGTCCTGATAGTCATGTAACAAGTCTGCAATTTGTCTGGCTGTTTCATCGTTCCAATAGTCTCCAATAGAGGCAAACTTAGGTTCTATGTTTGTGCCAATATTGATTTTTTTTTATCTTGATGGGATCTGTAATTGCTGGAATTTCTAACTGTGGTCCCTCAACATCGCGAGTCCCTTCTGACTCGGGAATGTTGGTGTTGCGAGGATCCTCATCCTCCTCCTCTGGTTTAGATGCAAAATTATAACACTCTAACGCCTCTTTTAGCTAGATATCCCACTCAGGTTGAGTTGACTCTGATATGGTACAATCCTCAAATATCTTACTCTTTATTACTTGTAGGGCCTGATCGACACTTGGATACTCAGATTCAAAAGCGAAGGTGAGTAGGAAGCTGTCTATCGTTAGTGGCCATGTAGTTGTTCCTTTGCACAGTTCAGTCTCTATATACCAGTTCCTTGGAACTGTATCCAAAGTATGAATGAATCGGTGAACCCATTCATTCTCAGGAATCTCTGACCAGCTCTGTTCACATGTCTGAATATGTGCTCTGGGGTCACTCTCTCCTGTGTATTTCTGCTGGACATACTCCCTGCCGATAGAAAATCTGATCGCCATCAATATTTTAATATCATCCCATGATGCGATGTTCTCTTTATGTGCATACCACCATCTTGCAGGTGTGGCTCGTACTGCAAGGTCCATAGCTGCGATCCTCTGCTCGTGAGGAATCTGTTGTTCAAACTTCTCAAGGAAGTCCTGGATATCTGTTAGACCATGAAATGATGGAATCTCATTGATCTCTGCACCAATCCATCACAGTGACTTAGTCAAGTACGTGCATCTGCGCGCTGATACTTCGTGAAGTCTGTTCTGCCAGTTCTCTATACCAACATCTGAATCCGATGCGCATGAGCTGTCGCATCGCAAACTAATGTTCCCTTCTTCTATTGGATTGACGTAGTCACTCTGGTTTGTGGTCATCTGATAGAGACTTTCCATGTTACGTGCCTCCTCCTCTGCTCGGATAGGTTCGATATATCTAGGACCCTGAAAGGGGTCCAACGGTGTGATGACCTGGATCTACGCGTCCTCAAAGGTCATTTGTCTTCTCTTTAGGTCGATAACAGCCATGTTACCGATCACCCAATCAATGCCTAGTAGTGCTAGATACAGTCTACTATCACGAATGATTTCTATAACTTCAAAGTCCGCGAAGCTGCGAACTCCATCAATGTCAACTGGTACCTGCGGTAACTGACCCAGAGGTGATACTCGCTGCTGATTAGCTAATCTCAGATGGATAGGCGATCTAATTAACTTAGGGCTACCCATCTGTTCCCATGTCTGCTTAGTCAGAACATTCACGTCCGACCCTAGATCTAGGATCACTTCATCCATTTCAAACTCTCCAACCTGCGCTGTGAGTCGCATCTCTCTTCCTGTTCTTGTATGTCCTGTAATATTATGAATAGCACGTGGTGTACTGCTCATGGAAGAAGATGGCTGACACTGATCTATGATGCGCTGAATTTCTATGATAGCTTGCTCATTTCTTACGAGTTTTAAATAACTCCGTAGGAAGGAATGTACACTTCCTGTCATCTTGTCCTCATCGCATCTTTCTGATGTGGTAGCCTGCGATGTCTGTACAAGGCTATCGCCACAAGGTGCTTGCTGCGGTACGCCCCTAGACAGTGGTACCTATGATTCTAATTGCGTAGGTTCATCAAAGAAATCCTTAGCTTCCTGAAATGTCTGTTTGTTCTTCTGCAGGTCGAGTGTTGTTGCTTTACTAGGAGCTCTGTGCACCCACTCCTGCCCTGTGTTCTTTTCCGTCTCATGCGATGTCCCACTGGTAGAAATACCGCTACGAGTCATAATATTGACTCTTGGTTCTTGCTCTTTCTGCTCAGCAGCAATAAGCTAGATGTTCTGGTGTACTGCTAGCTTAGGTTCTCTCAAAATAGCTATCAAGGTAGGGCACTCCTCTATAGTATGATCATAATATTTGCAGTAGTTACAAGTGGTAGTGGGGCTCTGACAGTCCCTATCATAGTGTCCTACAACTCCGCAGTTGTAACAAGTAACTGGTCCGTGACCATGACCAAAACCTTCTCCTCATGCAAAGCCTCCTCCATGGCCTTGTCCTCTGAATCCTCCTCCACGGCCACCATAAGCCGGATCAGGCTGTGGTCCTGCTGCGGGACCCTGTGTCTCTGAATGGACTCTGTACAAGTCTTGCTTTGCTCCAACCATGAGATCATAGGCTCTGCAAACGTGTTCATCATGGCCTACAGACTTGCAGAAGACACAGTATAAGTTCTTAGGTGTCTGCGTGTACTTCTGAAGTACAGGGCACTGGTGAGGTAGATGTCCTCGCGTTTTGCATATTTCACACCACGGTCCGTGGGTCTATGGTAAGGGGTTAGGAGCCCCTATTGCTATACATTCAACAAAGACTGGACAATTGTCTTTACTATGGCCTTGTGCTTTACATTTTACAC
This sequence comes from Pseudotsuga menziesii, assembly GCA_001517045.1. NCBI lineage: Eukaryota > Viridiplantae > Streptophyta > Pinopsida > Pinales > Pinaceae > Pseudotsuga > Pseudotsuga menziesii. The sequence goes on along the minus strand of LPNX010743573.1, from coordinate 5,475 downwards.
ACCATATGTCTTGTGCAACCTCTTTCCCTTTCTTAAGTTCATGCAACTGTAACATGAGATTAGCCAACTGGTTTTGTAAGGTTTCCATGCCTGTACTGCTCTCAGCTAGAGGTGAAGCCTCCAGTTTCATTGCCATCTCCAACGCATCATCCTGCGTCTGGAGTTTCTGCTGCATTAACGGTAGTCTAATGTGAGGGAGCAGCGCTGCAATAAACCATTCCTTATGCTGCTCCGGCGCGAACTCAAAACTGACTTGGTCGATAAGGGATTTGAATTTCTGATCAAAGTCCCACACCGACTCTGTAGGTAGCTGCTTGATGTCTTTGAGTTCTATAATACACTGTGACTCAGACTTAGGTTTCTTAAACTCTTTAATCATGGTGGTCTTGACCTAGGCAAGTGTCCTGGGTACTGTGGTATACTTTATGTACCATGTTAATGCTCGATCTCTTAGTGTGGTGACCAACTGTACAAGTTTAAGGTTATCGTCATTGATTTTTTTAATGGTCCACATGGCTTCACATAGAAACCAATGCTGCTCTAGGTATTCTACCCCTATTCCCTTAAATATAGGTAGCTTCATATAATCCCCCATTCTATTTCTATGTGGTGGATGTTGATTCACTGTGTTACTACCACTCGGCGGTGTAGGTGGAGGTGATGTAGCAGTGGTAGGTACTGCCTATGAGCTACTGGATGTAGTTCCTACGGGATTGTTCTGAGTCCCATTCTATTTCTGTGGGGTGTAAGGGTGGTAAGGGATACCCCCCTCTGTTCCTTTTGTGGTACTATGACTCTGCTATCTAGTACTATCTGAACTGTCTTCAAATATTGGAGATCTGAAATCTACTTTATACTTCTTTCCACTTCGTGTTCTTCCAATGTCATCAAAATCACTTTCAAACTCTTATGACATTACTATTTCTACTTATTCATCTAAAACTA
>LPNX010743552.1:100689-143681 GCA_001517045.1 Pseudotsuga menziesii | reverse complement strand
ATGTCCGTTCCATTTTGTGTCAAAGACCCCGGATTTCCCCCGACTCTAGCACATTGGTGAGTCACTTCGGAACACCCAGTTATATGTTCCCGTGGATGTCCGAGCTGCGTTGGCGTTTGTATTCGGAATCCATCCTATTTTATGCTTCCTTGAGTACCCAGTTCAGTTCCAGTTCAGTTCCAGTTCAGTGTCACTCTGATCCAGCAGCTCACCAGTACTTTTGGTACCCCTTTCAGTAGCACTACTATCATTCCAGTTTTTCAGTGGTTCCGCTCAGACATAGTCAGCTCAGCAGTATGTTCCAGATTTGTGTCCCCTCTGGCCACTTATGATATATACAGCAGTTCCTATGTATCCGACAGGTCCCTCTTTTCGGGGCTCACAGTTATTTTTCATGTATCTTGATACGAGCATGGGTATGCCCGCCTCGTCTATCTATTGAGATCTTTCCTCATCCAGTATTTGAGGACCATTTATATTGTTATGTTATATTTTGATACGAGCATGGGAATGCCCGCCTCGTCCATATTATCAGATGATCCCTCATCCATTATTGAGGTTATGTATTTTTCAGTCCTTCCAGGTGGTTCGAGATAGGTGTCCCGGACTTCAGCTGGTTCCTTCTCTTATCCGTCCCCACACACAAACCATAAAATGACTCATGATGTCCATCGGCCATACGATGAGCTCCTGCCCTCGCACATCCAACCGGAGCTCTATCCACCAACTTTCCTTTGTGAATAGGAGTTGGTGTCGATGATGACAATGAGGGTGATGAAATAGGACAAGATACACTAACTAGGCCTGGTATCTATACATTTTGTCTTTGGCAAAGACAACTTCTCATGGATGGAATTAGCAATGAACTCTATATATTTGAATAGTACATTAGGGTCTTTAGAATTTGGATGGAACCCATCCATCATTCCCATCATACAAGCATCAATAACTTTGTCACTATCCCCTCCTAAAATAATAGACAAAGAAAAGATATTCTCACCTTGATTTAGTCAAGGTATAGCCACAAATTTCTGGGTTTTGATGGAAAAAATTATTCTAAAGTATTGAATCCATTGTCACCGAATTGCCTATCACCTAGTTCTATAGCAACTTTCTCAAACTCCTGAAGATTTGAGATCACCGAATTGCCAAATCCCATGAAATCATAAAAGCCACTATCAATGGATGGCATGCTTTGGTCATTAGTTGCACCCTCATCTGTGTTAACTACACTATCATGAAAAAACATGGACCTCCTATCCATCTCCCATCCCGTTGCTAGCAAGATTGATGGTGAGAATCTTAGCAAGATCATTAAGTATACCAGGTCTTTGTGCCAGCCAGTTGCATTTGAAGAAATAATTTCAAAGCCTCATCAGCGATGCCTTTAAGGACATACCCTGATATCATCACATCAATTGTAATCATTAATTAGGTTAGGCTGAGCACTTTCTACTTGCATTTGATGAAAGAGATTCAAGGCCTCATCACACTGCCAACTATATGAATAGCCTGTAATAATCACACTCTACAACACCACATCTCTTTCAGTCATTTTGTCAAACATTTTGCATGCATCCTCTAAAATCCCACATTTGCATACATATCTATGAGCGCGTTACCCAAACAAATCCTGGAGATCAAATCCCATTCTAAGAATGTAACCATGTACCTTGATGAAAAATCTTGAATTTTAGACCTGTCTCTGCAATGTTGGAATTCTAGTCTCTATTATGACAGTTTTAAATCAAAGTAATTCATTGATTTTAGAAAAAATTGCAGGGTTGCTTTCTTTCATTTTTAAGACTGTGCATAAAACAAATTACCACCACAATTAACAACCAAGCCTTATTTCCAGCAATGGTATACTTAAGCCTGAACAGATTTAGAAACTACTAAAGCAGAGATGGCTTCTTCTTGCGGAATGTCTTTGGCATGCTTGACTTCCTCTTCATGAGAAACAAAGTAAGTGGATATGGATGTACCCTACGCAACACCTTTATCAATAATCTCAGTAAGGAACTCATTGATTTGGCGATCAAACGTGGTCGTGGCCATAGTATTCCATTTGGAGGCCGTGGACTTTTCGGAGACTTTGTTGACAGAACAGTCATACGTAATAGAAGCAAAAGAATCAACCGGTTCCAACAGTTTGGCTGCCAAAGAATCAACCACTATGGGATCTACAACAACTTATAGGAGGGAATAGCATAATAGTGGCAAAGATGAAATGATTGGGGTGAATACTTGTCTATAGCATTCCATAGAATTAAGCCAACGCCTCCTCTTTATGTCCATATCTTGAAGAGTCTGCAATTATGGCAGTCCATGCCACCACATCATGATTGCGCATTTCATCAAACATTTGGTGAACATTAGCCAAACATCCTACCATGGAATACACAGTGACAAATTTAGGGTTTTAGACATTATTCAAAACTGAAATCCTGAAAGAATTATATGCAGAAGCCATATTTAATTTTAAACTTGATTCATAATATTGTTTAACCATTCCTTTGGTGTGTGATCACTAAAAAGCTTACCTAATTTGTCAGCATTGATCTAGACCTGAGTTTGTCGGTTCTCTATTGTGCATTAGCCCTTTGTCATTGTGGGTTTGCAACCCTCTATCATTGTGGGTACCAATTCAAACATCACTATGTGCATGCTATGGCGTGGAATGCTCTCTATCACCATTTGTGCTAACTGATAATTCAATGTGCGGTATTCGTAGCTATGCCACATAAGTCAAGGAGGGAGGTAGAAGGGAAATCATGGAGAGAAGTTGGGAAGCAGAGATCAGGGTAGTCAATCATGCGTAGTGGTTTATTATCTATTGATTTCATTCAATGTTGATTTTTGTTTTGTGATTTTTTTCAATGGTTTTTTTTTGTTTGTATTATTTTTTATATTTGTTTCTTAAGTGATTTTAATATTTGATTATTGATATGTGTTTTTATATTTGTTTATTTATTGATTTTTTGATATGCTTTTTTATGTTTTTTTATTGATGTTTATTTATTGATATGATTTTGTGATTTTTTTCAATGGTTTTTTTTGTTTGTATTATTTTTTATATTTGTTTATTTATTGATATGATTTTGTGATTTTTTTCAATGGTTTTTTTTGTTTGTATTATTTTTTATATTTGTTTCTTAAATGATTTTAATATTTGATTATTGATATGTGTTTTATGTTTGTTTATTTATTAATATGTCTTTTTATATGCTTTTTAATGATGATGTTAATTTATGGTGGGGATGGAGATGGAAAGGATGAGGAAGTTGACTATGACAATGATAATGGTATGTATGATGACAATGAGGATGAGGTTGTTATTTTCCATGAAGTAATAATGTGTAATTTCAAATGAAGGCATTTTGATTGTTGTATAAATTCGATCAATGCATAAGGTCCTAATTTTATTAGGATGGTATCCAATTAACATTGATATGGCCTCATGCAAAGAGGTTTGACAAAAAATTTCTCTAATCAGGATCTTGTTTGGAACTCATTCAAATAAGATGTGAGGGGACATATAAATTCCATACAACTTAATATAGATCACAATTCCTTTTACATACCATGTTTCTATCAATTCTAATACTTCAATGAAGGCTACATTGAAATGGGGGCAAGCGACATGATGTAACTTATAGTGCATTGTTACGTTGCACTTGTACCCAACGCAACTTCAGATGCGCCCTAGGGACAGAGATGCCATTTTTTTACTAGGAGGGGTGTTATCCAGTAGTGGTGGCCGTGGTCGAGTCCTTGGGTCATTTCCTTTAAGAGCATTGGCAGGGCAAGGAACTTCTCCTCCTAGATATCTCCTACTAGATCAAATTTTTGTTGAGCAAAATTGCTCCTTCTAGCTCTACACCATAAGTAGAGAATTTACCACATAAATCCTAAGCAAAGGAATTGTTGATCAAGCTTGCTTGATTAACTAAGCTGGGTGTGAAGAAAATTCCAAAAGTGCAGGTTGTTGACCTTACTTTATCTATTTGATTGTGTGATTTACAGGTTTTTCAGTCTCCTTCACTGCATTCGCTACAATAGCTCAGTCTCCTTCACTGCATTTGCTGCAACAACACAATGGCCTCTCTAATGGAGCTTCTCACTCCTTTCAACTACCACTAGTGGAAGGAGGACATGGAGATGCAGCTTCGCTCCAAAATACTCTTCAGACTCACAATTGAGACAGAGGCAGATATGATTCATTATGTTGACAAAGAAAAATACTGGAATAGGCTTGATGAAGCATATCGATGTCTGTGCCTCTCAATCTCTAAATATATTCTCTTTCACATTAATGGATTGAAGACTCCCAAGGATATTTTGGATAGACTTTCTACCTTATTTGATAAAAAAGATGACCCGAGGATCTATCAGCTAGAGAATGAACTAATCTCTTCATCTAGGAAATTTTGAAACTCTAAATGATTTCTTCACCAAATTCAAGTACCTGGTGTTCCAGTTGAAGCTGTGTAAAGTTGAGAAGGAGGATGATCAACTCATCCCTTCCATCCTCTCAAAAATTGCCACAGATTACTCAGTATTTGTTTCAACCTTTCATCTTGGGAAGCTCACAACACCTAATTGGAAGATGCCAACTCTCAATGCCTTCATTGAATCTCTCACCCATGAGCATGACAAGCTGGTCCAAATGGGGATAATTAGACCTTCCAAAGATCAAGCATTGGTTGATGGTGGACCTAAAGCTACGAATGGTAAGGGGAAGCAAAAGAATGAGTCTCCTGTGGAGAAGGAGCAGTCAGATCAGCCCTTGGGTTCAAGGAGAAGAACAAAGAGTGGAAAAGGAAATACAATTTGTTCTTACTGTGGAAGGGGATTTCATCCAGAAATCTCTTGCATGAGAAGAAAAATTGATGTAATGATTGTTCTTCTAGAGAAGCATAACATCACTATGCCTATTGGCGCAAGGAAGGCTGACCATAGAGAAGAAACAGAAGAACATGATGAGAGATGCCATGCACTCAAGGCTAGATATTCAACAACACATGCCTTCGTCATTGATTCTGGAGCTCCCAACCATATGGTTGTATCCATAGAACCATTCTCTTGTTTACAGTATTATGATGGCCCTAGTATTCAGATGGGGAATAATAGTCAAATTCGATCCAAAGGGAAGGGCTCTATCAATATTGGACATGGAAAGTTCAAATATGTGCTTTATTTTCCCTACTTAGCTGCAAATATGTTATCTGTATAGTAGATGACTCACACTGGTCCACCAAAGCGACTGATATTTGGTCCTGACTAATTGGAGATCATAGATATCTCTATTGGGAACATCATAGCAAAGGGTGTTGCAAACCATGGCTCCAAGGAATATGAGTTCTAACATCTCCTACCATTTTCAGAACCATTGCACTCTCAGCTGCAACTTGAAAGGGGAGGTAAAAACATTCCATCTACTTCTTTAACAGTTTCCACTAGTATTGCATAACCAGTTGTATCAGTTTATGAGATTTATATTCAGGGTGATTCAGATCCAGATCTAGTCCCTACTCCCAAGTGAGAAGCTAGGAATATGACTAGAGATCCATCTAACACACAGAAGACAAAGAACCTTTTGCTATGTCATGCAATCCCATCTCCTTCAGAGAGATGCAACTAACTCCCTATGAGATTTTACATGGCAAGGTTTGATCAACTACAGTTTTCTTAGAAGAATAGAGTGAATCATACACCTCTTCATCCAAAAAGAGGCAAAGGTTACATTCCTCCTTCCTTCCATCATCATTTTGGGAGAAGATGGAGAAGTCTACATGTCAGGCCCTAGGATACCTGTGCACAGAACATCATGCATGTTGCTTCGCTACACCAAAGAGATGAGTAGTACCTCTTCATGGTGTTTGCACTGTTTCATTCTTCAATTTCTAATTAAAATTGTCTGATCTATCTTGTGATTTATGTGTTGGTTCACAGATCTATGTGCTCAATTTTATAGTCATTGGGTCACATAACCCCACACCTTGTTCCCTTTCAATGGTGGCCATTGTTTTATATATGAGACCTTAGTCTCCCTTCTCGGCCACCTCAGACACACTCTTGGTGCTTCAACTAACTGACACACTCTCTCCTTGGCCTCTTTCCTCAGATCGTGCCATCCTTCCACCCAGGTCGTACTGCAGCATGACTTGGGTGGAAGGATGACATGATCTAAGGAAAGTGGCCAAGGAGAGAGTGTGTCGGTCAGTTGAAGCACCAAGAGGGTGTTTGAGGTGGTTGAGAAGGGAGACTAAGGTATCATAGATAAAAAAATGGCCACCAGTGGAAGGAAACAAGGTGTGGGGTTATGTGACCTAGTGACCAACCCTTAGGAGCCCCATATACCAACCCTAAGGCTAAAAACCCCAACAAAGGGAAATCAACAATGCCATTAATCCAAGGACCAAAGGGACCGACCACGACCAACACTACTGAATAACACCCCTCCTAGTAAAAAAATGGTCTCTCTCTCCCTAGGGCACATCTGAAGGTGCGTTGGGTACAAGTGCAGCATAACAGTGCACTATAAGTTACATCATGTCGCTTTCCCCCATTTCAATGTAGACTTCATTGAAGTATTATAATTTATAGACACATGGTATGTAAAACATATTGTTATCTATATTAGGTTGTATGGCATTTATATGTCCCTGCACATCTTATTTTAATGAGTTCCAAACAAGATCTTGATCAGAGAAATTGTTTTTCAAACCCCTTTGCATGAGGCCACATCAATGTTAATTGGATTCCACCCTAATAAAATTAGGACCTTATGCATTGATCAAATTTATACAACAATCACAATGCCTTGATGTGAAATTACACATTGTTACCTCATGGAAAATAACAACCTCATCCTCATTGTCATAATACATACCATTATCATTGTCATAGTCAACTTCCTCATCCTTTCCATTTCCATCCCCACCATAAATTAACATCATCATTAAAAAGCATATAAAAAAACATATTAATAAATAAACAAAACTTTTCCTAATGGGTACATCAAGGAGGGGGAAAATGCAGTAGCTGGACATCTTAATGTCCAGTACTTCCAATTTATTGTACTCAATGATGTTCCAATTATGAGGTATAAATAATCCATCAGAGACATTGAGTGGTCAAAACCAATTGAGTTCTGGAATATAGATGATGAAGGTCGACCTATATTTCCCACAGGGAAGCCATCTTTCTTACATCCCAAAGACAATGATGTTTATTTAAAATAACTAAAGGAATGAATAACATCATACATAAAAATGTGGAAAGAGACTATTGGAAATGAGAATTAACTAATTGTTACAGAGGAATGTAATAAAAAACTATAGTATTGGAAAAGAGTTCTTGATGCATTAGATGGAATCTACAATGACCATACACCCTTGGATGAAAGTGATTATTCTTCTGATGATTTTTTGCCCAAGACAAGGAAAAATGTTAATGTCGATGGTAATGCACTCCATGCAATATCAAGTATTATGGATGGGGATTTTGATAATGTGACAGATGAACCGGTATATGTTGGACCCAGGTGCAACTAGCCAAAGCCAACATTCGATCCTAGAATTAATGTTGAGAAGGAAAGATGTTTCTTGTTAGATCAAGAAATGAGGAGGAAGCAGAGATGATTTGGATGGAAAAATCCACCCCAGATATATTCTAGGATGATGACAGCAAGACCCTTCATGTAAAGATTGATTGGTGGCAACCTAGCTTAGGGAAATACAACGGAAACATTTTAGAACAATATTGGGTACCAAATCTTGATGACACAGAACTTGGATCTATTCCAATTAATACCATATTTTGGGCATGGGTGCCAAAGAAAGAATATTGTAGGAAGACCAAGATAAATAAATGTGGTCTACAAGCTGTACTTGATCTGCATGAGCAGATATAAGGAGATTAGGTGGAGATGATTCATGAATGTAATTTTTCTTTTTGAATGACTTTTACTATACATAAAGAAACATTTTTCAATGTTTGTAGTATAATAAATACTCTTCAAGTGACTTTTTGAAGAATTTTATATTATTCACCGTATATATGAAAATTTCACATCAAGTTCAATGTTAATTCATGTGATGATACTTTATGTGAATTAGATAACACCATTCAAATTTTAACTTTTCAATTTGTCTTTTAGATCAACACAACATCTCACTATATCAAATGTGCATAATTATATTCATTAATGTATGTACACAACCCTTACCTTATTTATTATTAGCTTTTGCTCACTCTCTTCAATACCACTTTGAGATTTTCATTTTGTTCCCCTGATGATTGGTGGAGTGTCCACTCGAAACATAGGGATGTTTCAATACACACAATTAAATTCCATAAACTCTCTTTGTCATTAAGATTAATTGTGGAAATCTTCATCCTCAAGCTGTACTTGATCTGCTTGAGAAAATATAAGGAGATTAGGTGGAGATGATTCATAAATGTAATTTTGCTTTTTGAATGACTAATTAATATACATGAAGAAAAAGTTGTCAATGTTTGTAGTATATCAAATATTCTCTTCAAGCTACCTTTTGAGGAATTTTATATTATTTGCTACATATATGAAAATTTTGGTTCAACTTCAATGTTAATTCAGGTGATGATACTTTATGTGATTGCACCTTAAAACATGTTATAGGATTTCTTTGTGAATAAATGTAAGGCACTTGCAATAAGCTTTGAAGTGAGTTTTCCCTATTATTCGTTATTATAGTTGATATAAATTTAATTGTACTACTATGTTGCATTCAAATTCATAATTATATTTTCTCATGTAGACTTTAAAGTGGTGCCAACTTTGTACTTGTATATTAACTTATACTTAATAAATACAGTACTAACATTTTGAGTGTGCAGGTTTTATCAGTTTGTAATCATTGTGATTGATTTTTTGGGTTAAACTGTGTGTGTTTTTTAGACCAACGTTTTGAGTGGACACTCCACCCATGCTTGTTACAGGAACCATGAAAAACTCATTGTGGACTGAAAAGATTTCACATAACTTAATCCAAAAAATAAATCATTAAGTAGTAACATCATGTTAGCTTTAATTCATGTTAGACATTATCATCAAATACATTGCATCACAAAGACAATTTAATCCATGTGAGATTTAATGCACTGCATGTAATATAAGTATTATGGATGGAGATTTTGATAATGTGATGGATGAACTGGTATATGTTGGACCCAAGTGCAACAAGATAAAGCCAAGATTCAATCCTATGATTCAAGTTGAGAAAGAAAAGATGTTGTTAGTTAGATCATGAACTGAGGATGAAGAAGAGATGATTTGGATGGCAAAAACCACCTCATATATCTTCCAGAATGATGAAAGTGAGACTCTTCATGTAAATCTTGAGATGATTTGGGTACCAAACCTTGATGACACATGACTTGGATCTATTCCAGTTAATACCATAGTTTGGGCATGGATGCAAAATAAAGAAGATTGCAGAAACACCACGATAAATAAATGTGGTGTACAAGTTGTAATTGATTTGCTTGAATAAATATAAGGATATTAGGTGGAGATGATTCATGAATGTAATTTTCTCTTTGAATGAGTTATTAATAAACAAGAAGAAACACTTTTAAATGTGGGTTGTGTATCAAATATTCTCTTCAAACCTTTTTTGAGGAATTTTATATTCTTTGCTAATATGAAAATTTTGGTTCAACTTCTATGTTAATTCATGTGATGGTACTTTATGTGAATTATATAACACCATTCAATTTTTTATTTTTCAATTTGTTTTTTACATAAACTCAACATGTCACTACATCAAATGTGCATAATCATATTCAATAATGAACCTTAAAACATCTTCTAGACTTCCTTTATGAATAAATGTAAGGCACTTGCAATAAGGTTTGAAGTGACTTTTGCCTATTAGTTGTTATTATAATTGATATAAATTTAATTGTTCTACTCTGTTGCATTCTAATTAATATTATATTTTCTTATGTAGACTTTAAAGTGGTGCGAACTTTGTACTAGTGCAATATCTTATACTCAACAAAGACAAAGTAGTAACATTTTCAGAGTGTGGGCTTTCACAGTTTGTCATCATTATGAATGATTTTCTGGATTAAGTTGTTAGTGAGTTTTTCAAACCAATTTCAAGTGGGCACTCCACGCATGATCGTCGGGGGAACAATGTAAAATTAATCATGGTTTGAAAAGCTTTCACATAGCTTAATCCCAAAAATTAGTAGGCAAGTATTAACATTTAATGTCAATACTACATAAGTTAATAATAGTCACAACACAATATTGAAATGTTGTTAAATAACTTTATATTATGTAATAAATTTCTTACACAAATTATTAATAATTCACTAGTATAATATTGGTGACTTTTGTTTTAATACGTAAATATAAATATTAATGATAATCAAAGTATATCATTAAATACATTTATAGGTAAAATTTCTCACATAAATATGTTATTCATAAAATCAACATTCATTAAGTTAGTTTTTAATACACCACCACCAACAACAACAATAATAATAGATTATGTCTCTATTCTAATTCATAACTTATTTTAATCATTACTAAGATAAAACCTATTTTACTCTAAGTCATAAAAATATTTTCTCTTGTCCTCTATCAAGTGGTGTCATCTTCCAAAAATAAAACATCATACTCAAAGAATACTTCAACCCAGACACATTAGTTAACCTAATTTCAATTAAATGAAATTCTAGGATAATAATAACAACAAACATTGATTATTAATGTCATTAAATAACGTTAATAATACTATGTAAAAAAATCTTTTGCAATCTATTTTTCATGATATAACCTTTGATCAACTTAACTTTTATTAGAAAATATAAATAATAGTAATATAAATAAATTATATTTCTATTCTAAAGTATAATTGTTTTTTATCGTTAAAATAATAAACTTAGCATAGTAACACTTAATATATAATATTTTTTCTTGTCACTTATAAAATGTTTCCAACCTTCTAATATATTACAACATGATACTCAACACATGCAATATCGCTTGCTACATCGAGAATTAAAATTGTTATAGTAACAAACACATTTATATTATGTCATTAAATAATTATTAAATGGGTCATTCTAAAATATTGCCAACCTTCTACTAGTATAGGAACTCAACACCAACAATGTACTAGTTACCATATCAAATTATAATTCAATTGCTTAATCATAGTAACGTATACAATATTAATTTCATTAAATAAACTTAATCAACTTACCATTTGATACAAACTATAGATACTATTAATGGAAATTATGTAAGGAATCAAAGTCTAAGAATTTCATCATTTTGAAAGAATCAAAGTCTAAGATTTTCATCATTTTGATTTGTCACAGAGGATTAGAAAGGTGTAATTCAGGTGTTAACACAATCCCTCTCCCCTCATGTTGTAAAGGGTGCTAGCTCAATGGAAGAGCACCTGCATTACAAGCAGGACGATGGTGGTTTGATTCCTCCGTGCCCTAACATAAATTAATGGATGATTTAAAATCTAACGATAATATAAATATTGTAAGATATCTATATTTTCAATATAAATATGCTCTTTTCAATTAAACACATTGTTCAAATACTTCATAAATAAATAATGAACACTTGCAATAATTAATTCAATTGGTTTTCCCCCTTTCCTCTTTTATATGAAAAAAATCAAACTGTATTGCACTAATGCTTTTCTAGTTCATAATTGATTTTGATTGTTAAAATAATTAATATTAATAAACAAGGGATGATTTACTATCATCAATATCATTAAATAAATTTATAGGTAAGAAATTTCTCACGTTAATCTATTATTCATAAAGTAAACATTCATCAACCTAGTTTTTAATACACTACCACTACCAACAATAATAATAATAAATTATGTTGCTACTTTAATTCATAATTTATTTTAATCATTACAAGGGTAAAACTTAGACTTTAAAGTCATAAAATATTTTCTCGTTTTGATTATAAGTGGTGCCAACTTCCAAAAATAAAACAACATACTCAACAAAGACAAAACTAATTACTATGACAATATTTATAATTGTTGTAATAACAAATACAATGTTGGTATTATGTTATAAAATAATTTAATCAACTTAACATTTAATACAAACTATAAATAATATTAATAGAAATTATGTAAAGATTCAAAGGCTATGAATTTTTTCATTTTGAAAGAACTCAATCTAGCAGAAGTTCTAAATTCTAGATCCACTAAATAATTACAAATTTAATGAAATATGTGTTATATACATTATAACAAAATGAAATACTTGAACAGCTGGACATTAGGAGGTGCTCATAACTGCTTGGGTGCTTCTTCTAGAATGGTTATCCCTTCCAATGCATGGGACTTCTTCTTATCTCAAGCTTGCTTTATCTCCAGGATTTTAACTCTGCTTGACAACACTTTATTCTGCTTGTTTAAATCTTGAATTTTCTTGGTTAGATTTTCAGCTTGATTCTCCATTTTTCTCTTCCTCTTCAAGGCTTCTTTTGACATTGCTGTCAATTCTTGGTAATTTGAATTGATATCTATTACCACCTAAGTGGTACTAAGTAGTTTTTTATCAAGTCAGCTTGGTGAACCGGATAAAGATGATTCGTTCGGACTTCAGAAGACCTTCGGAAGTGCTTGTTGTACTATATCACATGTTCATACCCCATGGGGGAGTTGCAATAAAATGTTCTAGCATGATAGTGTCTGTAAAATACTTAGTATTTTATACTTTATTTGTCAATCCGATCAGCCCAGCGTGTTTTTTCCCTTTGTTATTATTGGTTGTTGAATAAACAACTGATAATTTCTGAGTTTTTCACTCAATACCTCCAAAGTTGGGGTGGTCGGCTTGGCATTTAGGCCTATTGAGGTTATTAGAGTCTATGTGTCAATGTATAAATATGCTAGGGATTATGGTTGAGTCATATGAACATGTCTAAGTCCCCCTAGGTTTTTAATTTTTTAATTTTTAAAGTTTTTTTTAAGTTTTAATTTTTCCAAAACTTAGGCTATTCTTTAATAGTCTAAATGGAAAAATTGGTCTTGTAATAAAAGCAAGCTCGGAAATCTGTTTCAGTCATGGGGGTCCTCATTTTCAAGCTTAGAGCACCATGTAAACCCATAAACCCACTTTTACTAAGTTTTGAGTGATTTGTCCATCACTCAGGTCAAAAATCCCTAAAAATCAAATATTGATGATTTAATTGATAAATTAATTAAATAATGGAGAAAATTCAAAATCCTAAATCATTGGGATTTGCTCCAATTTGACTGAAATCAGTCTCATCGGCTTGGGATTAACTGGATCTGGACATTCCTTGACAAAAGGAGCTGATCTGGGCTGAACAGAGAGGTTTTCATAAGATGTCGGAAATATGGTATTTCCTTAAACCCTGCCAAATCAATCTTTGGGGTTAATGAAGGCAAGTTGCTTGGACACATCATTTATAAGGATCATGTCAAATTCGATCCTAAGCGAGTTGAAGCCATTGAGAAAGTATCCTTGCCTAAGAATCTTAAATATATCTAGTCTTTCAATGGTCAGATTAACTTCATAAGGAGAGTCATCCCAAATTTAGCAGAACTAATGAAGCCTCTACAAAAATTGTTAAAGAAAGATGATAAATTTGAGTGGACGGATGCAGGGAAAGATTCCTTCAAGTCTATCAAAGATTCCATATCTAGGTCCCCAATCTTGATCATTCCAGATTATTCCAAGGAATTTCAGATATTTTCCTTTTCCTCAGACGACACCATTGCTGGTGTTTTTCTTCGAAAGAATAAAGAAGGACAAGAGAAACCTATAGCCTTTATGAGTAGAGCCTTGCAACATTCAGAGTTGAAGTATACTACCATGGAGAAAAAGGATTATGCTGTTGTCAAGTTCCTTAAACATTTCAAAACTTATGTAGGATACTCCAAAATCATTGGGTATGTACCCCATGTAGCTGTCAAGGACATCATGTCTCAACAAGATTGTCTAGGGATCAGGGGTAAGTGGGTTTCAATGATTCAAGAGTACGATTTAGAGATAAAACCTACTAAGTTAATTAAGGGACAAGGTCTTGCAAAGATGTTGACCCAAGGAAATGAAAAGGCCTTAGGAATAATCTGCTAGAATAGTGATTTAGAACAAAGTGTATCAGATGAGCTTCAGAGATTAGAGCAGTACCCTTGGTATACTGGCATCATCTTTTTCCGCTGTAACCTTACATGGCTTGATCACCTACTTGGGCATAAAAGAAGAGCATTAAGGTTAAAAGCAACTAAGTATTTTTTAACAAAAGATGGTTTGGGTTGGAGAAACCCCAATGGTTTAATACCTAGATGTGTCGATGAACCTGAGTCCAAAAAACCCATGGTTGATTTCCATGCAGGATTTTGTGGTGGACATTTTGCAGCAAGAACAACCACCCATAAAATCCTTAGAGTAGGAAACTATTGGCCAAACCTTTTTTCAGATGTGTACAAGTCTGTCTAAGTTTACCCCCAGTGTCAATTGTTCACTGGAAAGCAACAAATGAAATCCTTTCCTTTAAACCCAATAGTACTCCAAGCCCCTTTCCAGTAGTGGGGGCTTGATTTCATCGATAAGTTCAAGGATAACTTGAGCAATGGTTATTCTTGGATACTCATCACCACTGATTATTTCACCAAGTGGGTAGAGGCGATACCCACCAAGAAGGAAACCGATGCTGTAGTCGTGGATTTATTAGAAGATAAGATTATCACAAGATTCGGTGTGCCACCCAGAATCATCACAGTTAATGGTCTGTGCTTTTTTTCCTCTGATATGTCATCCTTTTGTTTCAAGTACGACATTGTCCTATCCCATTCATCCAACTATTATCCCCAAGTAAATGGTCTAGATGAGTCAAGTAATAAAAAATTAATGACCATAATCAAGAAAACTATTGGTGATAATAAAAAGGTTTGGTATAGCAAAATGAAGTTTGCATTATGGGCCGATAGAATCACAAAGAATAGTTCCACCAGAAGGAGCCCTTTTGAACTTGAATATGGCCTAAATTTCAACTTACCTGTCCATTTAAAGCTTCCATTGTATGAACTTCTCTAGACCTTTAGCTCAGATCAGGATGCCATTCAGAACATAATCAACCAGTTGATCGAGTTCGATGAGAGTAGAAGAAACTCCCTTGACCAAAGTATCAGAAATTTAGACAAAGTCAAAAGAACCTTTGATAGATCTACCCAGACTGGAGCCTTTCAAGTAGGTGAGATAGTATTGCGTTGGGACAAACGGTAGGAGAAACCTGGGAAACACAGAAAGTTTGACATCTTATGGTTGGGGCCATATATCATTGATAAAGTAGTAGGAACAAATTCTTTCTATCTAAATGACCTAGAAGGAGAAAGGTTAAGCCTACCAGTGAATGGATTTATCCTCAATATGTTCTTCGTTGAGACAGTTTGATGCCTTTATTGGCATCAGTGGTTTCAAGGCCAATTTCTAAACCTTGCCCTGCATGTATTTTTGAATTTCATGTATCATATTGTTGTATTTTAGATATTTTTGTATTATTGATGTTTTGTACCATAGTACTAACCTTGAAAATTTTCTTTTGTATATTAGTCTTGTAAAATATTGATTTTTTGTACATCATAGACTAATTCTATACATTAATCTACTTTTATAGTTGATTTCTTTTATATACATGTCACTGAAAAACTTTAATTGCTATATAGGACCTAGAGATTACGTAGTTCTCATGTCCTCTTCTTTGATCAGAAGATTAGTTAGAGCATGTGTCTCTAGATGGAACCAGATGTTACCACCTAAGTTGTACTTAGTTTTTTTTTATCAAGTGATCCTGGCAAACCGGACAAAGATGATTTGTTCGGACTTCAGAAGACCTTCGAAAGTTCTTTTGGGAAGTGCTTGTTGTACTATATCACATGTTCATACCCCATGGGGGAGTTGTAATAAAATTTTCTAGCATGATAGTGCCTGTAAAAGACTCAGTATCTTAGACTTTATTTGTCAATCCGGTCATCCCAGGGTGTTTTTCCCTTGGTTATTATTGGTTGTTGAATAAACGACTAATAATTTTTGAGTTTTTCACTCAATACCTCCAAAGTTGGGGTGGTCGGCTTGGCATTTAGGCCTATTGAGGTTATTAGAGTCTATGTGTCAATGTATAAACATGATAGGAATGATGGTCGAGTCATATGAACATGTCTAAGTCCCCCTAAGTTTTTAATTTTTTTTTAAAAGTTTTTTTAGAGTTTTAATTTTTCCAAAATTTAGGCTATTTTTTAATACTCTAAATGGAAAAATTGGTATTGTAATAAAAGTGGGATCAGAAATCA
Source organism: Pseudotsuga menziesii (assembly GCA_001517045.1). Classification (NCBI taxonomy): domain Eukaryota; kingdom Viridiplantae; phylum Streptophyta; class Pinopsida; order Pinales; family Pinaceae; genus Pseudotsuga; species Pseudotsuga menziesii. The sequence goes on along the minus strand of LPNX010743552.1, from coordinate 127,311 downwards.
GTTTCAGTCATGGGGGTGCTCATTTTCAAGCTTAAAGCACCATGTAAGCCCATAAGCCCACTTTTCCTAAGTTTTGAGTGATTTGTCCATCACTCACATCAAAAAGCCCTAAAAATCAAATATTGATTATTTAATTGATAAATTAATTAAATAATGGAGAAAATTCAAAATCCTAAATCATTGATATTTGCTCCGATTTGACTAAAATTAGTCTCATCGGCTTGGGATTGACTGGATCTTACCATTCCTTGATAAAAGGAGCTGATCTGGGCTGAACATAGAGTACATTATTGCATGCAATCTTGGGAATTGTGCCCTCTCTCTCTCTCCTCCACACGTGTGGGCTCATCTAGATGAGTTTTTGTGGATGCTTCAAATAGAAGGTTTAGATGTCAATCAGATCAGCTCTTTGATTCATAGTTGCACTAAGTGAGACTCATATTAGGCTCAGTTATACATAGATCAAGCCTAGATTGACTCCACATGCAGCTGCAGTCTCTCTCTCCTTGGGAATTGTGCCCCCCTGGGATAGATTTCTCGTTTTTTCTATAAATAAAGATTAGGTTTACCCTTCCAAGCTAGTTAGAGCCAGATTGAGAAGATGTTTCTATTTTATTGTATTGTTTACTAGTTTGGAATAAAGAAGCTTTGGAGGAAAGATCTATGGTGTAATGCTCTTCATGTGTGGATGGTGATTGTTAAGTGCTTATGAGGATTTCTAAGTTGTAGGTGATCTCACTTGTAGAAGGGGTTAAGATAGTTTTCATCTTCCTCATATTCATGATATTTTGGAGGACAAAGTCCCTCAGTGTTCCACCAAAGCAGGCTCCAAATCCCAACATTCCCAGGCTTCCAGCACTCTCTCTCTTCCTCCTTCTAAAATCAAATTTTTACCTCGTTACCTTGTTTACAAGCTTTGATATCATTTAGATATATTATATTAAAGTAAAACTTAACATATATCTTTTGTATCAAGGCTCATAATCTAGATCTCATTCTTAAAAAGTTTCATAAAGCATTCTAGATCTAGTTTACGGAAATCGTCTGTTTTGCATGGTAATTTAAAGAGGATCCGTAGTTTGCATGCATTAGATTGCTGTTTATATTTTAAAATATAAAATCCAGAAATAAATGCATATCTCATTGGATTCCCAAACAGCAAGCCAAGATCCCAAGGAAAGCTTGCTTTCCTTGGTTCCTTTTTACCATTTTAACTAGTTTTAACTTAGGTTTTTTTGTGTTTAAAGTAGGCTAAACCAAAGGTACTTTCAAAGTTATTTTGGGAATATTTAATTATAATAATCTCTCTGTATTTTATCAGGAATAACAGAAAAAGGATAAGCTCCTGTTCGAAAGTGGCTTTTGGGTCATCCAAATCCCCCCTGGGGTCTCCCTTTTGACTGTAATTTTAATTTTGGGAAATTTGTAAGATCTTGGTTTCATAATATATAAGAAAAAAGAGGATTCAGATAATTTTACTCATATTTTAACAGAATATAATATAAAAAAATTATGAATAGGATCTTTCGAGCCCATTCCCCATCCCCCCTGTGGGGGATTCACACCTTTTTTGTCGTTTTTTGCATTTTCTTATTTATTTTCACTCTAGATTAGTTTAATTGATGTAGAATAATATTATCTTATTACTTTATCATGTATTCCATATTAAAGTATCAAAGTAACTTTAATACTTACCCCACAACTTCCCGTTTGACCCGAAAGGGGAAAGAGATGCGTGGTAGGACTAATTAGAAAACTTGTGATTTGATTCCTTTTTTATGCTTATTATTAATCTCTACAAACAATATTTTAAAATCAAACCCTTTCTTTATTCCCCAATTGAGGTCCACTTGGACCGAAAGAGGTTCCTTGAAGGTTTTTCTCTCTAAAAAACTCATCCTTTAAAATTTACTAAAATTCACAAGACTCCAGTGTGTATGGTCTGCACTTGGCTATGATCCATCTAATCAGTAAATCTGCATCAAAAGAAACATGAGTTACTATATCAATTAGTCTTCACCTTCCCCAATTAAGCACCATTAGGCGAAAATCCAATGCCTCGATCAAACCGCAAATGGTGGAAAAATACCCAAAGGAAGTGGGAAATCCTAGACAGTGACCTCAGGGCGTCGATCTCTATTACACCTTCATGCGTATTATGAACACAGTCCCAAAGAATCCATTCATCCCACACATTCCTTGCGGGTATCCGTGAAGGTTTATTTTTGGACATACTCCAAGTACCCCTCGGGTATATCTGGAGTCCCCCCTCACCTAATTTTAATCCACTCATATTTCACATTAACTTAAAACGTACCAAGAGGCAATCGTAAAAAATTCACTCCAAGCACATGCAAGTACTTATATTATTTTATGACTCCATTTTCAAGGCACTGGTTCTGTGGTTCTGTGTCTCAGCATTGTGCTTTACTGTGCTTATTTTTCATCTTGTCATCTATGGTTATTTATGGTTAATTTGAAAACTCCTAAGCAACTATCTCAATTTAGCATCATCATACTAAAGTAATTTTCCTTAGTAACTTAATAGGGTCTACCCCCCTTGACTTCATTAGGAGTTGAGCCTAAACGGAGGAGTCGAGAACAAGGTGACATCCTTGACTCGAGACTTGTCCCCAAGGACACACCTAGTGGCTTGAAGATTTCTTCCACATTCCCCCCCAGGTGATTGAAAGGCAGCAACACTTTTAGGCGCCATTGCCGAGGATAAATATTTTTATTCCCGAGTATAGATTAGCTTTACTTTTTTCTAAATAACTAAAAATATAAAAAATTTGATTGATCTTGTCTTTAAAAAACATAAAAATTAAAACTCGATCCATTTGGCGACTCCACTATCTAACATCCCTTCAAGAATTTGTACCCGAAGAAACCACCAACAATTATTCAATCCTCTCCCTGATCCCAAAAGGTTTATTAGAGAAATATTGAATAGGCATACTTCTCGTAGAAACCTTGAATATTTAGGAGACCAATCCCTCTCACATATCCACCACATATTTGTAGAGATTCATATCCACCAATCTCAAGAAATGACGAAATTATTCAAACCCCTTGACTTTTCTCAGATAGTAGGTGCTCCCCATGCCATTCCAAATGATGCTATCAAGAAGCTTCCCATATTTCAAGGCAATAATGCCATCACTGCCAAGTCTCGCCTTCGAAAGTTTGAAAAGCACCTGGTCAGTTACTGCAATGAAGTTGCCCATGACCATGACGAAATCAAAATGAAGCTATTTGTTTTATCCTTAGAAGATAATGCTAGAGAATGGTACTCTGACCTAGATGATGATTCATATAAAACTCTTAGTGAATTCCTAGATGGTTTTAAGAAGAAATGGGGAGAAAAGAAGGAACCAAGACATATGCTTGTTTCCCTTCATAGCATAAAGAAGATGGAGAATGAAACCATGGATGAATTTAACACTAAATTCAGGCGTGTGATTGCGGACCTTCCTAGAGACATCAAGCCAAAAGATTCCTCTATCCTTATATCCTACATTGAATCTTTTACTGGTGATTTAAGGTACCAGTTAAGAGACAAAGAGCCGACCGATCTAAAAACTGCCTAGGAATTGGTCGAGAAAATAGAAAAGAATATGCAGTCTTCAGGCAGGTCAAACATTCTAGGTTACACTAGGGGAAAAACTTCCTACAACAAAGAGAAGGGTAAATCCATTGAATCAGAAGAAAATGGAACTTATAAAGATCCCATGGAAAAGGTGACTGACATGATAAAATACTTGGTTACTAGTCAAAACCAACTAATGGCCAATCATTCTGCACAATTGAATCATATGCAAAATAGAATAATCACAATGGAAAGGAATAATGGACCTAGGAACTTTCAGCCTAAGTAGAATCAGATGTATCAAAAGAAATGTCCTCAGAAAGAGCCTAGGATTCCAAACTAGTTAGACTCAGCTAACATGGTAGAAGAAGTAATTCCATGGTGTAGACATTGTGAACAATTCCACCAAGAAAGAACTTGTTATGTTGCAAACCAAGTTATGGAACATTGACTTCCCGAGGTCAGTAATCTGCAAACAACGTCAAGCGAGTCTGATCATGTGTACATGGTACGCCAAACCTACCCTTTTTCAAACCAACATTGGTACCAGGCCACAGATTACAGTTATGAGAAGGACCTCCTTTCCAACTTATATGGTGAAATTCCTACTCCAGAAAGAATTCAGGAAATGAAGAAGGATAGATTCAAGGGTGTAGTTTATCAAAGAAAGGATAATCCATCACCATATAAATAGTACAAGCCGAAGGTAACCACTCCTCCTCTCGTAGATCCCCCTATTATCCCTGAATCAAATATTGACATCGGAGAATGGATAAGTAGTGCTAAGGTTCATGTTTATGCAACTGATGTCCTTAAAATTCCTAGTCAAAAAGAATTTTTTTTTAAAGCCATAGAGGATTGTCAAAGTAAAACTCATAATATTGTCAAAGAGGATCCTCTTCCTAATAATAATGCTATATTTGAAGCTGAACATATTGAACCTATGAATATGCCTATAGTCCTCAACAATGTTGATCTGAAAAGAGAAGACCACCTACCTTTTTATGTCTCTCTCCTAGTTGATAAACTTCTCCTTCATAACTGCATGTTAGATTCAAGTGCTTCATCAAAAGTCAAGACAAGAAAAGTAATGGAACAACTAAATATAAGGGTCACTCGACCTTACCACAATGTTTGTGCAATGGATGCAAGAGAAGTTGAAGTGGTAGGGATAATCTTAAATATACATGTTAAGTTGGCCAAGTATCCTAACATTGACGTGTAAATGGATGTGGTAGTGATTGATGTTCCAGATAATTGGGGTATGTTACTATCCAGAAAGTGGGCCGCAACTCTTGGTGGGTACATTAAAATGGATTGGACATATGCAACTATACCTACATCATAAAACACTATGGTGATACTCCATAGAGAGAAGTTAAGGAAACGACATGTAGAAAACCCTAAAAATCCTGGAAATGAATTTGTTCATTTCACTGATAACTTTGGAAACTATGCTATCTTGTCTAATTTCATGGCCCTTATTAAGGAAAACATTAAAGATGAAAAGATATATGAGGTTTGGCAAATGTACTTTGACGGGGCTTATTCCAAAGCCGGAAAGGGCACGGGCATCGTGATCATTTCTCCTTCAAATAAATTCTACAACTTTGCTTTCAAGTTAGAGTTTGAAGCATCAAACAATGTAGCTGAGTATGAGGCATTGCTTCTAGGGTTAGAAACCGTTAAAGACATGGGGATAAAGATGTTGAACATAAAAGGTGATTCAAACTTAGTTGTCCTCCAGATTAAGAATCAGTAATAATGCAAAAATGACAGACTAAGGAATTATAGAAATGCCATATGGGACAATGTTGAATGGTTTGATGCACTTAACATTTAGAAGGTCCCTAGAGAAATGAATGGGTTAGAAGATAAGTTTGAAGTAGCAGCACCCAGCCTCTAGCCATCAAATGAAATGAATAGCAGGAATGGAAAAATGGAAATTAGTTTTAGACCTTCAATTTCGGATAATGTATATTACTGGCAGGTGTTTAAAAATGATGAGCAACTCTTGAGATTCATCCATAATATCCAAGAGTTTGAAGGTTGCAAGATCAGTTATCTACAAGAGGGTGAAGAGTATCAAGAATGCGAGGATAATTAAAGGAATCACATCCCGAGTAGCATTATAGATTTTGAAAATCTGTTTGATCAACAAGATCATCATAAAACCAAAAAATAAGTAATAAAAATTGGGGATTATATGGAAATAAACATAGGAACTGATAAGGACCCCAAGTTAATAAAAATTGGAAAAGGTACTTCGGAAAAGGAAAGGAACATTTTGATCAACTTAATCAAAGAATATAGAGATGTGTTTGCCTTTAGTTATGATTAACTTAAATCCTATCGGGAAGATGTGTTTCAACACACTATTCCCCTCACAGAAGAGGCTAAGGAGGTCAAGCCTTTCCAACAAAAACTTAGGCGAATAAATCCTAAGTTGGCCCCCATTGTGCAAAAGGAACTTCAGAAGATGTTAGTAGCAGGGATCATAGAACCTACAAGACATTCATCATGGTGCTCCAACTTAGTTGTTGTTAGAAGTAAGAATGGGTCAATTAGAATATGTATAGATTTCATAAATATGAACACATCATGCCTTAAAGATAATTACCCATTGTCCGACATGGAAACATTGCTTCAAAGAGTAACAGGATCAGGAATGATGTCCATGTTGGATTGATTTTCTGGTCATAACCAAGTGTTGGTCAATAAAGAGGATTGACATAAAACTACATTCACCACACCTTGTGGCACCTATAAATTTTTAAGAATTCCTTTTGGTTTATTAAATGTTGGTGCCACCTTCCAAAGAGCCATGGATTTTTCCTTCAAATAACTTATAGGAAAAATAATCGAAATATATCAAGATGACTTAACTATTTTCTCAAAAGAAATAAAAATGGTATTTCCTTAAACCTTGCCAAGTCAATCTTTGGGGTTGATGAAGGCAAGTTGTTGGGACACATCATTTCTAAGGATGTTGTCAAAGTATATCCTGAGCGAGTTGAATCCATTAAGAAAGTCCCCTTTCCTCAGAATCTTAAAGCTCTCTAGTCTTTCAATGGTTAGATTAATTTCATAAGGAGATTCATCTCAAATTTTAGTAGAACTAATGAAGCCTCTACAAAAATGTTAAAGAAAGATGCTAAATATAAGTGGACGGATGAAGGGAAAGATGCTTTCAAGTATATCAAAGATGCCATATCCAGGTCTCCAGTCTTGACCAGTCCAGATTATTCCAAGGAATTTCAGATATTTTCCTTTGCCTCGGAGGACACCATTGCTGGTTTTTTGCTTCAAAAGAATAAAGAAGGACAAGAGTGACCTATAGCGTTTATGAGTAGAGCCTTGCAACATTCAGAGTTGAAGTATACCACCATGGAGAAACAACCTTATGCTCTTGTCAAGTCCCTTAAACATTTCAGAACTTATGTAGGATACTCGAAAATCATTGGGTATGTACCCCATACTATTGTAAAGGACATCATGTCTCAACAAGATTGTCTAGGGATCAGGGGTAAGTGGGTTTCAAAGACTCAATAGTATTATTTGGAGATAAAACCTACTAAGTTAATTAAGGGACAAGGTCTTGTAAAGATGTTGACCCAAGGAAATGAAAAGTCCTTAGGAATAATATTCCAGAACAGTGATTCAGAACAAAGTGTTTCAGACAATCTTCAGAGATTAGAGCAGCACCCTTGGTATAATGACATCATCTTTTTCCTCCATAACCTTACATGCCCTGATCACCTACTTGACCATAAAATAAGAGCATTAAGTTTAAAAGAAACTAAGTATTGTTTAACAAAAGATGGTTTGGGTTGGAGAAACCCTGATGGTTTAATACTTAGATATGTTGATTAACCTAAGTCCAAAAATTTCATGGTTGAGTTCCATGCAGGATTTTGTGGTGGACATTTTGCAGTAAGAAAAACCACCCATAAAATCCTTAGAGCAGGCAACTATTGGCCGAACCTTTTTTCAAATGTGCACAAGTCTGTTAGAGTTTGCACCCATTGTTAGTTGTTCACTAGAAAGCAACAAATGAAAGCCTTGCCTTTAAACCCAATAGTAGTCCAAGCCCCTTTCCAATAGTGGGGGGCTTGATTTCATTGGTAAGTTCAAGGATAACTCAAGAAATGGTTATTCTTGGATACTCACTGCCACTGATTATTTCACCAAGTGGTTAGAGGTGATACCCACCAAGAAGGCAACCGATGCTATAGTCATGGATTTCTTAGAAGATAAGATTATCACAAGATTCGGTGTGCCATCTAGAATCCTCATAGATAATGTTCTGTGTTTTGTTTCCTCTGAGATGTCATCCTTTTGTTATAAGTATGGCATTTTCCTATCCCATTCATCCAACTATTATCCTCAAGGAAATGGTCTAGCTGAGTCAAGTAATAAAAACTTGATGACCATAGTCAAGAAAATTGTTGGTGATAATAAAAAGTCTTGGGATAGCAATATCAAGTTTGCATTATGGGACGATAGAATCAAAAAGAAAATTCCAACCAGAAGGAGCCCTTTTGAACTTGAATATGGCCTAAATTTAAACTTACCTATCCATTTAAAGCTTCCAGTGTATCAGCTTCTCTAGACCTTTAGCTTAGATCAGGATGCCATTCATAACATAATCAACCAGTTGATCGAGTTAGATGAGAGTAGAAGAAACTCTCTTGACCAAAGTATGAGAAATTCAGACAAAGTCCAGAGAACCTTTGATAGATCTACCCAGCCTGGATCCTTTCAAGTAGGTGAGACAGTCTTGCGTTGGGACAAATGGCAGGAGAAACCTAGGAAACATGGAAAGCTTGACGGCTTATGGTTGGGACCATATATCATTGATGAAGTAGCAGGAACAAATTATTTCTATCTAAATGACCTAGAAGGAGAAAAGTTAATCCTACCAGTGAATGGATTTCTCCTCGAGATCTTCTTTGGTGAGACAGTTTGATGCCTTTATTGGCATCAGTGGTTTCATGGACAATTTCTAAACCTTGCCCTACATGTATTTTTGAATTTCATGTATCATATTGTTGTATTTTAGATATTGTTGAATTATTGATGTTTTGTACCATAGTACTAACCTTGAAAATTTTCTTTTGTATATTAGTCTTGTAAAATATTGATTTTTTGTACATCATAGACTAATTCTGTACATTAATCTGATTTTCTAGTTGATTTATTTTATATGCATTTTACAAAAAAACTTTAATTGCTATACAGGACCCAAAGACTTTGGATCTTTTGGAGGACATAGTCCCTCGGTGTTCCACCAAAGAAAACTCCAAAGCCCAACATTCCCAGGCTTCCAGCACTCTTACTCTCTCTTCCTCCTTCTAAAATCAAATTTTTACCTAGTTACTTTGTTTACAAGCTTTGATATCATTTAGATATATTATCTTAAAGTAAAAATTAAAATATATCTGTTGTATCAAGGCTCATAATCTAGATCTCATTCTAAAAAGTTTCATAAAACATTCTAGATCGAGTTTAGGGAAATCGTCCGTTGTGCATGGCAATTTAAAGAGTATCCGTAGTTTGCATGAATCTGTTCTGTTTTAAAACATAAAATCCAGAAATCAGTGCATATTTCATTGGCTTCCCAAACAGCAAGCCAAGATCCCAAGGAAATCTTTCTTTCCTTGGTTCCTTTTTACTGTTTTAACTAGTTTTAACTTAGTTTATTTTGTGTTTAAAGTAGGCTGACCCAAAGGTACTTTCAAAGTGATTTTGGGAATATTTCATTAGAATAATATCACTATATTTTAGAAGTAATAACATAAAAAGGAGAAGCTGTTTTTCGAAAGTGGCTTTTAAGTCATCTGAATCCCCCCAGGGGTCTCCCTTTTGACTATAATTTTAATTTTGAGAAATTTGTAAGATCTTGTTTTCATCCTATATAAGAACCAAGAGGACCCATATAATTTTACTGATATTGTAATGGCAGATGATAAAAAAAATTCCAAATAGGCTCTTTCGAGCCCATTCCCCATCCCCCCTGGGGGGATTCGCGCCTTTTTTGTCATTTTTTGCATTTTCTTATTTATTTTCTCTCTAGATTAGTTTAATTGATGAAAAATAATATGCTTTGATTAATTTATCATATATTCCATATTACAGTATCAAAGTAACTTTAATACTTACCCCACGACTTCCCGATTGACCCAAAAGGGGAAAGGGATGCGTGGTAGGACGAATTAGAAAACTTGTAGTTCTATTCCTTTTTTATGCTTATTATTAATATATGCAAACAATATTTTAAAATAAACCCCTTCCTTGATTCCTCGATTGAGGTCCACTTGGATCGAAAGAGGTTTCTAGAAGGTTTTTCTTTCTAAAAATCTCATCCTTTAAAATTTACTAAAATTGACAAGACTCCGGTGTGTATGCTCTGTGCACTCTCTGCACTTGGATGTGGTTCATATGATCAGTCAAGCTGCATCAAAATCAATGTGAGTGACTATATTAATTAATCTTCACCTTCCCCAATTAACCACCATAAGGCCAAAATCCAATGCCTCGATTAAACTATAAACGGTGGAAAAATACCCAAAGGAAGTGGGAACTCCTGGACAGTGACCTCAAGGTGTCGATCTCTATTACACCTTCATGTGTATTATGAACATAGTCTCAGAGACTCCATTTAGCCCACACATTCCTTGCGGGTAGCTGTGAAGTTTTATTTTTTGACATACTCCAAGTACCCCTCGAGTATATATGGAGTCCCCCCTCGACTAATTTTAATCCACTCATATTTCACATTAACTTAAAACATACCAAGAGGCAATCACAAAACATTCACTCCAAGCACATGCAAGTAATTTGATTATTTTATGACTCCATTTTCAAGGCACTGGTTCTGTGTTTAAATATTTTGATATATATATATATATATATTGTGTCTCAGTATTGTGCTTATTTTTCATCTTGTCATCTATGGTTATTTATGGTTAATCTAAAAACTCCTAAGCAACTATCTCAATTTAACATCATCATACTAAAGTAATTTTCCTTAGTAACTTAATAGGGTCTACCCCCTTAGCTTCGTTAGGAGTTGAGCCTAAATGGAGGAGTCAAGAACAAGGTGACATCCTTGACTTGAGACTTACCCCCAAGGACACAGTACCTAGTGGCTTGAATATTTATGCCACGTTCCTCCCCAGGTATGTGAAATGTGGCAACAATATCTTCTAGGCCCTCCCTTAATATCTTATTTGTAGTCACAATATTTTCATTGGATTCATTAAGGAAGTGAATTTGTGACTTATTCTATTGCATAGCTTTCCTGAGATTCTTGACTTCAGAATCCATATGCACCTTTTGAGGCAATGTTGAATCCTTGTCTAACAACCATGGAATATCCAGCTTCTTAAAAATTAAATCCTCCTCCTACTTATTCTTCATTGTCGTCTCTGCAAATGAAACTCCTGAAGTCATACCTTGTTCCATAATGGGAGTAGCCTGCTCTTCTGAAACTTCATGACCTTCTTCAACTTGTTCTGGTGATATTGGATGATCTTCTTGAATGTAATGTTGATGTGTTTTCGAATTCTATTTACTTTCCTTATTCTCATCACTTGAAGAGTCCTTAATAACTGTAATCTTATCTTTCTTCAGCATAGGATTCAATATTATTTTCATGTTTAATCTGACCTTATTTACAGCTCTTCTTTTTTACCTCCATCTTGGTCTTTCTAGCTGCATGAGAGATTTCTTATCTACCCTAAAATGTGGAGATTGGAAAATATTATCCTTCGTATCAGCAACAAAAGATACTACAGTTGGGTTTTCCTGTGCACATATAGCATTCTACTTCTGTTCTGTTGAACTAACATCCTTTCAGCATTCAAATTAACTGTCTTTTCCATTATTTCATCTTCCAAAATGTGTTCTTGTTCATTTTCCAATGCGTTTCCATGATCTTCATTAGTAGGGTTTCTGAATCTTTGACATGAACTAGCTTCCTGAAGGTTGTCATGTACTAAGTATTCAATCACATCTCTTTTGAATTTCTTAAAAAAATTAGATTGTTTATTAAGCAATCTCTTCTTTACATGATCAGCCTATTCGATGGTAAACCCTGACCAAAATAGAAAGTGATCCCAGCTTCTATTTTTCTTCTCCAAAACTGTAGAAATGATTAATTTGATCAAACCATGATGAAATAACGACTGGTTTGTATGGTCAGAATGTCCTTTGATTATATTTGACATTTTCTAGAGGCCTTTTAGAAGAAAGAATGGAAAATTCATCCTAGATCGTTGGTTCAACTCCTGTAAAAACCTAACATGATATTTAAACACCGACGCTAACCTGTCATCACATGTGATATAAATCTATATAATTCCAATTACTTCTCTCCATTATGGCTTAAAATTTTCTAAGTGAACCCCTTTGCTCCATTCTAGTGTCTCGTTTCCTGGAAATAAAAAATCGTTAGGGCTAAAACTGAAAGGGGTCTTCTTGAACCAGGATTCTCCATCCATCGGGATACCGGTGGCTTCAACTACTCAACCTTATGTGAGCTCAAACTTGAGAGTGTTAAACATTACAGCACCATTGATGAGATTCTGAGCAAAATAATGTGAAACTTCAGCATTAAAACTGGTGATCCTCTCGAAAAAACTAAACCATCCTGCTACCCTAAACAACGCTTCACACTCTAGGAATTTCGTGGCCCAACTGGTGTCTATTGTCTCAAACCTATGGATTTTTCCACTCTTCCTCATATCTATACTGTAACTTTAATTTCTATATAATACCCAGAGACTCCAGATCTTTTGGAGGACATAGTCCCTCGGTGTTCTACCAAAGAAAACTCCAAAGCCCAACATTCCCAGGCTTCCAACACTCTTACTCTCTCTTCCTCCTTCTAAAATCAAATTTTTACCTGGTTACTTTGTTTACAAGCTTTGATATCATTTAGATATATTATCTTAAATTAAAACTTAAAATAGATCTATTGTATCAAGGCTCATAATCTAGATCTCATTCCTAAAAAGTTTCATAAAGCATTCTAGATCTAGTTTAGGGAAATCGTCCGTTGTGCATGGCAATTTAAAGAGGATCCGTAGTTTGCATGAATTATATTTCTATTCTTTTTTAAAACATAAAATCCAGAAATCAGTGCATATTTCATTGGCTTCCCAAACACCAAGCCAATATCCCAAGGAAAGCTTTCTTTCCTTGGTTGCTTTTTACCGTTTTAACTAGTTTTAACTTAGTTTATTTTGTGTTTAAAGTAGGCTGACACAAAGGTACTTTCAAAGTGATTTTGGGAATATTTCATTCTAATAATCTCACTATATTTTAGCAGTAATAACATAAAAATGACAAGTTGTTTTTTCAAAAGTGGCTTTTGGGTCATCGGAATCCCCCAGGGGTCTCCCTTTTGACTGTTATTTAATTTTGGGAAATTTGTAAGATCTTGTTTTCATCCTGTATAAGAACCAAGAGGATTCAGATAATTTACTGATATTGTAATGGCAGATAATAAAAAAAATTCCGAATAGGCTTTTTTGAGCCCATTCCCCATCCCCCCTGGGGGGATTTGCGCCTTTTTTGTCGTTTTTTAAATTTTCTTATCTCTTTTAGCTCTAGATTAGTTTCATTGATGAAAAATAATATGCTTTGATTAATTTATCATATATTCCATATTACAGTACCAAAGTAACTTTAATACTTACCCCATGACTTCATGGTAGCACTAATTAGAAAACTTGTGGTTTTCTTCCGTTTTGCTGCTTATTATTAATCTATGCAAAAAATATTTTAAAATGAACCCCTTCCTTTATTCCCCAATTGAGGTCCACTTGGATCGAAAAAGGTTCCTAAAAGGTTTTTCTTTTTAAAAATCTCATCCTTTAAAATTTACTAAAATTGACAAGACTCCGGTGTGTATGCTCTGCACACTCTCTGCACTTGGATGTGGTTCATCTGATCAGTAAATATGCATCAAAAGAAATGTGAGTGAATAGATTAATTAGTCTTCACCTTCCCCATTTAACCACCATAAGGCGAAAATCCAACGCCTCGATCAAACTGTAAACGGTGGAAAAATACACTAAGGAAGTGGGAAATCCTGGACAGTGACCTCGAGGTGTCAATCTCTATTACACCTTCATGTGTATTATGAACACAGTCTCAGAGACTCCATTAATCCCACAGATTCCTTGCGGGTAGCCGTGAAGGTTTATTTTTGGACATACTCTAAGTACCCCTCGGGTATATCTGGAGTCCCCCCTCGCCTAATTTTAATCCACTCATATTTCACATTAACTTAAAATGTACCAAGAGACAATCGCAAAACATTCACTCCAAGCACATGCAAGTAATTTGATTATTTTATGACTCCATTTTCAAGGCACTGGTTCTGTGTTTAAATATTTTGATATATATATATATATATATATTGTGTCTCAGTATTGTGCTTATTTTTCATCTTGTCATCTATGGTTATTTATGGTTAATTTAAAAACTCCTAAGCAACTATCTCAATTTAACATCATCATACTAAAGTAATTTTCCTTAGTAACTTAATAGGTTCTACCCCCCTTATCTTCATTAGGAGTTGAGCCTAAATGGAGGAGTCGAGAACAAGGTGACATCCTTGACTTGAGACTTGCCCCCAAGGACACAGTACCTAGTGGCTTGAATATTTCTGCCACGTTCCTCCCTAGGTGTGTGAAAGGCAGCAGCAATATCTTCTAGGTCCTCCCTTAATATCTTATTTGTAGTCACAAGCTTTTCATTGGATTCATTAATGAAGTGAATTTGTGACTTATTCTATTGCATAGCTTTCCTGAGATTCTCGACTTCAGAATGCATATGCACCTTTTCAGGCAATGTTGAATCCTTGTCTAACAACCATGGAATATCCATCTTCTTAAAAATTAAATCCTCCTCCTACTTATTCTTCATTGCTATCTCTCCAAATGAAACTCTTGAAGTCATACCTTGTTCCTTAATGGGACTATCCTACTCTTCTAAAACTTCGTGACCTTCTTCAACTGGTTCTCGTGATATTGGATGTTCTTCTTGAAGGTAATCTTGATGTGGCTTCGAATTCTATTTACTTTCCTTATTCTCATCACTTAAAGAGTCTTGAATAACTGTAATCTTATCTTTCTTCAGCATAGGAATCAATATTATTTTCATGTTTAATCTGAGCTTATTTACAGCTCTTGTCTTTCGTCTCCATCTTGGTCTTTCCAGCTGCATGAGAGATTTCTTATCTACCCTAAAATATGGAGCTTGGAAAATATTATCCTTCATATCAGATACGAAAGATTCTACAGTTGGGTTTTCCTGTGCACATATAGCATTCTGCTTCTGTTCTGTTGAACTAACATCCTCCTCGAGATTCAATTTAACTGTCTTTTCGATTATTTCATCTTCCAAAATGTGTTCTTGTTCATTTTCCAATGCTTTTCCAGGATCTTCGTTACTAGGGTTTCTGAATCTTTGACATGAACTAGCTTCCTGAAGGTTGTCATGTACTAAGTATTTAATCACATATCTTTTGAATTTCTTAAAAAAACCATATTGTTTATTAAGCAAGCTCTTATTAAGCAAACACATTAAAGCTTTAGACAAACAGACCCTGAGGAATGAAGTAGATCATTCTGTGGTTAGTGTGTAGTTGTTAGAAGACCAACTTCGCCTGAGCGCAGCCAGAATAGAAGTCATAAGAAACCAGGCTACTAAATTCAAAATAAATATTCATTTCCTAGAACCTTCTCAATTCAAAAGTATTGCCTCAGACGCTTCAGCATGGAAGAAATTTTTGAATAGTCAAGTGGGACCCTCCTCATGAGCATCTTATTCATTTTATTGTAATATATTGTAAATTCTGTTAACACTTAATGAAAGAAGATGTGGGAGGTGAAGATTTGGGAACCCCAAGAGTCATTTCATGGGCATCCCAATAGTTTTGTTCTTTTGTATAAATATAGAGAATCTAGACAAGTAGAGGGACTTTTTCCCAGTTAGATTGGTGAAGACATATTGTAAGAAGAACTATTTCCTTTTGCAATAAATAACTACAGTATGCATGTTGTAGAAAGCTTGGTGGAATGTTCAAATGTTATGCTATGGATTTGTTGAAGAGGAACTATTTCATTTTGAACTCTTTGTCCATTAACTGTGATATCGTTCTTACTCTTTGAACCTATGTTCTTGTATGAGTGATCTCTGGTTTATTTTATGGAAATTTCCACTATGAGTAATGAATGTTGTTCATAAACAATTGGCTATCGAGTTGTTCAAATATCTTTAAATGTTCATGTGTTTGAAATAAATATCAGCTATCTATGATTTCTTATTACAATGCATGCACAAAATACATTACTCATTAATAAGTGACAATCTTGCTCCCTAGGGATAGGTTAGGTAGTCAGTTTTAATTTCTTGCTGTGTGTGTGATTTAGATGCAAGAGAGCCTAAGATGAGAGGTAAGAACCTGCGCATCACATTGTGAACACTCCTTGCATTCTTAATCAATCTGCATTTTAGATAGGCATTTGCATGTCATACCTAAAACTAAAAACACAAAAATATACACGGTGGACCAGGACGCAACCGGTAAAACCTTTTATTTTTTTTACCTGACCTACGGTAGCCGGACTGCAAACCGGACGGATTCCCTACACCAAACAGTCACGGGCTAGTTGGGAACATTGACTAGGGAGAATCTCTTGCTATTGTTGCCTGTGAATTTCTAAGCCTCAACAGTTTCTGGCACTAGAAGGAGGGCCACCAGTGTATGGCTAGCCGAGGAAACCCAGTTTCTCGAAATAACCCCACCAGTGATAATTTTGAAAGCAGTTTGTGTCCTTATCCAAATACTCAAGAGAATAGGGAACATTTGTTTGCTGTGGACAACCAAGTAATAAATGATTTGAGGAGACACACGGAGTCCTATGAAAAGAGTATTGGAGGATTACCCATCATCCCTGATTTAAGGATTACCCATCATCCCTGATTTACCCCGAAGAGAATACAAGAAGAAAGACCGTCCCATCTTGAAAGATTCTGTGTTGGTTGGAGACTTGGAAGGGCTAGTAGAAGGAGCATTACAGGAGGTTGTTCAGCCTTTGAATCAAGTAGTCCCAAACACACCTTACCGTTCACCTGTGCAGACTCCTGCACCTTCACCTCCTCACTCCCCACCTAGACTCAAGGCAGGTGTAAATGCAAACCATCCTAACCCACCAAATCCACCACCAACTTGGAAAGCCAGATCACCCTTGAACCTAACACCTTCGTTGCATAACTTACCTCAAGATTTTGAGACATTGCTGCCTAAGTTTGATCCTAATGAGAAGGTTGTAGTAGATGACCACTTGCAAATTTTCTACTTGGAAATAGAAGGGTTAAGGGCTGGGGAATATGAGGACTTTGTTTGTAGACTTTTCCCACATACCCTTAAAGGAGCAGCAACATACTGGTACTTTGGTTTGCCTGCAAACTCTATCCTAGATTGGGATACCTTTGAAAGGATTTTCAGAATCAAATATGTATCCCAAAAGACGCATGCAGCACTAATGAAAGGTCTGGGTGCTTTAAAAAAAGAAAGGAATGAGAAGGTACACAATTTCACTCAAATATTTTCAGCTTACCTCAAGAACTTCTCTGCAACTGATAAGCCTTCCGATAAAGTTTTGATTGAGTATTATACCTTAGCTTTAGGTCTTTACTTGGCTATGTTCTTAAAAGCTCAAGTTAAGCCTACGTTAGCTAAGACTTATGAAGAAGCAGAAAGAGTAGAGGTTGAAAAGGAAAGTATAGAGGATTATCCTGAGCAATCTAAAGAAAAAGCTTCCAGGAAAAGAACCTTAATGTTGCCCAAACCTATAGAGGAGCAATCACATGATTTTGAGGGAATGTTAAAGATGATGCAGAAGCTATCCAACAGAATAATAGATTTGGAGAAAAAAAAAGAAGCTCAGAAAGATTATAAGCCTTACTACAAAAAAAAGGAAGATAACAACCAATTCAAGACCCCTCGACACAATTCAGCATCAATGAATCTGACAGAGGTAGGGATGGATAATTTTTGCACTTTTCACCAACAACCCCATTTTGAAAAGAATTGTCCTCAATGGTTAAATTCGATGACATCAGTAATGAATCAGATTTTGGACTCTAAATTGACTGAGGACAGTGATGAAGAGGAAAAGGGTAATCAGACTATAGAAAAACAGGAAAATGGTACCATGTTTTTATGGGATTGTGTCTCGCTGTTTGATACAAAAAAAGTATTTTTAAACCTAAGAATGTGCCAACGACAACAAAAAAACATGAGCTTGGTAAATAAAGACAATTCCATAATTTCAAAAATTAAAAAGTTGCAATAGAATGTCAAGAGACAGCCAGAAAACAATGTTGAATACAAAGTACCCAAAATTTCCATTTTCAGCCAAGAGACAGAGCAAATCAACAAGCCTGCCAAGCTTATAAAAGAACAAGTAGGTGGTAACAAGGAGAGCACTGAAAAGCCTAAAGAGCCGGAGGAAGAGATACCCACTGAAAACCAACCTGTGGAGGAATATGTTGAATCAATTGGGGGAGAGAAGACTAGAACCCCACCTTTCCTTTCGACTTTGGAAATGCTGAATCATAAGGTGCATAATTGCTTGGTAGATTTTGGATCATCAGTGAATGTTATTCTACTCGTAGTTTGCAAACAAATTAATGGACAGCCAAAACCTACTACTTCGGAAGTCACTCAACTAGACAAAACTAATGTCAAAGTAGTGGGAAAAATGGAGAATGTTCTCATTCGTTTATCTGCAAATAACAAGATATGTCAATTTATTGATATTGTGGTGGCTGACATACCAGATGGATATGGACTTATTTTGAACCGTGATTGGTCCACAAGGTTAAAAGGGTATGTTTCTTCAGATTGATCACATTTGTGATTTCCTCATAAGGGGATCCCAAATCGGATCAAAATTTTAAGAGAACCTTACATGAAACACAATATCACCAAGTTGGAAGAAGGTAATGAATCTGCTAATTTTGTTTTGGGGAATTATCTAACGGAGCTTGAACTAAGATATCATGCCTCAGAAAAAGACAGCAATATGATTGACACTCAACCTGATATCCTTCAACTTTCTCAGGCTGATGAGATTGATTGTAAATTAGTAGACATGGTTTCGATTTCAAAAATAGCAGATTTACACCATGGTTAGGTATCTCATTTCTGCAACCTAGCCTAGCCCCTTGACTTTTAAGGTGAAATATTTTCTCGGGTGGGAACAATTTTATTTTTCTTTTGATTTAATGACTTTATATATAAATAATTTGATGCAGTTTTGCTTTGATTTACCGCTTTATTTCTGGTTATTTTGGTTTGTTTTTGAATAAAAGAGGCAAACTTTTGGTTGCATGGAAAGCATCAGGGTTCTTGATTAACTGAAATCTTTGGGAAAATACTATGCATTTTATTTTGAAATAATAGATTGTCTTCTAGTAGGTAGTTTTCCTAAATGGCTATGCACTCATTGAAGTCCTACTTAACCCCTGAAAATAACTCTGAATTAAGAGGTCTGGAATACTATTTCGAGGCTCCATCCATTTCACATCTAAAATGTCCTAGGGAGTAATAGCAAAAGACCCACAGAAAGGAAGCAAGGTAAACAGTTTATTATATAAAAATAATCCCATGCCATGATTTCAAAAGCCTAAAGGCTGTTAAGAGTCAAAACTCCTAAAATAAACAATACATATCAAAGCAAAGTATCAGAAATATGAATATAAATATGCTAAAAGTTCTTCTCCGTCTGTGAGCTGAAAAGTAAATACATCTCTCACACAAAAGGACACTATGGATGGAAGAGCCTGAATAAAAAATTCAGAAAGAAAAGCAAATGGAGGACTCATAAGAACAAAAGTTCAAAAGGGCACAAAAGTGCAAGTGGCATGGGAATGACGAACAAATGAATAGTTATGTTTTCCATATGTTACGATCCTGTGGTGTCCAAGCTAGAAACTACCGAAAGACAGAGGTAAAATAAAACTCACCTACTAATCCTCAAAAGAGTTATCCGGAATTTCAAACATTTTGGGTGTTCCCATTTCCAAAGAATGGACTGTCCTCAATGATTTAAATGCATGTGATTGCCATCTTAGGAATACAAGCATCTAGAAAAATTCAACTTATGAGCTGGATGATTAAACAGTCTTTTACTGGGAGGAATTTGATTAAGAAATATGGGGTTCACCAGGTAGTTGCCAATTGTTGCAGCTGCAACTATTTCCCAAAATTCAGAAAATTTTGGGACCCTCCTTTAATTCTTTTTTTGCTCAATTTTTGGTTTTGTTTAATGTTTGAATTAATTTTTCCTCGCCATCAGAAGTATTTTGGACTTTTCAGTCGGGAGTCTAGTCATCTGCACGTCCTCCATTGCGGAAAAGAACCAGACATCAAGTCCGAAGTCAAATGTATTTGGTATTCGACGTATTCTTCTTTATCGACAGTTATTTTGAAATCCCGTCAGAACCTTTGTCTATACATTTTTCGCAGTTGTGGAAGTGGTTCTGCAAAGTTGTCTGAGATTTGTTTCATCTTTTTTCAACCTTGCCGTGTTGTTTCGCAGGTCCTTGGTTTTTTTCAACTTTCGTTGTTGCGGCTCTAGAAACCACTAGGCTCCTGATAGTTTGATTTTTATTGTCCTCTTGATCGATATTTTTTTCTTAAGACATGTTTATTCTTACTCTGTTTTGCTGGTCTATGGAAATCGTTTCTTTTACGAGTTCACCGTTGCAGCTCTCTAATCATGTTTTGACCTGAAGCCCTAGTCTCGCAAACTTTGATGCGAGTGCTGATTTGTTTCTCCTGCCAACGCCATTGTGGGGGCTCCGACATTTTCTTCATTTTCCGTTGTGGAGGAGATAGTACCTTGGTCGTCGATCCCATAGCTTTTTTCTGCCCGATGATCTAATTTTTCCCTCTAATTGCATGTTGAACGCGACGTATTTATAGTGGGGTTTGGGGTGTTTCATTTTTTATTATTATTTTGGATTTTTCTCCGTGTTGTCATTTTCGCTCGAGCAGACCAATATTTTCGTTGTCGGTACCTTTGCTCCTAGGTGGCTCCGCCATGGAAGTTCACCAATTTTCCTCCACTAGTCACGCAGCACAGTGCCAGGTAGGCCCTTATGCCTGTTTTACCATTCTGTTTGATTGGCCGAACTACTTTTGTTGTCTCTGTGGTTAGTGTTTTCCTAGGTTTTCCCATCCCAGCTTGTATATATCTTCGAGTTAATTAGTATGGCTGCCTAGTGGGGGGTTTCTTAGTTTTTTGATGATGACTCCCGCAGCCGTTGAGGGTTTGCAGACCACATTCAATTTCTAGGGAAACCGGTGCAGACGACTGTTATGCTGTCCGTACCATTTTCCCCCAATCTGTGTGTGGTCGTCCGGGGGGGTGTTTTCATGGTTTTCTACCAGGATGCCGTGAATCTGGTTCCACAGTTCAATCACCCTCATCTTCATGAAATAGGACCGCGATGTTGTTTTTACTTCCCACTTAGGGTGATATTTTTCAAATTTGAATCCGAACCCTAAACCCGTCTAGGTTAGAATTGCATTACCCAGTCAGACCGTGAAGTGAGCGTTTTACAGCAAGTAGCTTCCCCTTGTCTTCTAGTGTGCTACCACTTGTAGTGCCCTTATTTGAGATTAGGTGCCTTTTTTTGTGTGTAGCATGTAGGTCGTAGCGCCGCGAGGGGTTTTTGAGTCTATGTTCATGTTGATGAGAGGGGGGGGATATTCGTCATTCTTGGAAGGCCGTGATTTTCTAATTTAAATCTGCAAATTCTTGGTTGAGAGTTGGTTTTAGCCCTAGGGAAGATTAATTTTATATGGGAACACTTGGTTTTTGAGCTTTGTTTTTTATTCTTCATAGGTGCACTCATGTTTAGCATAGATGAGGTAAAATGCTTATATAGTTGCCTCTATTTTGAATGTTATCTGGAAATGACCCAACAGGGCCTAAAAGCAATTTTTGTACATGACAGGGAAATTCCTCAGAATCCAAGATGTCTAAACATCAGAAGAAGAAGGCCCCCATGGTAGAAGAGGAACCCGAAGTCGAAATCATTACCAAAGTCGAATACACCTACGAGGACACCAAATGCATAGTTGGTGTGGAACCCGAATATCAATGGGGGGGAATTTACATATTGATAATGCGCCGAGAAGTACCTGACATAGGTTTTGAAGAAGAAACCATATATGCCAATATAGAGAGATCTTCCTTGATGAAAATTGCTACTAGACCTGAGCTCTTTCCATGCTCAGAGTTGATTGGGTGGATTCTAGCCAGGGCAGATGTAACCACCATGATTTTGGAAAATATTTCTAAACAGGGTTATGCTCCTTATAGCCCTGGGTATGTGGCATTGGCCTACCACTTAACAAAAGCACAGGTGTACATGACTGAGGACTGGTTGAAGGAAATCAAGATGGACCTAGTTGAGACACTGAAGAGGATGCTCATGCCTGGCAAGAAATTTAGAACTAGGCCGACCGAAGAATATTACACTGCAAGTCTAAGAACCCCTTACAGGTTCATTGCCCTGATGCTGAACAGGATTTTCAGGATGGCCCATGGTAAAAGCTTCAAATTAGAGTGGGCGCCTATCATTTTCTATGTTGCAACATAGGGAACCGTGTTCAAATGGTCCAACATTGTGTCCAATAGCCTCTCAGCCTGCATTTCTTCAGCATTAGGAAGGGTGTCCCAGAAGAGATTAGAGTTCTACATGAGCTCTATATTGATAGATTGCATACTGTGCAACCAACCCTTCCCTAATCTGAGGTGTATCTGGGATCGAGAAAGAACACTAGTATACTTAGCATACAAGCCACTGTGGGCCCACAAGTACCATAATCACTATAGGGAAGTGTGTGAGAACTTCATTATTCCATTGTATACCCTAATTTTCTTGAAAGAGTGCAACTGCATGTCAGAGGAGGCATTGTAGGTGATTGAAGAATATGCAAACTATTACTTGACTAAGGATGGATTATATTTCAGAATGTTTGGATGCTCTAGAGCACCCTCACTACTGCCTAAGTATGCCACTCACTATGTAGTCCACAAAGAGCCAGTTAGACAAGTAATTTTAGATGGCATAGGGAGCTTTCTGTTTGAACATAAGAAAGAAGCTTACCCTCCTTTTCCATTCAGGTTGGGAAGCTACCAGTTTACTAGGGTGAAGAAAGCCGACAAATTCGTGGAAGAGTTGGGGAAATTCCATTTTGGGGAAATGCGTTTCCACAGGAATGATTCCCAGAATAAGGTTGCAGAGCACTACAAAGAGGCGAATGTACATTTTGAATACACCAGCCACTGGGACAGATAGGAATCCATTTTCCACAGTGCACAAGATATGACAGCCTTAAGGAGAAGGTTTAAAAATAAAATCATCACCAAAGGTGGAAAAGGAAAGGATGAGCAAGCAAAGGCCAAGGAGGAGGAAACTAGAAAAAGAAATGAAAATTTTAGGAGACTAACACAAGAGGCCGAAGGCTGGCTCAAAGGGGAAGAGGAGGAAAAGAGAAGAGCTACACAAGAGGCAGCCAGAAAGGCAGAAGAAGCTACCAAGAGTGAGGAAGAAGAAAAGAAAAGAAAGATGGATGAGGAGCTAAAGAAGAAGGAAGTAGAAAAGCTAAAGCTGATGGAGACAGTGATAGAGCAATCAACTTCCGATACAGCAGATAGTCAGGCTCAGGAATTGGGGAACCCTGATATTCAAGATCCTGAGGTGGCTTCTAGCAGCACACTAGGACATGCTTTGGTCCCCACCCTTAGGCTAATCCCGTTTGAGCAGAAGAAATGGGAGGAGGTACCAGATTTCAACACTATCTTCTATGATAGCGAAAAAAAAAGGATAGTAAAGACAACCGAGAGAAAGGTTGAAACTGGGGGGAAGTATGGTAAAATGATTAATGATACAACTGTAGTATATGGGATAGACAAGGACCCTAGGTTCACTATCAGAGCAAGGGATGCATTGATCCATGCTTTCGGGGACAATGTAGATCGAATAATGACTGATCTCAAACAGTCAAAGAAGTCCTCTTCCCAGCTCAAAGATACCCTAAGAAAATAAAGAGAAGAAAATAATAGGTTGAAAAGAAAGTTTGAAGACATACAACGAGAAATAAATTCTTCAAAAGCTAAGCTCCAGTCCCTCCAAGTAGAGAAGAGATCTATGGAGGATGCCCAAGAAAGTCTGGAGAAAGTGCAGCAAGAATGTCAAGGGTTGAGGGTAGAAAAGGAGCAGCTGCTAGGAAGGATAGGGGGAGTTGGAGCTGCAGAAGGCTACCTTGGAGGGATTTGAGAGGCAATCTTAGGGGCAGAATGCAGAACTTAGAGAACAGATTACGTCATTGACAGCAGCCCTAGAAGAAGCCAAGGAATAGCAGGTCAGTCTTCAGCCTTTCAAAGAGCATTTGCTAGCATAGAGGAGAAAGATGCACCAGTTGCAAATGGACATAGAGGAAGAAAGGTGCAAGGCCTTACAGGTGGACAATAAGCTGGAAGGGATTTTAGAAACCTCTTCATATTTTGTTGACATATCGTAGGACACCTTAGAAGTCTTGACAGGAAAAATGGTGAGATTAGAAGCGAATGAAGAAACCCCTACCGATCTACCTTCAAAAGATCAACAATCCCTAAGGCAAGACTATGATTTACTGGAGTTTTCCATCAACACAGCCGAAGAATTCAAGAAGGCTGTTAAGAAGACAAAAGGGGCTTGTGCAGAATTCATCAGGAGACTTCTAATCACTTATAATCGATGCCAGGTAGAGGCTGAGCAAAGAATGGATACTTTTCCAGACCACGGCCTATTTTTGGAAATTTTACAAAGGAGGTATCATGAAGATGAACAAAGGATAGAACACATTAAATATTTAGACAAACAGACCCTGAGGAATGAAGTAGATCATTCTGTGGTTAGTGTGCAGTTGTTAGAAGACCAACTTCACTTGAGTGCATCCAGAATATAAGTCATAAGAAACCAGGCTGCTAAATTCAAAATAAATATTCATTTCCTAGAACCTTCTGAATTTGAAAGTATTGCCTCAGAGGCTTCAGAATGGAAGAAATTTTTGAATAGTCAAGCGGGACCCTCCTCATGAGCATCTTATTCATTTTATCATAATATATTGTAAATTTTGTAAACACTTAATGAAAGAAGATGTGGGAGGTGAAGAGTTGGGAAGAGCAAGAGTCATTTTGTGGGAATCCCAACAGTTTTGTTCTTTTGTATAAATATAGATAATCTAGACAAGTAGAGAGACTTTTTCCTAGTTAGATTGGTGAAGACATATTGTAAGAAGAACTATTTCCTTTTGCAATAAATAACTACAGTTTGCCTGTTGGAGAAAGCTTGCTGGAATGTTCAAATGTTATGCTATGGATTTGTTGAAGATGAACTATTTCGTTTTTAGCTCTTTGTCCATTAACTGTGAGATCATTCTAACTCTTTGAACCTATGTTCTTATATGAGTGATCTCTGATTTATTTTATGGAAATTTCCACTATGAGTAATGAATGTTGTTCATAAACAATTGGCTATCTGGTTGTTCAAATATCTTTAAATGTTCATCTGTTTGAAAGAAGTATCAGCTATCTATGATTTCTTATTACAATGCATGCACAAAATACATTACTCATTAATAAGTGACAATCTTGCTCCCTGTAGAAATTCAGGCCAGCAGTAGATTAATTTTACCCACAACAATTATCAATTGATCATGCAAAATTGCTAACAATGGAGACTGAATATGGAGCTGTAACACAAAATTATATTAACTGAGTGTACAATAGCCAACCCTATAATATCATAGGCTGATGAATAAATAGAATACATGAAGAAATCGAACGCATGAGGAAGCATCCAAATCTAGCATAAAGCACGCTTACCAAAAATAAGCAAATCCCCCATAGGTGTAAAAACTGGATCCCAAATCTGTCATGGAGCTCACGAATTGGAAAAAAGGCATAGGCAAGATAAAGAGTGGTGGAATGGCAGCTCATACATGGTTTTTCATGGAGAAAAGAGAGGAGTATGTGTAGGACAAAAAACAAGTTCACCTCACCTAGTCTAGCTTTCCCATGTGCCTTAAAACACTGAAAAAGCAGGCAATAAAGCAGAAAAAGCAGATAGGTGCCTAGGAGGCCAGGAATAAAGTAGATTTGATTCCTAAGGCTTTCCCAAGCACTACATGAGTCATATATGGCAATTTTGACCTCTATGGATAGGTAATTAGCAACTTGCACAAGGTGGGACACATGAACTAGGCAAATAAGACAAAAATAAATGAATTAATGTCTAAGTGGGTAAACTATGGGTTGATTATTCTAACACCCCCCCTTAAGCCTGAATTTATGAGTAATAAATCAAAAATATAGGGCCTAGAAACAAGGCTTAGTCACCCTTTTACATACTGCAAGTCCATACAACCAAGGAAAGAGGCAAAACCAACTTGGGAAAATCCTCCCTTAAACATGGACTGTAAAACAAAATTGTAGAATCTCATCTCCACTCATGCCTTTACAGCATGATCAGCAATCCCTAGCAGTGATTTGATATTGCTGAAGGTCTTCTCACAAAATGCTTTGGTGAAGATATCAGCTACTTGTTCTGAGGATGAACAGAAGAGTAGGTGAATGGTGTCATCATGCACAAGCTCTCTGATGTAGTGCATGTGAATCTCAATGTGTCTAGTTCTCTGCTTCTGAA
Organism: Pseudotsuga menziesii; assembly: GCA_001517045.1. Lineage (NCBI taxonomy): Eukaryota > Viridiplantae > Streptophyta > Pinopsida > Pinales > Pinaceae > Pseudotsuga > Pseudotsuga menziesii. The sequence goes on along the minus strand of LPNX010743552.1, from coordinate 100,934 downwards.
CTGGATCTTTGTGGATTTGAATGGTACTCTGGTTATCACAGTAGATGGTAGTTGACTACTCAGGTTCAAAACCACACTCTCCAAGTAAACCCTGCAACCATAAACACTAAGTTGCTGCATTAACAACTCCTCTGTACTCAGCTTCTGTAGATGAGAGTGCAATGGCACTCTGTTTCTTGCTTGACCAGCTGATTGGCCCTTCTGTAAGCATGAACACATACCCTGAAATGGACTTTCTGTCTGTG
>LPNX010743552.1:70546-98944 GCA_001517045.1 Pseudotsuga menziesii | reverse complement strand
TTTGCAACTCCTTTTGCAATGACTCTACCACTTGAGATTTCTGTGATCTCAACTTCATCAGGGGAGAATATGAATTTCTTAGGAGACCCAGTGTGAGTCATCCGATACACTGATAGAAGGTTGGAGGCGAGGCCAGGCACATACAACACATTGTTGAACTGACCATGATCAAGATCAATCCTCCCTTTGCCCAAAATTTCAGTGAGAGATTCATCTCCCAGTACAATAGATGGTCCTTTCGACTTGTCCAGTGAGGAGAAGACCTCCTTAGTCGAAACCATGTGTTTTGAAGCTCCAGAATCAATGATAAAACTGGGTGAGCTTGATGTGCCAGCAACCAATGCATGAACTCTCTCTCTGTCATCTGAACTTGATCCTCCTTCTCTCTTCTTTTAGCTTTCTGGAAGGGAGATGCCATTCTTCTCCAGGATTTGGGTCAGCATATCAATCTACTTTTTCATACAAGAGCTTTCAGTGTGATTTCCCTTCGAACAGTATGAGCACTTGTTCATTTCACCTTTGTTTTTATTCTTCTGGGTATTCTTCTTGGGACCTTGTTGATCCTATGGAGACTGATTCTTGTCTCTCTTTTGCTCAGGTGGCTTTTTAGATTTCTTTTTGCTTTTTGAATCCACCCTTGAATCTCCAGCAATCAAATCTTGATCTTTGGATGGTTTGATGGTTCCCATCATCACCAGCTTGTCTTGTTCTTGTGTGAGAGATTCCATGAAATCTGCAAGGCTAGGCATCTTCCAGGTTCGAGCTATGAGTTTTGTGGCATAGAAGGTCAAAACAAAGACTGAGTAGTCAGGTCCTAGCTTTGAGAGGATGGCTAATACGAGCTGATAATCTTTCTTTTCGATACCACACTACTTCAGCTGCAAAACTAGTGCTTTGAACTTGGAGAAATATAGCTGCAGGGATTCAAAGCTACCGGGACTCAGAGAAATCAGCTCATTTTCGATCTGATGTCCCCTCATCTCATCTGTCTTTCCAAAAATATCAGAAATATTCTCCCATACTTGATCCAGTGAAGTTAATCCATCGAGATGGAAAAGGAGGTCTCGGGAAATACTGAGACATAGGAGGCCATAGGCCTCATCTCTCTGATTGTGCCATTTGATCTTCTCTGCAGCAGCATTGGGCTCTGCTTCTGTAGCCATAGTCACCTTGTATAGGCCTTTAGCTCTCAACAAGATCTCCATCTCTGCTTTCCATTCAAAATAGTTGAAGGGAGTCAAGATAGTTTTCTGTGAATCCATAGCTTTAGAAAATCTGTCCCGGCTGTCAGTAGAAGGCTCCCAGTCTTGATGTCGAACCTGCAAAACAATTTTTGAAGGAGAGTAACAACCTACAATGGCTCTGATACCATGTAGAAAGTCAGGCCAGAAGTAGATTAATTTTACCCACAACAATTATCAATTGATCATGCAAAATTGCTAACAATGGAGACTGAATATGGAGCTGTAACACAAAATTATATTAACTGAGTGTACAATAGCCAACCCTATAATATCATAGGATGCTGAATAAATAGAATACATGAAGAAATCAAATGCATGAGGAAGCATCCAAATCTAGCATAAAGCAGGCTTACCAAAAATAAGCAAATCCCCCATAGGTGTAAAAAATGGATCCCAAATCTGTCATGGAGCTCACTAATTGGAAAAAAGGCATAGGTAAGATAAAGAGTGGTGGAATGGCATCTCATACATGATTTTTCATGGAAAAAAGAGAGGAGGATGTGTAGGACAAAAAACAAGTTCACCTCACCTAGTCTAGCTTTCCCATGTGCCTTAAAACACTGAAAAAGCAGGAAATAAAGCAGAAAAAGTAGATAGGCGCCTAGGAGGCCAGGAATAAAGTAGATTTGATTCCTAAGACTTTCCCAAGTGCTGCATGAGTCAGATATGGCAACTTTGACCTCTATGGATAGGCAATTAGCAACTTGCACAAGGTGGGACACATGAACTAGGAAAATAAGACAAAAATAAATTAATTAATGTCTAAGTGGGTAAACTATGGGTTGATTATTCTAACACTCCCTAGGGATAGGTTAGGTAGTCAGTTTTAATTTCTTGCTGTGTGTGTGATTTAGATGCAAGAGAGCGTAAGATGAGAGGTAAGAACCTGCACATCACATTGTGAACACTCCTTGCATTCTTAATCAATTTGCATTTTAGATAGGCATTTGCATGTCATACCTAAAACTAAAAACACAAAAATATACACAGTGGACCGGGCTGCAACCGATAAAACATTTTATTTTTGTTACCTGACCTACGGTAGCCAGACTGCAAACCGGACGGATTCCCTACACCAAACAGTCACGGGCTAGTTGGGAATGTTGACTGGGAAGAATCCCTTACTGTTGTTGCCTGTGAATTTCCAGGCCTCAACAAAAGTTTGACATAGTATGGGAATATTGCATTCAAGAAGAACCTAGAGTAGCCAACAAAGAAGGTCTACTCAAAGAAGATGATCAGGCTCTAGCCATTCATACTAAAGGAAGGAAACAATAAATATTCAAGAAGGGTAATCATAAACCTTCCAAAAATAAATTTCAAAATAACAAGAAGGATTACTCAAAGTATCAATGCTACAACTATCATAAGATAGGACACCTTGTTAGAGAATGTCCATCACCAAAGAAGAAGAACAACAACAAGATATATCATGCTCATCTAGCTAAATATGAGGATGAGGAAGAAAGACCTCAAAACATACTAACAAAAGAAGAATATGTAGATAGTGGCGCCTCAAAGCACATGATAGGGAAGAAGCAAACACTGTCAAGAATTGAAGAAAAGAACTCTCCTCAGAAGGTATCATTAGGAGATGACTATCAATATCCCATCAAAGGTATTGGTCAAGCTACAATCTTGACTCTGGAACTTCCATGAAGATGAAGGAAGTATTGTATGTACCAAGTTTGAAAAAGAATCTATTTTCCATCTCACCTCAAGATAAAAAAAAAGGATATAGAGTTGCTTTTATAGATGGTAAATTACTTATGTGGTCAAGAGGAAAGACACTTGAAGATGATGTCGTAATTGGTGAATAATAAGGAGGACTTTACAAACTCAAAGGAAATCTAGAGACAACCCATATCCAAGAGAATATTAGCTCAAGTGAACTGTGGCATAAGGGGCTTTCTCACATCAACTACAAATCACTTCCCTGTGTGAGCAAGGTGGTAACAGGGTTACCATATCTGAATATTAATCATGAGGGAACTTGCAAAGGATATGCAAGAGGAAAGAACATCAAGAACCTCTTTCTGAAAAGTGAAACAAAGAATAAAGGTACATTATAACTAATTCATTTTGATGTATGTGGTCCTATTCCCTCCATATCGCTAAGTGGATATGAATATTATGTCACACCTATTGATGACTATTCAAGAAAGACATGGATATACTTATTGAATAACAAGAGTGAAGTGTTTGGTAAATTCAAGGAATTCAAAGCCTTGATAGAGAACCTTTCAGAAAATAGAATCAAGACACTCGGATAAAATAATGGTGGAGAATACACTTCAAAGGAATTTGAAGCATTATGTAAGGAGGTGGGAATCAAGAGGGAACTAACCACTCCCTATAATCCCCAAAAGAATGGTGTTGTAGAAATAAAGAATAGAACTATTATGGGAGTAGTGAAGACCATTATTCATGACAAAGACCTCCCCATGCTCCTATGGGATGAAGCAACAAGAAAAACCATGTATGTGTAGAATAGATTACCTCACATTTCTCTTGGATTCAAGACTTTTGAAGATATCTATACATGAAAGAAACTTGAAGTGAGCCATCTCAAGATATTTTTTTTCCAGTATATGTGCATATTTGAAAAGAGAAGAGAACTGAGTTGGAACCTTCTGGAAAGAAGGGAATATTTGTTGGATACTGTGAAGTCTCCAAATCCTTCAGGATACACATTTCAGGATGTCATCATGTTGAGATGAGTAGGGATGTAACATTTTATGAAGGGACAACTCTTAAGAAATATAGAAAGTGCCATCTTGAAGAATTATGTGAAGAGGATGTACTTCCCAGAATGGTAGAAGTTGAACCCTCTCCTGAAATAGTATAATCTGAAGATCATGATATGCTAGAACCTCAGGAACCCCCTACGATGGATATCTCTCGAAAGAGAAAAACTGCTTGGGTTAGATAAATCATACAATAAGAAGAGATATATGGAGCTACATAAGGCTCCATAAGAACAATAAAAAGATCAAATCCATACTCTAGTTATGTATATTTGATGTGTGGCCTTGTAGATCAAGAACCCACCAGCTATGAGGAAGCTACACAGAAAAAAGAATGGGTTGAAGCAATGAAGGAAGAATACAAGTCAATAATGAAGAATGATGTTTGGGATATAATACCCATACCAAAAAAAAAAGTGTGGTATCTTCAAAATGGATCTGCAAGATGAAACATGATGATGATGGAAGTATTGAAAAGTACAAGGCAATATGTGTGGCTATAGGATTCTCTAAGAAAGAGGGGATTGATTATGAAGAGACATTTGCTCCAGTAGCAAGGTACACTTCCATCATAACCATTATGGCACTTGCTTCCATGATGAATTGGTACTTAAACCAAATGGATGTAAAGACAACCTACCTTAATGATGTGATTGAATAAGATGTTTACATTGAACAACCACAAGGATTTGAAGTCAAAGACAAAGTGACTCATTTATGTAAGTTGAAAAAGGATCGGTATGGACTAAAGCAAGCTCCTAGATATTGGTATGGTAGAATATATATCTTATTGGCATGCTTAGGCTTTACCAAGAGTAAAGCTGGTCCTAACCTTCACATGACGGTTATGGATGATGATACAGTCATACTATTAATATATGTGGACAATCTATTTCTAACTGGAAATGAGAAACAAATCACAGATTGTAAGAAGAAGATAGATGAATAATTCGAGATGAAAGATCTTGGTTTGATGCATTATTTCCTAGGGATGGAAGTGTGGTAGAGCCTAGAAGGAATCTTTCTGAATCATTGAAAGTATGCAGTAGAAATATTGAAAATATTTGATATGTTGGATTGTAAATCCATGGACACCAACCTAAAGTTGTTGTCTGATGAGAGATCAGAGTTAGTGGATATGACTCAGCACAAACAGATTATTGGGTCATTAATGTATCCAACAAACATAAGACCAAATATATGCTTTGCTATGAACACCTTGAGTGAGTATCTAGTTAAAACAATACAGGTTCACTTGATAATTGCAAAGCATGTGATGAGGTACCTTAAAGGTACGGTAGACTTGGGACTTTACTATGGTAGAGATCATGACTACAGCTTATATGGAAATATGGATTTAAATTGTGTAGGAAGTGCCACAGATAGAAAGGGAATCTCATGTGTATTTTATTGTCTGGGATCCACCATGATCTCATGGTTTAGTAAGAAACAATATAGTATTGCTCTCAGTACAACTGAAGCAGAGTACATAGTAGCTTTCTTTGCTAGTTACGAAGCAATATGGCTTCAGAAACTAATGTCAAGACTATTTGACATGGAGTTGGACACCACAGTGATTCTTTGTGATAACCAAAGTTGCATAAAGTTGACAAATACTATGGTGTTCCATGAAAAATAGAATCACATATAAATACGATGCTTTTATATAAGGGATATGGTACAAAAGGGAGCTATAAAGCTCTATTATGTGAGTACCAATGAGCAAGTTGTTGATGTGCTAACCAAGTCTCTATCTCGAGTAAAGTTTGAATATTTTTGTGACAATATTGGTGTAGTTTGAAACTACTTTCCTCACAAGGAGGAACAGTGATGGTAATACAAATGATAAAGATATGGACCCTCTTCGGAAAGGAGGAATAAGTAGAAAATATGGACTCTCCTTGAAAAGGAAGAATAGGTCGAAGATGTGAACCCTCCTCAGAAAAAGGGGGAGTAGGTTGATACTATGGATCCTCTTGGAAAATCGGGTGTGATGATGAGAATGACATCGATGATGGGTGACATTGTGTTAGCTGGAATATTTCACCTCCCGCAGACAGCAAGGTGTTCCACTGGTCTAAATGGTTTAGATCCATAACAAATAGAAGACAGAGGTTGAAGACTCTCCCTAGACACCATAGATACATTAAATAAATATGAATAATTTTACAACCAAGCCTTAGTGTTAACATGCATCTCCATGAAACCAAGAATTATCATCCCCATAAGCTCCGACTCTAGCTCTCTCTATGCTCTCCCATGGTATGGACCAAGTGATCAATCCAACAACATCACAATGCCTTAATAGTTTTCCCCCTCAACCATGGTCATAAGATTGTATTTATAAGGCTAGATGGATAGGGTAGGTTGAGAGATTTGTAGGTGAGGTGGCCTCCAAGATCCTAGGATGGGGGATATCAAGCTCAACAGACCCACAACAGTAGGGATAAGTGATATCTTGAGGCTTATCATCTAGAAGCCTTGAGAAGCTTCTCTTCTTCCCTTTTTACCCAAGGTGCCGCGTTTCTCCTTCAGTGATAGCATGGTTCTGGTAATAACCGTTTATGGACTAAGGGCCATAAGTGGTGGCACCGCTTTTGGGCAATAGAGTATGGGCGGTGTGAACAAGGGTACCGCATGTGGATAAAGGGTCAAGCGCAATGCTGGGAATTTGTATGCAAATATTGACAAATGATATGAGTTTCCACTCCATAAGCTGGGATTCAGGGCAAGTAGGTATGTCAAAATGTCTTATCACATGATGGTGACAGGATTTTGGTATAACATGATGCCCCCCAAAGAATGAGTCTTAGAGGGATATGATAAACAAGAGATTTGAGAGAACAAGTCATTGCCATGAGGTGAAAATGTCGGCTCAATCGGAGCATGTCATCAAGTAGGCATCTATAGTACATCAGTATGTTGACTCATAGACACAAGTAACCAAAATCATGGCTACAGACCAATACAAGGCATATCCATGAGAGGAATAAACAAGCATGACTACTAGAATACAACGTAGATCCATGTGATAGAGGACTCAAACTTGGACATAGATACCAGACATAAAATGTATATCTATGTCATACAGATGCCAATTTGAGCATAGCCACGACCATACAAATGTGGATCCATGCTAGATATACAAAACTCCATCGCAACCTGGGGAAAAGAAATGAGCACTTTAAACATATACCCAGGGTATTCATCTCATCTTCCACAAAGTATGATTCTATCCATGTGATTATGATGATCTGAAGTTGAACATGGTAGAAACCACTTGATTACCGTCCAATGATGTGAACCGTTAACAAGCACGAGGGATATCACCATTAATGTCAATGATTCCCAAGGTACTCTAGTAAAATCTACTGAGTGCAAATAAATGTCCTAACGTCGAACACGCAGTATATTTTGTCGATCACAGGTCAATGATGTGAACCTTTGTCGAGAGCGAGAAAATCTGTCATTAAGGCATAAAGATATCAAGGTACTAATCATTGTTTCTAAGACTATTTCTCAGATGATGAGCTGATGTCGATGGGGATAGTCTCGTCGAATGATGGCCATGATGAGTTCCACATCAGCGACATGAAACTCGGAACATAGTTCTGGAATTATGTGAATGTAGTAACCATATGACTGACTCAAATATAATTAAACAAAGACTGTGTAGACTGCAGAGGTAAAACTTCTTCAAATCCCCTTTGAACATCGGGCGGCATGACAAAAATACTTGGCAGCATGACTAAAGAGGACAAACACACAATGTGACAGTGGACAATGCATTCTTTTGAAAGACTCAAAGGATTGACATGACTCATGAAAGTGGATCATCATGGAGATCAGCTAAATACCCAATTGACTGACATGATTGTGCACACAAGTGCCATGTTCAAAGGTAATGACAAACAACTGCCATTATTTGTAAAATTATTCCCTTCCCATCCCCCCCATCATGATCGATGAGTGCCTCTTTTCAATTTTGTGAGTTCAAAGAGGGTAACAAACACTCGATATATCTTGTCAGAAGACAAGTCCATATTCATATGTTTTACGAACCTAAGAGAGGAGGGGTTCGATCCCAAAACAGGTCTCTTAATGTTTGATTTTAACAAGTCCACTCAAAGAAAACTCAGTATCATTCATGTTTAGAGAGTCTGAACGAATACGGAAGAAGACTCCAAAGGGTCCTTTTTCATATGATTTAGTCTCTAAGGCCCAAAAAAGTATAAAATCATACCTTAGAGAACTCTTCCAGTCATGATTGGCTGGAGTGTTCCTTTTTCGTAAATAGTCCTATCCGAACCGAAAAAGAGATAACCTACCGTCAGAAGGACGACTCTTCAAATACTTGACAATATTTTCGTATTTAAGGAGCCTAAAAAGAGTTTAAAGAGGAATCCATGAGGTTTCTGTACACAATGTCACTTCTTATGAGCCTGAAAAGATTCAGAAATGGACTCAACTATATTTTCATGTTTAAGGAGTCTAAAAAAAGATGTGAAAAGAAGACTCCATGATGTTTCTTTGCACAATGTCAAATTTTATGAGCCCGGAAAGATTCAGAAATGGACTTGGAACTTTGATACTGGGTTTAAAGAGCGTCATCAAAGTGTCATAATAAATGCTCATCGACCTTTTTCGTTTTATGAAAGTACAAAAAAAGCCATAAACAAAATTTCAAAGATTTTTTCTAGAGTTCTCCTATCCTGCAATAGTCTCAAAAGCAAGTGTTAAATGCATTTGTACCTAGTATTAGGGATAAAAACAGATAGATTTTGACCAAAATATGATTTTACATCAAAACTACAGAGAGTCAGACCCAAAAATGCCTATATAAGCCAAGTAAATAGTAAAAAATCATACCATTTCACTATTTACCTCTAACAGAGAGCACTTGGAGCATTTTCATAGCTAGAGCTTCCACAGCTGATACCGAGAGCTTCCACTGTCCGTTTTCAACATCGTCAGTTGTAGGTAATAGCTAAGACCCTTATCTTTCATTTCATAGCATCTATTTTGGGATTTGGTGGGGTTTTGGTCCCATATGGCAAACCATAAAACTCAAAATGCGGGCACCACAGCTACCCCTTGCGGGATACGCGGTTCCACCCCAGAACCGCACCAACAATATAGTGGACAGGCAGTGCCACCACCTGTCTCCAATAGGGCATAGGCGATGCTGACCATGGATAAGTTAAACAAATAGTATGGGAAAAATAACCTCATTCTTTTGATTGTTAATGATTTAAGGATGGTTCTAATGCATACCATTGTTGTTTTTGGCAGGTCTAGATCACTCGAAACATGGTGATATGGAAGGAAAGAACTCATGACAATGAGGATGCTGCTGCTGAGAGAAATGTGGGTTGTATAGCCGCATTACAGTATTGTGGGATCCTAAAGTTCTTCTGGACCCCAAACATGGTGTCGCACGAATGGATACTAGAACACATACTGCAAATGTGGAATCTAGAGCAGTAGTACTTCGAGGTGGGGGAACACATACTTATAGTGGAGGTAGAGGATATCTACTTCCTAACTAGTCTTTCGAGACAGGGTTCCCCCATCTCATTGACAGGTTCTCGTGGCGGGGACATTACTACCAGAGAGCTTATAGATCGACACTGTGCAGCAAGAACAGGTACATCGGGGAAGAAGATCCCCATCAAGGTAGTGACAGATAGGGCTCTACAGACCATCTTGTTTAACATGCAGAGGGTGGCCAGGAGTCAGGGTGTGCACCAGGATTCCAAGGCACACATGCTATATGCCATAGAGGATATGGAACCCATGGTGTTCAACTAGGTAGAAGCAATGCTTCCAATCTTCAAGGATCAATTGACTAAGTGTCGACAAGGAGAGCTGAAGCAGTTCGAATTTGGTTTTATCTTGGTCTACTTCTTCTTAGAGTGGGTTCCATAAATGAGGCCATAGGTGACCTTCCCAAGTCTGAGAGCACGGGACCCCCGTATGCTGAGGTGGGTCCAGGTCATGGCTCACATAGGAGTGGGTAGGGGAAGGGTGAAGTTTGGTAATCCAATCTTCAAATGGCTACAGGATCAGCTCCTCATGGTTGAGGACTATGCTTATGCAGGCACGGACTTCACAGGATATCCTGTCCTACCACTCCCACCTGGCGGGCAGTGGGGCGACATTGGTAAGAAGCAAGAAACCTTAAAATGGATGAAATGTTTTTATGTCTTTTATGTTTTATATTTTTTATGTTAAGTGACGAGACCTGTATATTCTCATGCAGATGTTGGAGAATCACAACCTGGAGGAGCATCTCCATTGGATAAGCAAGCAGGGGCTCACTTTGTACCACAGGGTGATGATATCACCGGGGAGCTGGAGGAGAACCTGGAGAGGTTGAATTTGGACATCCCAGATGCTGACATATATGACCTCCCAACGAGATATCAGAAATCCACAGCGGGAGTACCGGGCCGATTTAGTAGGCTGCTGTGCAGGGTGGCTCGAGCAGTGATGTGTTATCATGAGCACCACTAGTGTATGAGATACATACTGAAAGCTGATAGATTCAGGATTTTGTATGATGATTTTTCCTGAAAGCCTACGTGCTTCAGAGGAGGTCTCGGGACCTATTTTTGTAAACTTTTTCGTATATATATACATATATATATATAGACTTTTACACAATGTTTATATGTTTCAAATGGGAAATGCATTTTCTATGAGTTTCACGTGTCTCAAAATGTTTATTTACAATGGACCATGTTTGATTTACAGTCATGAATGGGCAATATGCCAGTCTAGGATGTAGTTAGCCAACAAGTCAGCAACTACATTATGATCCCTAGGGATATGCCTATAAGTAATAGTTTCAAATGATATTTCTAACAAACACACTCTCTGAAATAGGCGGAGGAGTAACAGGTTCCCAATGGTGTAGACATGGTCCAAATGGCGAACCACGAGCTCCGAGTCCATCAAGACTACTAGATCATGAACATCCTGGGAGGCAGCTTGAGATAGAAGACCGATGACTGCTTCATACTCCACGATGTTATTAGTAGCGGGACCTATAAAAACCACTCCTGAACTAACCAAATATTTAGTCAGGGAATAGAGAACCCAAGCAGCCGAGGTGAGATTCAAGGTGTGGTGGAAAGCACCATCAGTGAAACCGTAGAAAGCCATCTACATGACCAAAACATGGTATAAACAGATGTGGACACGAAGCTCAAAACCATCTTGAAAATACTAAAAGCACACTGGAATCCAATCAATATACATATATACAAGATACTACCCAAGAAACCCTAGGCATAGTACCTTTTTAGGTACAACCCATTGCGAGGTTGTGCCAAATGGATCCCATCATAATCAACGAGCTCATAAGCTCCTTTCTCTAACACCTTGGAAATAATGAAAGGCTCGTACCACATGGATTCGAACTTACCCTTCCATACTTTGTCATATCTTTGGTCATAAGTCAAGGCTAGGTCACCCTCATTAAAAGCACGAGGTTGTACAGATTTATCATACTGCGCCTTGACATGTTTCTTATGCACCTCATTAACCAAGGTAGCATCTCTGCGAGTCTCGTCAAGGTTATTCAAGTATAAAAATATTTCTTCCTCTGCGAAAGTGTCTGAGAGAAGTTCAATGGAAAGTTGTAAAGATGGAATCTGAAATTGGATGGGTAAGATAGCTTCAAGTCCATAGACTAGCTGGAATGGCATGAAACCAGTAGCTGTTTTCATACAAGTCCAATAAGCCCAGAGAGAAGAGAAAAGAACGTGGTGCTAGTTGGATTTATGATCTCCAACCATCTGACAAAGCATAGTTTTCAAAACTTTGTTAATGGCCTCTACCTGACCATTAGCTTGTGGATAATATGGTGTAGAGTTTTCATGGCAAAACCCTAGCTTGGCACTCATTTCCTCCATCAGACTTAAAGAGGTAGACTCAACAACATGTTTTCCCTTAGGCTCATAATAAAATGAAGTGATCATATGGAGTGATGGAAAACCGTGCTAGGAGGAGTGGATGGAAAAACTCCCATGAGGGAAGAATCCTTCAACACGCCTACCCCAATCGACAAATAAGGAGGAGGGGACTGGCCTAACATGGGGATATTATTAGCCATGGAGGTAGTAACATCCAGCGTACAAAAATCAAGTGGGTCAATAGTAACAATTCTCCTTAGATGTGCAAATTGGACTGTTTAGAATACTGTTGAGGAAACAGCAGTCATGGCATAGAACCAATTTCATCCTAGAAGGAGATTGTAATCTAAAGGGGCATCTACCACTTCGACTTGGATGTAAACGGTTTTTCCCCCCAGCTCGACCGCAATGGATGATATGAGACCATGGGGCTGGAAACCCCGTCCGTCAAAGGATTTAAGGGTTGTAGGAGATGTTACAAGCTCAGGAGAGCCAAGGGATTTCCAACAAGACAGAGACAAAATGGAGGTCGAAGCTCCTTCATCTAGGATTGTTCAAAAAACTCCAATCACTTTCGTAACGACTTGAAAAGAAATTTTATGTGGTAACCTATACTTGTAGTTCTCAACATTGAAATGGATCAAGTTGGTGTTATCTAGGTCCAAAGCTCCTAATGCAGTCAACAAGTCTTTGTGCTGTGTAGGGCAACTTTGGAGCACTTCTAGGGTAGAAACGACTTGAAATTTTTTTTTATGTGGTAGCCTAGACTTGTAGTTCTCAACATTAAAATGGATCAAGTTGGTGTTATCCGGGTCTAAAGCTCCTAACGCAATAAATAGGTTTTTGCGCTGTGTAGAGATAATTTGGAGCACTTCTAGGGTAGACATTGCACAAGGTGACTGAGTGAGATCTTCAACCACATTATAAATTTGAGCAGCTCAGGCATTGGGATTAAATACTGCCTTCCAAAGAGTACTCTTAGGTGGGCACAAAATCATGTCAAGAGTAGGATTCTTGATAGACAAGGGGATAGTAGATGAGGACTTAGGAGAACTAGTAGAAGGGGCTTTCCCTGAAGATGAATGATCTTCATTTATATCTGTAGGTTTATCATAATTCTGACTTCGAGTTTGAAGATGGATGGTATCTGAGGACATCATACAAATTTCCTCTGACGACCTAGAATTTCCCTGATTAGACATGTGGTCTGTCAATTGCTGTTGAGAGGGAAAAGGATTCGTAAGTACTGCAGGTGCGGGATTGGACTTCAAAAATTGGGATATTTCATCATGACGAGGACACTCCTTTGAAAAATGGTCACCACTGCATAGCAGAGAGGGATATTTTTCTTTTCTTTTCCCTTTATCATTATCATTGTTGGTTGGTCATTGAGTATCTGGCTGGTTTCCAAGTTTTTTATTTCGATTTCTACCTTTCTTTTCATTACCCAAGGTTTGAGTACTTTGAATATAATTGACCTCGACGGAAACCTTAGGAGTCGAAGGAGTAGACGGGGTAGTTTGGGTTTGCTTGGCAGGTTTTTCCATTGATGTGGACTGGATTGAACCAACAATCCCATCAACAGGTACTTCTGCTAGTGGCTTGGAAGGATCAGTGCTGGGGCGAGGAGCTTGAGGGATCATGTCATAAAGAGTGCTAGACTGGGAATAAACCAAGTCTAGGTATTGAGCCCGACTAATAGCTTGCTTTTCAGTAATGGCAGCACCCATAGCCACATCTCGGGCAATAGGAGGCAACAAGGATTTGGTGAACCAATCAGCTAGTAACTGATCTAGAATAGGGGCCTTGATAAGCCTTCTCCGCCTTCTCCACTCATGAATATGATCAGATATGTAGGTGGAGGTGTTCTATCACAGAGAGGTTAAAATATTAGTACCCATTTCATAATGAATAGGGAGTTGAAAGTGTGTAAGAAACACAGTTACCAATGAGCCAAAATCCACAAATGAATGTTGTGGGAGTTCAATGTACCACTTCATATCTGTACCAGTCAAAGTTCGCTGAAAGATTCATAACCAAACGGAGTCATCCATGAGGGAGTTTGAAGAACACCACAAATGGAATGTCATCACATGGTTCTTCGAATCGTCTCCTTGTTTCCCATTGAATTTTAGGATGTCCGATGGTAACTTTACCAAAATGGGTGGCCATGAGTGATTATGTTGAATGGGGTCATTAATCAACTTGGACAGATCAGATAAGTCCAAAGTTGCTAGGAAAGGTAACTATCGATTGGGATGAACATACTAGTAATATTGATATGGCATATAATTACCAGTAGGACCATAAGTGGACTGATAAACAGGTTGCTGTGATGGAGAACTATCGGAAGATCCACCCATAGGGGGTTGATTTCTAGGATCATGACCGCTAGGACCATTGGGGCCTCCAGGAGGAGGACCACTAGGGCCACTGGGACCACCAGGACCACCGGGACCACCAGGACCACCAGGAGGCGGACCACCAGACCCTCTGAGGTCACCAGGAGGAGGTAAACCTCCAGATCCACCGGAACCACTAGGAGGAGGGCCACCAGACCCTCCAGATCCAGAAGGAGGAAAGACACCAGGTCCCCCAGGACCACTAAGTCCACCAGGACCATAAGGAGGAAAGATTCCAAATCCTCTGGGACCATTAGGCCCCCAAGGGAGAGGACCTTCATAAGGGGGTCCTCCGACACCTCCCGCAGTATGTATAGGCATTGCTCCCATGGCTGGCATGTAAGACTAGTTGGGTTTCCCCCATGGCGTAAAAGTATTAGTAGGATATGGAATTCCTATAGAATTGGATGGATAACTAATGTTTCCTACATGTATTTGATAACCATAACTTCCAGAAGATTGAATGGTTATAGGTTGAGCCCCGGAGGGTTGGCCTGCACTGGATGGGGGATTAACCACATTAGAATGGGTGGGAGGGACATAAAATGTATATGGTTCTATGTTAGAGGTTTTCCCTTGACTAGTAACAATTCTGATGTCAGATAACGTAGGTCGTGCCAGGGGTTTCCCCCGGCACTAAAAGTGTATTTGAAATAGGAATTGAAGATTGAATCTCAGGTACAGAAGACTTGGGAAGATTAGGTATAGACATAACATGAGAGGTGGTAGGGGTGGTATCTTGACTTGGGTTGCGGGTTGTCAATGGACAATCTTTAATCAGTTCAATGGGTCTCATAGATTTGGCAAGTGAATGATATCCCCTAGGAACAAATGTGGAACTTGGTAGTGTTGGGCCTAAAATGTCATCAATTTGTTTATCAATCTCCTTTGCACGGAGAATGGTAGAACAGTACTTCCTACGTTCTTATTCAATTTCAGAAGAGATTCCATGGGTGCTAAATGAAGCAACAGTTTGACCTACAGGGGTTTCCCAAAATGCAGCATTGGGACCAAAATCTGGGCGAGCAATATCATCAACACGTCCTTCCACAGGAGAATGGAACAAGGAATTTCCCCGAGAAGGTTGTTGGACCAAGGGAGGTGAGTGTGAAGAATATGGCACTCCACTTTCCACAACCACATTGCCTCCCACTGGGGAGGTGGTAGCAGCTCCTTGGTCAATAGCTTCAATAGGATTTTCTCCTGAACCAATAATAAAATCAGGTAGCAAGCCCCGTACTCTTCTAGACTGTCTTAATTCAGCCAGTTTGTACAGTTCCTAACTAACCTAGGGTCTAAGAATATAGAAAACACACCAAAAATAATTTCCCTACACAAGTTATAGGTCAAAACAAGCACACTTAAAATGATAGGAGGAGTTCAAAAGGCAGGTCTCTCACTAGGATTGTCAAGAAGGTGCCACTCACAATATACCTCAAGGGTACGTGCATAGTAATCCCCCCGAATGTTGTTTTCAGTGTATGGATCCAAACAACATGGCTAAAGGGATTTTCTCAGATAGATAAGGTACCCTAGTGGGGTCTCCTGATATACTCAAGGTACGTGGGAGCTCGAATTGGTAGTAGTGTTGTCTATTGCATAACCGTACACAAGGGGCCTTCCGATATACAATCGAGTACGTGAAGTACCTTTCTATATACCTCAAGGGTACATGAAAGGTCGTTTGATATACCGACGGTACGTGGAAGAACCGCATGAGTCCTGAAATGTAATGCTAACAAATAACGACAGCTTCTACGCTTAACGACTCCCGAACACGTCTCTAACCTATCACTCAAGTTACTACGTAAAGTTTAACCTACAACTACCGTTAATTTTAACTTGTACGGTTAGGTGAATGCATGATGTTTTGACAGAGAAGTAAAACCATGCAGTATGCTGGTGCAAAATGTTCACTTCACCGTTCAATATGCCTACTTAAGGGAGGGAAAGAGAGTGTTTTCCTTTTGTTTCAAAAACCAAAAATATTTCCACACAACAGTCACGAACATCAAATCAAAGACAAGCAATCACTTTTCCAAACTAATTTCTTCTTTCCAAAAGCAAATGAGAAGGGTAAGAATCTCTTTTCCTAAAAAAAAAAACAAGAAGCACACCTATATGCAAATTCACTCTATTTTTTCAAATTTCTCAAACATAAGCAAATCTAACTTAAAACTACCATTTTTTTTTATTTTGATCGAGATAGCTCTAAATGCATGAGAGATGAAAGATCATAAAGGTCATGAAATCTTGTAAATCCATTCAGAAAACCAATGTCCAATGCTCAATGATGATATCCTAATCTCAGTAAAAAAATTTCTTTTTTAAAGGGAGCAAAAAGAAGTTTACTATGCAAATAAGAAATGAAACCTAGAAGCTAATCTAGTGTTCTTCTTTCAGTCTATGTAGCAGAAAAAAAAGAGATTTTAAATAACACCTTAAGCTTTTCAGAAAACAAGAAACTCTTTCGTAAACAAAACCAACAAGCATAGAAGCAGATGAACAATCAAAAGACTTAATCAAACTTTTGAAATTCCACTCAAATCAATCTTAAACCATAAAATCTCAAACCACAAGCATCAGATTTAGTAACACAAGTCTGACAAGCAGAACTGAAAGCAACAAAATCCAAATTTTTGCATTGAAATATAAGGAAAAAGGGCTTTGGAATGATGCCTACCTGGCACCGTGCATCTCCAGTGTTGACAGAGCGTTTCCTAGACAACACCTCTTCTTGTCAACAGGTTCCAGGCAGTGGCACTACATCCTGTCCACTTTGTTCAACTCATGAGAATGTAATGACGTAGCTTTTGCACTGAAAATACAATGGATAGGGCCATTTTATCTTCGTGGGAGTAACGTAATGGTGGTCTGAAAATATTCTCACTCACATAATAGATCATATTCTCTTGACGAGCATAGTCTTGTTGGACTAGGACTCCAGGGATGGCATTTTCAGATGTGGATACCTAGAGGATAAATTCCTTGTTGAAATCGGGAGGAGACAGCAAGGGAGTAGAAGTCAGAGCTTGTTTCAATGCATCAAAAGAGGCTTGCGCTTGTTCATCCCACACAAAAGAAATGTTGGTACATACCAAGCTTAAGAATCCATGGAATTTTGTTGCATGATCCGGAATAAATCAACGAAGGAAATTCTCCTTTCCTTGAAGGCTCTGCAATTATCGAAAAGTGCATGGAGGGGGAAGATTCAGGATGGATTGAACCTTCAAGGGATTCATGGTAATCCTGTTTTGAGACACAATAAATCCTAATAAGTGACCAGATGGGATGCATAACACATACTTAAGGGGGTTCAGGCAGATATTATATTTGCGACATTGAAGGAAGAATTGGCGTAAGTCTTCCAAATGTTGGGAACTCTTCCAAGATCAAGTCATGAGGTCGTCTAAATATACAAGGATAATGTGAATGAGGTCAAGGAAGAAAAATGTCATGGCTCGTTGAAAAGTGGCTCTAGAATATTTAAGGCTAGATGGTATGACACAATAATAAAATGTGCCCCAGAGGGTGTTAAATACAGTTTTATAGTGATCTTCTTTATGGATATGGATTTGGTTGTAACTTGAAAAAACATCTATGAAGGAAAAGACTTCATGGATGGCACATGCATCTATGATATGGCCAATAAACAGAGTGGGGAAGTCATCTTTGGGACAAGAAAAATTCAAATCATGGAATTTATCACGCACACGAATGGTTCCTTCTTTATTAATAGCAACAAGATTGGAACCCCAAGTGGTATACGTGATGAGGTATATAAATCCTGCTTTGCGTATTTTTTCGATCTCATCTTTAACAACACGGGGCTTTGACAGGTGGATGGGTCGGTGCTATTGGAGAATGGAGGAAACATCAGGTCACATGTTGATGTGATACTCAACAATAGATAGATCAATGTTGGGCATTTCGGTGTAGGACTAAACGAAAACATCATGAAACTATTGAAAAAGTTTCTTGTAGGAGGTGACTTCCTTAGGAGACCATGAAGCACCAATCATGATATTCTTGATCATCCAAGGCTTAGTTGAGATTTAATCTTAGATGGTTGGTGATATATTGGCCATATTACCTTCCTCAAAGGATTCAGGGGCTGAGATTGGGTTTTTGAATAAATCGGCACTTCCATGAATAAAATATTTCAATTTTTCAGAGAACTAATCTGCTGATGAGGAAGGTTCATCAAGGATGAAAAATGAGTGATGGTGCAGGTCATCCCAAGGATACTTAGGAGTTGTGAGAGCTTCAAGGATCTCTTTGTCGTTATGAAAGTGGCACCTATATAGATAAGAGGGATATTTCGTATTCGAAGAGGGGGAAGGAAGACTAGAAGTTGAGATCATAAAGATGTTGTTGGTGGTATCCAAGGAAGAATTCACAAGGTGGACTTCTTCAAGGAAAATTACTTCAGAGTCAAGGGAGTGCTCATAGAAATTAATGGGGAGGGATGGGCACTTGGGAATTTTTAAGAAATTATGGGAATAATGACCATAGAGGGCACAAAATACACATAAGTGTTTCACAAGTAACGATTTGTTCTTAACCGCAGGGATGCATGGTACATTAACAACCGGAGTGTCGTCGGCCACTACTATTGTGCACTTGTGGGTGTGAAGAAGTAGAAAATTGGGACAATTTTTAGTAGCGTGGCCAAGGACATCACAAAAGGCACAAGTAGGAGGTGGATGTGGCTCTGCATGGGATTTTGGTTCCTTTCCCCCACTATTTGTAGGAGGAGGGGCTGTAGGAGTGGATGAAGGAGCAGTTGGTTGTGTACCAGGAGGTGGATGTGACACTGTCTCAATAGGTTGGACTGGTGTCAGCATGATTTGTGGTGTTAGGTTGGGCTTGCTTGGATCAAGGTACCACACTAGAATACCCAAAGTTAATCCTGAAAGGTTAAGAGTATCCATGACTAGTTTACTCACGATTCCAAAGGAAGGAAAGAGAAACAAGATGGTGTGTATAGAAAATGAACCCCAATAATTCCATGGAGAAAGACTAGGGATTAGAGCAGTCTGTTGTTAGGGATGCATGTAAGGATGCAATGAGGCTGGAAGTTTAGCAGATGTGATGGTGCAAAATCCAATATTTCAGCCATAGAGGGAGGATGTGACAGGGAAAAAAAGGTTTCAGTCAAATGGACATAGGTAAATAGGCCTGGACCAATGACACACAGAGAGGGGATGGATTATCAATGGTGGTGTCGATGGTAGGAAGGACACAATCTGGGATTTTTGGCCCTTTGGGATCATAGTATTCCAACTGATCAATTGTCACAATATTCCCATTGTTGGGGAACATCACGAGTCAAGAGAAAGATGATGCAACGGCTTGCATTGCATACAAGTAACTATGTCCAAGGGGAAGGTTATAATCTAGATTGGAATTCAAAACCTTGATGTTGATCAACACAGTTTTACCTTCCAACTCAATGGGTACATTCATGATAAATCCTTGTGGTTGGGTAGTGCAACCATCGTACATGTGTAGGGTGGTGTTTGTGGGTTGAAGGGTTGGTGATCCTAGCTTTTTCCAAATGAAGGTTTACATAAATCAAGTGGATGCACTCTCATCGATGATACATCAATGAATGATGAAATTCCTAATGGTGACAGGAACCTAGAAGGATATAGATGAAGGAAGCTAAGGTTCTCCTTGATCCAAGTTGAAATTGATTAGGATAGAGTCAAAGGGGTCGATGACACCCAAACCAGATAACAAGGATTTGCATTGTGGAGGAAAATTTCTTAGGACTTCTAGGCTGGACATGGAAATGGGATACTAGGAAAAGTCATCGACAATATTGTAATTGAGATCGGCTCTAGAAGTGGAGTTGCTCGCAACACGATGCAAAGGGAACCTAGAGACATTGGTAGTCCCATTCTTGGGGGGTATTGGAAAATATAAGGACATAAAGAGAATAGTAGAAATAGATGTCATGGAGGAATTAATAGTTTCTATGGTGAAGCCATATTGGATTCATCGAGTCTGTAAGTTTATGCAAGATGAAAATTCCATAAGATGATGGACACCAGGATCAATGGGTAGACTCGAAGAAGCAGTTGCAGTATTTTGTTGTACCAATGGTTGGGTTGCAACCAATCCTTCATTTGGTAATGGGATCTATAACACCATAGGAGAAGGAACTTGTGGTGTTGGGTTTGTCTATGTTGGAGTGGCAACATTGGTTTCACATTTATTTACTTCATGTAATAGGTGGTGGACTTGATGTAACTAAGGGAACTGGTGTGTATAGTGGCCATAAATTTCACAATTCTTACATGGATGGTTATTCCATAACTAATGGTTCTTCTCAATTTTAGGTGGATGTTGGGGGTTATTTGCAGGGGACTTGGCTCTGTTGTTGTTAGGAGAGCTGGGGTTTTTACCACCCCCTTGAGGTTGATTTTTTCCCTGGTTCCTACCTCTCTGCCTTCTTCCCTTCCCTTGTTGGTTATTGGGGAAGGGTTTATTTGGGAGGTTTTGTTGAGCATAGGCCTGTCCTTGAGGAACATGAGGAGGAAGGTACAGATCAGGTTTAGGTTGCATAGGTGGTTGGTAGTAGGTGGGAGCATGTAAAGGGTTTGTAAATCCCATCGTTCATCCATTAAAATCAAGTTCTAGCAAATTCATTCAATGAACATGACGAATGGGTGCGATACACACATATGAAAGCGTGGATCCATATTTATCCATCACGCATGAAAATTTGGGGGCGTAGTCAAGTTTGGAAAGAATAGGGTAATTACTGTACTGATTTGACATCGAAGGAGAAGTCATGTACAGGTGGGGGTTCTACGTAATAGATCCAATGAATCCATTGACATCATGAGATTCCCCCGACGTATCTCACCTTGAGAATCCAACACAATGAGCATCAAGTATGATGGCGTAGACATAACTCAATTGAGCATAGATAAGGATGAACTATTGTTCTTTGAGTAATGCTTCTTCCTCGATTTGTGTGAACTCAAATGCAACATCCTTGGATATAGGGGGGATTAAGGTTTTGATAAACCAACGAAGCAAGATCTTGTCATCTAACTAGATTTTGGACAAACCACGATGATGACACCACTCATGGATGTGATTTGTGATATGGGTAGTAGTGTTCTAACTACATGATAACAATATTTCCACGCCCTCATCATAATGGATGGGTAGCCAGAAGTACTAGAGGAACATCAAGGATAATGAGGAAAATTCGGGATAAGCAGCATGGGGAATCTCAATGTACCATTTGGTTGCAACACCAGTGAGTGTGCACTAAAATAGTCATAATCAGATAGAATCAACCACTATGTTGTTGGAGTAACATCATAAGTGGAATGACATGATATGGTTCTAAGGGTCTTCTCCCTTCTTTCCCTCAAACTTAGGGATGACTGAAAGGATTTTGGTAGGCATGGGAGGCCACAACGGGTCGTGACAAATGGGGTCATTCGTTAACCTCACAAAATTTGGCAAGTTGAGACTAGCCATGAACTGAATACTAGGACCTGAAGTAGACCGGGGAGGGCCGACAGACATGTAGTTACCGTGGGAAAATGGGGGTTGGTAGGGATGACTTC
Organism: Pseudotsuga menziesii; assembly: GCA_001517045.1. NCBI lineage: Eukaryota > Viridiplantae > Streptophyta > Pinopsida > Pinales > Pinaceae > Pseudotsuga > Pseudotsuga menziesii. Next base: position 77,037 of record LPNX010743552.1, on the reverse strand, counting down.
TGATAGTAGAAGTAATCATTGAAATGGTGTGAATAGGTGAAATAGTGGCAGAAGGGTTGATGCACCCTTGGATGAATGTAGGAATGGTGTGAATCATGGTGGCTTGAGTGGGGCTAGTACTAGTGGGTAGCGAACTAGAAATAGTGTGTGTGGTGACGAGGGACCCACTAGAACCAAGACCTATAGGTATAGCAGAGGGGATAGACAGTATGACAGGTGGATCCCTCACAAGTCCACTACCAACAATCCCCCCTTGGAATGGGTTGGGAGGTGCACCAACCATGGGGCTAGATGGGGAAATGAACAAGGTAGGCTCATAATGATAGGAATCTAAATCTAACCCAAATGCAGTGTATGGATCTGAAGGTGGTGAACAATGCTGAATATGGATTCGATGATGGCGGTTCAAGGAACCAAACTAAGGGGTATGCCCCCTAATTATATGGGAGTAGCATGGGAAAGAAATGGTGACGTGATGGTATGCTATATGATGAATGAAGGATCAAGGGTGGAAAACACAAGCTCAACAATCCAATTGTATCCCATTTTCCAAAGGAGAGATGATAAATGGCGGCACACGAGACAAAAAGAAATCTCCAAAACCAAACTGCAACAACATGTAACAACATGTGATTCTAAAACAAAAATGTCCGAAAATACAATAAGAAGCACTACCTATCAAGAAAATGACGTGCTAAACTATGGGGTATAAGTGCAAGCAAGCTCCTAAATACATGATGGAATCCCCTCACAAATCATATCCTCTACTGGGTGGTGAAATCCATAGTCAAACAGTATGAAATGGAATAACAAAAGGATAAGAGAATCGCACTACCAAGAGGGGCCTCGGGTAAAATATCCCTAAGATACTGGAAACTGGGCTACCTTGTTCATGACACATTCGAGATGGTTTATTGGCATTCCATTCCTTTGGTACTTGACACCCGGCATGGGGGAAAGTATGCACGAGTAGGACTAGGAATATATGTCCTTCCATATAGAGTGGAGTATGGTATTCCACCCATACTTCTAGAATCCCTTCATTGTGGCTTACCCCCGCAAAGTGGGAGACCCCCCGATAAACTGGTGGTGACCGTGCCAACAAATACTAGAGGATTTTGGTTCCCTATAAGTCAACAACTCTGTCTCGGATGTAAGTAAAAAAGGGGGATTATTTGGATGCCTATCCCAAGTGTTATAACCTAACTACAATATTGTTTTGGTTCTCAAGTGAGGTTACAATGTTGGTTGAGGTAAGGTTAATTTTATCCTCTACTCAGTTTCATGGACAAAGTGTTAGATTAAGGTGTGAGATGTGTGCAAAAATGGAGTGTGATCACTAAAACCCAGGTCTCTCTACCAGAAAATAATATGGTGAAAAGGAAATGGAATTACTAAAAGTAAATTCTTTTCACCAATTAAAAACCAATACTTCTAGATTAAAAAATATATACAAGTAAACAAGCACACTAGGAACTCTATAGCATATAGGAAACACACAGGGGGTCTCAACTACAAAGATCAACCAGGATAGGCTCAAATACAAGAAAATGGGGTCTGCAAAAACATCAAGGGCCTGTAGGCAATTAGATCTGGAAAGATATAGTTAGGAAAGGGGAAGAACAAAGACAGGGGGTCAAGAATGGATTTAAAACACCTTCAACGGTTGGAAAATTGGAAGGTTGCACCTGTCGGCGGAATATATGCATTTAGGGTCGGATGGGAATAAAAACAACCATGCCTGAGATGAAAAAACAACTGAAAAAACATAGGTCACACTTAATGGGGGTTTTCACATGACATATCACACAAAGCATGGTCATAGAAGTGACCTGGGTCGATCTGGAAGGAAGAAAAAGAGTGATCTTGGCTTTCGATCTAGGTCTCACTTAACTAGGAAAAGGTACGACTTAGGTCACTCTTGTTGGGAAAAAATGTGTGATCAAGGTCTTATCTTTTGACCAAAAAGGTGTACTTGGATGAAACTAGAATTTTTTTGTAGAAAAAATTTCGGTTAGGGTCGGGGGGAGGCATTGCAAACAAAATGGTTCAAATATACCAAAAGGGGGTCATATATGTGACGACTAAAGGTACCCAAGTGAAATAAACTAGCAAACATAAATAATAAACCTGCAAAACCAAAGATACAAGAGGATCAAGCGAGTAGATTTGTCAAAACTGTAGTGTATAATTCTCTCCATCTACATGCAAAAGCACCAACGTTATATCGGATGGATCTAGAGGTAGAGTTCATAGTGCAAGGGAAATTATTCAACCTTGACTTATTTAAAAAACAATAAACAAAATATATTTTATATTTTATTTTAATTAACAAAACAAGTGAAGTACTTATACCTTTTAGTGGGCCATTCTACATGTTTGAGGAGTTGGTCCTATGGCTTCCACGATCTGGTTCTATCATTTTCTCCAACTATGGTTTTCAATGGGAATGGAATCAAGGATTGTATGGAGTAAACTCAACATACAATGTGATGTGGAAATATGTGGCTAAAAGGTGGAAAGTGTGAGCAAAAGAAAATTTTGGGACACAAAGTAAGTAAAATTCTGTGAGTGGAGACCTTCACAATGTATTTATAGGATGATCCAACATTTTTTTTACCATGGTATTGGTCCATGGTTTTATATAGTGCATGGTATTGGTCCGTGGATTTTTTACCCATTCTCATTTTAGTTTTTGTTTTGTCCCTTTTTGAGAGAATGAGGATTTTGTTGCAATAAATGCATATCTTCCTTATATTTATGAGAGAAGGAATAATGATAATGTGGACCAATTTGGAGGGAGTTTAATTGTGAAGGTCAAAATGGAGGGAATGATGATGGGATTATGATGTATAATTATGGTGTTGACCATAAAGAGATATGTGGACATTTTTTGTGTTAACATCTGGTTCAAAGTTCAAGGCTCCTCATGAATTTTCCATCATATTGGAATACGTTTTTGGAGCTTCTCTTGGTTCAAATTGCAAGTTGCAAGATCATCATTGGAACACTTGGGAGAAAATACCTCTTTTTGAAGAGAGGAAAGCACCTCTTGATATTCAAATTGCCAATCATTGGATTCATTTTCCTTCTTTGTACTGTTATGTTTATGTTCACAGTGTGAAGTAATATTTTTAATTTCACATCCATATTTAGAGGGGAGGTTTTCCCATGAGTTTTTTCCTTTTTTACCTTGTTTGATTGCACAAATAATTTGTAAAGGGTGACCCAAGGACTAGTTTCATGGGCCTTATATTTCCTCACATAATTTAGAATTAAGGGGGGGGTTTTGAATCAACTTTCCATGTAGACAATAGGGACTCCAATCATGTAGTTATGCAATCTTCCACGCATGCAATAATACAATCATGTTCTCCCTAGTACCTATACTATGAGGTTGACCCCCCTAGTGATCAATTCTTGTCATTATTGGCCTCCATTACCCACTCATGCACCTCATCCCTATTTATTGGACCTTATGCACCCTCATGCATGATTTTAGGAGTAATGAGTGAGTTCCTGGGTTTAAGCCACCATGTCTATAGTCTAACCTTGTTAACTAACTCTCCTTCCTATATCTCATGAGTTGAGTGATGATGAGCCTATTTGACCACTAAAAGTCACATCATGTTCCTCCCTATCCCTGTTTTCACTCCCTAGTGTCTCCCTCATGTGCAACCACCTTCATTTAACTCGATCATGTCATGATTTTCCACTAGTTCCTTTCTAGAGATGAAATCTAGTCTAAATAATCCTGCGACATGTGTGGATACCAAATTTATTTATAGGATCAATAATTTATCCTTTGGGGATGTATTATTATTATACACTTCTTAGTTAGTAATAGACAATATGGATTTTATCAAATTTAGTTTCTTCTCATGTTTATTATGTTCAATATTTCTTCACTAGTTTTGCTGCAAATCTCTATTGTTTATCTCAGTAGGATTACCTTATGCTTTAGATCCTTGGCAGTAGAATTTCTAGCTTCCATAAAGGCTATAGAAATATTATAGATTGGTCGTGGTTTGTGAGAAAATTTAAGAAAATAATTGGTCACTGTAGCTTCAGGTAATTGTCAATGGGGGGAAGACTTACATTAGTAAGATATGTGTTGATTGGGAATCCAGTCTTTTGGTTCTCTTTGACTAAAGTGCCTCTTATTATTTTGAAAATGACTAGGAAGAAATTTTTTAGCTTCTTTATTCTAGAGGTGCTAAAAATGAGAAGATTTATCTCGTTAGATGGGATATATTATCCTTAACTATGTTGGAGACATTTTCCACCATACACACTCATTTTGGTCAATTTGGCCTAGTTAAACCACTATCCTAAGTTTTATTGACTTAATTGACATCAGAGGAGCACTAGATGACATCATCTAGATCACACCCATGCCTACCTTCAGTCAAGGAGGCTAACTTAGCCTTTTCCTACATTCGAGGAGGCTAGCTGGAGCACTCCGAGGGTGATCTAAGTGTCATTAATGCCCCATATTTCTAACTGATGGTTACAATCAGTTAAACAGAGTAGTGAAGGTGCCTTCCCTCATTAAATTGATTATTTATTGATTATTTAATGAACTGGAGTCAATAGGGGCACCTCCAACCACTTTTGATGTTCAGTTACACTTCAGTTAACCTCATCAGGGTTCATTGGAGTCATTGATGCGCTACCACTTGTTGGTTGGATTACTGTGACATGTGTCTGACCTACTTTTAGTTAGACTCAGTCATTTATTGCACTCCAACTTCAGTTAGGGCTCAGTTGAGTCAATTAGGGTTTTGATTAGCTGTTAACTTGAGTGTTGAATGTGGCTTACATTCAGCTAAGATAGACTCACTCATTCAATTTGAATGACCTCCTTGGGAATTCAAATTGCTTTGTCATTCATGCTTGCAGCATGATCTTGTATTGTATTAATTATTCTTTGTGTGAATATACAGATCAGCTACTCATTTTGTAGCACAATTACACCATTTTCATGCCTTATTGTTATTAATATTTGATGAGACTTGTGTTTATCCCCTAGATTACTGTGATAGATTAATATGGTATCAAAGCTCATAGTGGGACGAAGCTTAGATCTCTCAAAAACAAGGTTTTTGATATATATTGCATGAAAATTGAGCAATAGCTCAAAAATCCAGCACTGCACCAGAAGCCAAGGCTTACCACTTAATACCCCAAGTAAGGAACTTGTTGATCAAGCTTGCTTGATTGACTATGCTAGGTGTGATGAAAGCCTAAAATGTGTAGGATATCTAACCTTACATTGCCCTTTTTGTTGTGATTTTCAGGTTTTTAACAGGTGAAACCATTCACTCCAGCAAATTCAGATGGCTTCTTCTGTATATATTTCGACTCGATTCAATTTCCACTCATGGAAAGGAGATATGGAGATCCAGATATGTGCCAGAGGACTCTATAAGGTCACTATGGACACTAAAGAAGAGCCTGATTCTGTGACAAACAAAGCTAGATTCTTCAACAAGAAGGATGAAGCATTTGGATTCTTGTGCCTCTTTGTTTCCCGGGATCTTCTTTTCCATCTTTCGGGATTGAAGACTCCAAAGGAAATTTGGGACAAATTGGAAACCATGTATGGAAACTAGGATGATTTGAGAGTTTACCAGCTTGAAAATGACTTGATGTCTCTCCAACCTTCCAATTTCGAGACCTTGAATGAATTTTTCACAAAGTTCAAGCACATTGTCTTACTCTTGAAGCAATGCAAAGTGGAGAAGGAGGATGATAAGCTCATCCTCGCCATACTCTCCAAAATTGGAGTCAATTATTCAGTTTTTGTCTCTACATTCCGTGTGGGGAAGCTCACAACCCATGGATGGAAGATGCCTACACTCAATGCCTTCATTGAGTCCCTAACAAGTGAACATGATAAGCTTGTTCAGATGGGGATCATCAGATCCTCCCGTGATCAATCCCTCCATGTCTCAAGGCCCAAAGATATGAAGGGTAAAGGAAAGCAGTAGAAGAACCCAAAAACTAAATTCGAAGCTCCTAAGCCTAAAGTTGAAAACCGACAGCCTAAGTCACCTAGTTCAAATTTGTGTTCAAGTTCGACGGCCTTGAAGTTCGACAAAAAATCGGCAATGAAAATTTTGATGATAAAAGTCGGCATTAAATTCGATAGTATAAAATTTGAAAATAAAAAATAGATATGATTTTTTTTTAATAAAATTCAATATGATTATTAAAATAATGATAAAAATAAAATAAAATAACCTATGTTGCATGGGGACCCGTCCCCCCTAAAATTTCACCCATTCCCTACATTCTGGGGACTTTGTAACTCCTCGGAAACCAAATGGTCGAGGACTTCATTGGGGACTCGGGGACTTTTTCTCCGTACCCTAAACGTACCCCAAAAAATAGGGGACTTTTCGGGGACGTCCCCGAAGTCCCTATACTAATTAGGGACTCCCACGCATCCCCTTTCCTGTACATTAAAAAAGTTATAAAAAAATTAA
>LPNX010743552.1:47668-70173 GCA_001517045.1 Pseudotsuga menziesii | reverse complement strand
TATTTAATAATAATTTATTTCTAAATAAACACTTTATAATTTAAAAAATTATACCAACATTAATCTTTTAAAGACTGAACATATATTTTAATGTGGAACTTTTAATATTTTACAACGTCGAGCAAAGGCAAAGAACATATTCATTGGCTAGAAGGAAGTGGGAAAATCTCGATGGAAGGATTGCTACAAACTTACAGTTCCGGTCGTGGTTGAGGGAGTAACATAGAATCTAGAGCCCAGACTTAGAACAATAGCGATAGGATTCTGTAACATGTTTTTCTATTGAATTTAAACTATTTCAACAGAAAATTAAATGATTCCACATAATCTAATTGATGTATAAATTGAATTGGTGTTTGCAGTTGAAGTGCACCATTAAATTCAGTGAATTTCAAGGAACAAATTTGCTGGCCAATAAAGTTCACCGATTTTCGATTTTGAAGGTTAAAAATCGGCGAATGCGGCGACTTAGCCGAAAGCATGATGAGTCTTCCGGCTCAAAGAAGAACAAATGGAAAGGGCACCATGGAAAGGAAAAATTCAAGTGTTCATACTGCGGGAAGGGATTCCACCTTGATCATGCCTGCATGAAGAAGAAGCTTGATGAAGCTACCTCTCTCCTTGATAGAAATCACATCAATCTTCTGGAAAGCTTTCGGAGGAGAGATCAATAATATCGGGAACCACAGCATGAAAGAGGTCATGCCCTCATGGCAAGCACTTCGAAGTCCAAAGCACTCTTTATTGATTCTAGAGCTTCAAACCACATGATGGCTGAAAGAGACTCCTTCTCATCCTTGGAGACTAGAAAATCCATCCCCATCCAGATGGGAGATGACTCCACCATCATTTCAAAAGGACAAGGTACAGTTGATCTTGAGAATGGCTATTTTTCAAATGTTTTGTATGTACCATCTTTGGAATCAAATCTCCTTAGTGTCTATCAGATGACACATACAAGAGTGCCTAAGAGAGTATATTTCAGCCCGAATGATGTTGAGATAATAGAACTTGCATCCAGGAAACTTATTGCTAAAGGCCTTGCAAACCATCATGCAAAAGCCTATGAGTTTTTCCACTTTGTGGCGGATGCAAATCCCACCGCTCTGCTAACTCATGGAAATAAAGTTATTAGGCTGTGGCATGAGAGGTTTGGCCATCTAAATTTCAAATATTTGCAGCAATTACAGAAAAAATCCATGGTTGAAGGCCTCTTGGTCATCAAGGAAACCATTGGAATTTGCAAGGGCTGTGTGGTTGGAAAACACCCTGAGCACAAGTTCGATCGGGGGAAGGAAAACCGAACTACATGCATATTGGGGCTGATACATTATGATATCAGTGGTACAATTCTTGTCACATAGATGAATTGATCAAGGTATCTTCTAACTTTTATTGATGATTTTCAAGGTACACATGGGTCTTCTTTCTCAAAAAGAAGTCTGAAGTATGTGAAAAAATCACTGAACTGAAGGCCTTGATCGAAAATGCCTCTGGGCTTAAGATCATGATCTTGAGATCTGATAATGGTAGGGAGCATTTCAGTAATGAATAGCTGCACATATTCTCCCAAATTTGTATTTAGGTCCAACATTCAATTCCCTACACTCCCCAGCAGAATGGTGTAGCAAAAAGGAAGAATCAGTCTCTCAAGGAGATGACCACCTGTATGTTGGAATCAAAGAAGTTGGCTGAAAATTTGTGGGATGAATCCATGAAAATTTTATAATACATTTATAACAGATTTCCACACTCATTTCTGAAAGGGAATACCCCATTCAAAGCATACTTCAGAAACAAGCCGGATGTGTCGAACCTGCGGGTGTTAGGGTCCATTGCATGGGCCCGAATTCCACTTGATAAAAGAAGAACCGCAAAGAATAGAATGCCTATTTATTGGGTATCCTAATGAATCAAAAGGTTTCAATATTATGGATATCAAAACAAAATATATCATCATCGAAAGGAGTGTCAAGTTTGATGAGCCTCTTCAGGAGGTGGAACTAGTGAAGGAGAAAACTGCTGAATTTCCTTCCTATTCTACTGAATATTTGGATGATGAAATTGGCGGTGATGAACCTGATTTGTATCCTCTGATTTCTGATCTCAGTGTATAGAAAACATTAGATTCTAAATCAGAACCTAAAGTACAAAATCATCTTCCCACATGGGCTCGACACACACTCTCCTCCGCAGGAGATAACATTAGAAATCTAGATGATCCAAGGAGCACCCGGTCTGATTTCCAAAGAGCAGGTATTGCACTCTCTTGTCCTAATAATTTGATGTCCAAAAATTGTTATTTTATGATTAGTTCAGACCCAAAATGCTACTACCATGCTCAGAAGGATCCGAGATGGCAAGTTGCCATGGATGAAGAGATGAATTCTCTTCAGAAAAACACTACTTGGGAGCTAGTTTCTCTTCCTCCGGGAAGGAAATTGGTTCAATGCAAGTGGGTGTTTCAGACTAAGGTTGCTGCTGATGGTATCACCTAAAAATATAATTCAATTCTGGTTGCAAAAGGTTTCTCTCAGGTCCAAGGTGTGGACTACCATGAGACTTTTGCACCGGTTGCAAAAATGGACTCCATCCACCTAGTTTTGGCAATTTCGGCATCTAAGCACTAAGAAGTGCATCATATGGATGTTAAGTCAGCCTTTCTACATGGATATATTCATGAGGAGGTATACATGAATCATCTTGAGGGATACATATATGATCCATATTTGGTTTGCAAGCTAAAGAAGTCACTATACGGGTTAAAACAGGCCCCAAGAGAGTGGTATTCCAAGATGGATGCCTTCCTTCTCTCGCAAAACTTCCAAAGGTGTAGATAAGATCCAAATGTGTATATACAGAAGTCTGATGGTAATTTTATTATTATTTTTTTATATGTTGATGACTTACTGATCACAAGTAGCACAGTTTCTTCTATTTCAGCCATCAAAACGGCTCTCCACAATGCATTTGAAATGAGCGATTTGGGGCTCTTAAAACAATTTCTGGGGCTCGAAATTGAGCAAAATTATGATGGGATAATGGTCACTCAGTCCAAATAGATATCAGACCTGTTAGTCAAGTTTAACATGTCTGAATGTATGCCTGCACCATTCCCTTTCCTTTTATGGATCAGCCTTGAAGAAGGAAAAAGCACACCTCCCATGGACTACACTATCTATCGACAGCTGATTGGTAGCTTGTTGTACTTGACACATTCTCGAACTTATATTTATTATGTCATGAATGTTGTATCAAGATACATGCAGTAGACTCATGTTATTCATTGAAAGGAAGCCAAGAGGATCCTCTAGTATATTCAGGGAACCAGGACCTACGACATTCACTATGCTGCAGACTCCGAGCTAGAGCTAGTTTGATACACAGATTCCGATTGGGCGGGTGATTCTATTGATTGAAATTCTACTTCCAGATATGTATTCATGTTTGGTGGTGGCCTCATTTTCTGGTCTAGAAAAAAGCAGGCTGCCATAGCAATATCTTCAGCAGAGGTCGAGTATCGAGGAGCAGTGAATGCTTGCATCCAAGTAGTTTGGTTGCAAGGCATTCTTTCATAGTTCGATCTTGGTGGTACTTTGTCCACTGTCCTCTTTTGTGACAATCAAAGTGATATTAAGATATCCATAGATCCAGTTACCAGGAAGATGACCAAGCATGTAGAGATCCACATGCACTATATCAGGGAGCTAGTGCATGATAGGACCATCATTCTGCAATACTGCCCAACTGATGAGCAAATTGTAGACATCTTCACCAAGAGCTTTTTATAAAATAAGTTCACTTACCTCCGTTCACTATTGGGGGTGAGTCCATCAGGGTGATCAGACTACTTTCAATGTTGAGCTTGAGGGGGTGGGTTTCCCATTGGGTTTTCCCTCTTTTCCTCACTTAGTTTGTTTTTTGAGCATTGTTTCAATTTCAGTATTGTACAAGGTGACCTATGGCCTTAGTTGCCAAGGCCCTAGCATTTTTATGCATTTTATGTTTTCTACTCCTCCTGAGTATAGCTTAAGGGGGGTTGTTGGAGACATTTACCACCATACACACTCATTTTGGTCAATTTGGCCTAGTTAAACCACTATCCTAAGTTTTATTGACTTAATTGACATCAGAGGAGCACTAGATGACATCAGCTAGATCACACCCACGCCTACCTTCAGTTAAGGAGGCTAACTTGTCCTTCTCCTACATTTGGGTTGACTAACTGGAGCACTCTGTGGGTGATCTGAGTGTCATTAATGCCCCATATTGCTAACTGATGGTTACAATTAGTTAAATAGAGCAGTGAAGGTTCCTTCCTTCATTAAATTGATTATTTAATGAACTGGAGTCAACATGGGCACCTCCAACCACTTATGATGTTCAGTTACACTTCATTTAACCTCATCAGGGTTCATTGGAGTCACTGATGTGCTACTACTTATTGGTTGGCTTGTTGTGACATGTGTCTGACCTACTTTTAGTTAGAATCAGTCATTTATTGCACTCTGACTTTAGTTAGGGCTCAGTTGAGTCAATTAGGGTTTTGATCAGTGGTTAACTCGAGTGTTGACTGTGGCTTACATTCAGTTAAGCTAGACTCACTCATTCAATTCGAATGACCTCCTTGGGAATTCGAATTGCTTTGTCATTCATGCTTGCAACATGATATTGTATTGTATTACTCATTCTTTGTGTGAATATACAGATTGAATACTCATTTTGTAGCACAATTACACTATTTTCATTCCTTTTTGTTATTAATCTTTGATGAGACTTGTGTTTAGTCCCTAGATTACTGTGACAGATTAATAACCTAAAGCTATGGGTGGATGGGACATAAAAAAATTGCATTGGTTTAGAATGGATTTATGTTTTAAGAGATTTCGGAGAGGGTTATGGGGCATAGGATTATGGAGTGAAGTTATTAAAATTAAATACCTTAACAAAATGAATTTGGTAGAGTGGTTTGTCAAATCTGTTAGAGGTGTATCGATGTTTTGGAATGGATTTGTTTAGCCTCTCCCTTGTATTAGCAGGTGGTTAACCTGGAAAAAAGCTAAATGAACTCAGATTCTTGTAGGGGTGGATCCCTTCATTAGTGGTGGGGGGGGGGGATTTTGTTCTTTCTTCTTATCTTAGAGAGTATCTAGTTGAATTTGGTTTCTGCACCCTCGATCAAATTACAAGGTCCAACTAGTTGACAAGATCTAGCTCATATTGGTTGTTAGCATAGGACTTGGCCCTTAGAGATCATTGAGAGAAAGAATGGATTTTATATATTGATTCACTTTAGAAAGAAGGTATCATATTAAATGAAGAATAATATATGCTACTTTAGGATTGGGCTAGTATTATAGGACAAGTAAATGCAAAAGCTACTTATGATGCCATATCTCAAATGAGTTATGAAGGTGATTCAAAATGGTGGCATAAGAGACTTTGGAAATGGTGTATCCCTATCAGAATGAAATGATTCTATTGGCTATGCTTAGAAAATTATACCTTGTAGTGGGATAATCTTGTTAGAAAGGGTCGGTCAGACCCTGGTTATTGTATTTTGTTCAAAAGAATTTGTGAATATGTTTCACATCTTTTTTTTCATTGTACTTTTTGAAAAAGTATTTGGTATGAAATCATTAGTGCTTTAAATATTTCACAAGATTGGGGAATGACTTAGTTGATGTCAATTTCAGCAATTGGGTGGATTTAGTAAAATCCCATAAATACCTACCTGCTTTTGTTTGCTAGGGTGAATGGAAAACCAGGAATGAGGATATTTTTTAAAATAAGGAACCTAATGCGGAAGCTTTCTACATGATAATTATGGGCATGCCTAGAGTGTTGCAGTATAGGGGGAAGAAAAATAAAAGAAGAAATGTATCTAAACCTCCTAGTGTTGATCAACATGATGTAGGATTCTTTGATGGGGATGTTCAGCTTGGAAAGTGTGATAGTGGCATGTTTTTAATGATAAACAAGGATCATCCCTTCAAAATATGGATGAATTGTGGTTAGTGCACCATATTAAGATCCAACTTAATGGCTATATGGGGGTTATTACAATTTCCTCTCTTATCATAATTGAATCCATACATATTTATGGTGATTTTGAGGTTATTGTTAATTGGGTAAATGGCATATCTAACCTACAAGTGTTATCATTGATCCAGTGGGAACAATGCATTAGATTTATTTTATCATCATTTTCAGATATTGTTATCAATCATGTATGTAGGGAACATAACACCATTTCATATGAACTATCAAAACTGGATAATGTCGAATTTGAGGGTACCCTTCTTTTGAAGACACTATCCACTTTTTAAATTAATAGTTGATTTGTTGGCCCAAGGTAAGTTGAATAAGTTTTGTTTCTAAGATGCATAAACTAATCGCATGTGAACAGGGTTGCAACGGAGTGGATGTTGAAATGGCCAGCTCTGACATTTTTGGAAGTTTTGGGGGAAATTTAATTGTGTTGATTAAGTTTGTAGGAAAATTCATTGATGGTAAATTAAGTGAGTTTTAAGGGTTTTCCACTTTTGTGTCGTGGGAAAGGGATGTAAATGAAGCCAATAGAGCCTATAAAAATGTAAAGGGTTGGGATTTTTTGGGGTTTAGTTCTCTAGAGTTCAGTGAGTTGGGTTCTGTGTTGTTCTATTCGGTCGATTTTTGTATGGAGAAATATAGATTTTGATGTGAGGAAGAGTATGTAATGTCATTAGATTGTGTGCATTGTATGAAAGAGATGGATAAGATTCGAGGAATTATTGTCAATCCACAAGCTATTTGTGTGGACTGAATTTAATGGGAATTATGGAGAGATGTCTGCAAAATTGGTGCATAGACCAAAGTGTTTGAGATCCAAATATTGCTAATTAACGAATTCTTTTGTGGTTTTTCTCGTCTGGGTTTCCATGTTAAACTTTTTTTTCGAATGGTGAATGATATTTTTGTGAATGTTTTATTTCGTTTGTTTTTGCAAGTTGTGATAATATGTTAGCTTCTGATTAATTAATTGAACCACCAAGGTTTAATGGATCTTATGAATATGTTTTGATTCTGTAAATAGGTCTTAATATTATGTTGTGATACCTATGTGTGATGACTTGTCTATCGATGTTTAACAAGAGAATATCCCCTTTACCACTACAGAAGCTTGATTTCTACAGCTCCTATAGGTATCTTGAGTGAGACTTCACTTGCATCACATGTGTTGTTGACGGGGTTAAACCCTATCATGATTGTACCTCTGGGTTTTGTTGGTCAAATTGGATGTTGAACCTAGGACAGTTGAAGATAAGACAACAAATGGTTTCATTTTCAGAATTGGGATCATTGTGAAGGGAAAATGTTTTGGCACCCAACGAATCCTTAGATTCAGGATTATATAAAACAAAAGGCTCTGGAATTTACGAAGAAGAAAATAGAGGGTCACGCTTGAATATAGGGGAATGGTTACAAAGGTATGTTTACTCAGATATCCATAAGGTTTTATTTAGTGAATTACCTATTATATTATATGAATGGTTGAAAATATTGGAACTCCAGAAGAAAAAAGATCAAGGCTGTGAACCTACGGATTGGACACCTCAACTGATCTGACGATTGGAAAGTGTTAATAATACCATCTCCATGGATGTTTATTTCTGTGTAGAAAACATTCTAGAAGGGTATATCAATGAGATAGTCGTCGATACTATTAAGTCATATAGTGATACTGAGAGAGAATTTTTCCAAGTTCCCAGAGGAAGATACTTGAAGTCCTTAAAACTGTGGATTAAAATGGTGGTATGTGAAAAAGTAATTTTTCAAATGGAACCTGACGAGTAAATAATTATGCACATAGAAAATGGGTATTATAGGGAATAAGGTCTGGTGAATACGGTAAGAGTGAGCTTGAAATTTCCAAGATGATAGTGAGACTGATAAAGAGGGTGGTTTCCTAAGAAGTGGTAGAAGAGTCTGATCAAATCAGAGGAGAAGGACTAGGACAAGGAGAGAGAGTTGTAGTGCAATCAGAAGAGGGGACTACAAATTGGTGTTATAGCTTGATGAGGAGTCTTGCAATTAGGACTAGTATTATTAGCTTATTCATGAAGATGAGGAATAGGTGTCATATCCATACCATACCCAATATTGTGACATACCTACGACTCCGTGTACATCTCTAGTATCATAGATAAGACCTAAAAGTACATCAAAGTGTTTTTTATCGAATCATAATAATAACAATAATCAAGATAGTGGTCAAAATATTTCTACTTGTGGTCCATCTAATTCGGGTTCATTAGTAGCCTAAAGGAATACAATGGTTGGCGATGACATGAAGTTCCTTATGTTTAATAGAAATGGATTGGAAGACCTTGAGAAATAATTTTTTTTGTGTGAATCCATCTATACTTTGAGACAGATCCAGGATGAGGCGATAAAAAGGGTTCAATTGACAATGACCTTTAGGGATTGTGCTCTAGATTGGTATATGAAGTTCTCTATGGTTCCTAAAGGAACCCATAAAAATTATTTAGATTAGATACAAATTGGGTTAATCGATGAATTCAATAAGCCTAAATCTGAGTCGCAGTGTATCACAAAGTTAAAGGAGATTAAGCAGTCACCAAGTGAATCTGTCTAGGATTTTGACTAGTGATTCAAGACCCTGATGACTAAGGTAATTTTCTAATGTCTGATGTTCAACATAAAGATTGGTTTATTGATGCGTCTTTACCCCATAATCATGTTCCCCTGATGCATCGAAAGATAGTCTCCTACATAGAAGCTTTAGAAATTGAAATGAAATCAAAAGAGTCAACAATCAGAGAAATTGATGTGGGAATTGTACAAATTCAGTTGCAACTGTCTAATATTTCAATACATATCTAGGGTATCAAGAAGGGGAAGGAAATTCATGAAGACATCTGGTGCATGAGGTGTAAAATGGAATTCCATCATAAAGATTCATGCCTAGCCTTTCTAGACTACCTTGTTGTTGGTGCTTTAAATTCATTAATTTCACAAGGGATGTCATGGTGTAGAGTCTATCAAACAAGGGGAAAACGTTCATAATAATGTTTGTATTTAGAAAATATAGTAAGTGCACCCTCTAGTAGTTATTGTGAGTTTTGTCGATATGTGGGCCATGATGAAAAGGATTGTAGAGCATACCAGTTTCTACAATAAAATATAGTGGATACCTATTTAATGAAGAATGATGAGAAAATGAAAGTTGACAGATCACATGCATAGTTCCCTCAATCCAGGGGGAGGTAGATTTATAGGTCAAGGAAAAGAAGGAGGACTTGGTCGAGGAAGAGGCCAAGTCATCTGCTATAATTTGTTGGTTGTGGATCCTAATATTCCTGATTCAAAGATGTTATTGTTCCAACAATGTTTGGATCCTAGAACCTAACGGGGTGTGGGGGGATTCCCCCCAAACTATAGTCGTCAGGGGGTATAGGGGGGGTGACTAGTTTTGGATCCTCCCCATGATGGGGGTTTGAGGGTAGCTCCACTGTAGAAAAAATTAGAAAATAAATTCGTTGTAAAATGTTGTAATCTCAAAGTCATGACTTGGAAAATAATGAGTGATTTATGGGCCCATGGTTTTGGGCATATCGTGGTATTTTCACATCGTATTCACTTTATAAAAGGAAGGAATTGTAATATGGATGTGTATTTTTTGTAGCATTGTAAAAATGATATATGTGATTGTGTGAGAGAAACTACGAGCGATTGAAGAGGAAGTGTAGCGGGTTTGTTGCATGTTGTATCCCTTCATTTTGTTGGATGGTATAATAATAAAGGACTAAAAATTTATGTTTGTATGTATCCCATGTTGGGTGAACCATGTTATATTGGTGTCGCTCTTGTAATGTGTTTTAATATTTGCATCTTATTTATTGTTTATTGTTATTGCTCTGTGATCTTGCTTTCTAACATAATTGTGGACAACCGGGACATTGTGCTAGAGATTGTACAATTCCTACATCGAGGTGTTCATATTGTAAAGAAATGGATCATACCATATAGGAATTCCCATAGATTATTTATAAATGGTAAGAAAAGGTTACTGAGAATTAGAACCATCCCCCGAATGCAAATCATAATGTTTAGAAGATCTCAGCTGAGCCCAGAGACAAGCTACCAATTGTTGTTGTGTTAACCAGGGGAGGTATTGTGATAGGAGATGATAAAAATGAACCATGGAAAAATATGATTATATGAAACGTAGAACAAAAAAGAGTTCCATTTGATGTTTAGAAAGAAAAAAAAGGGTCTTCTTTGATGCACAAAACGAGTTTGTGGATAGGAACCATACCTCAAAATCTGGTGTTCTCTGGAAGAGCTACTAGCTCTAATAGAAGAACCTGAGGGAGATCTTCAACAAGATAACAATGTCAATCATATTCATAAAAGAGGGAATATTGGTCAAGAACTATGCATGAATTATCAAATAGGAGATTATGATATGAATTTTATTATTCTTGTCTTGGGGTCAGATGCAAACATTTTGACAAGACAGACATGGGAGAGCATGGGGAAGCGCACATTAGTATGATCACATCTTCAAATGAGATTAGCTAACCAATTGAAGGTTATTTATATCGTTTGATTACCATAGGTTCTTGTCAAGGTGGAAGGGATCCGAACCTATGCATATTTTGAGGTAATAGAGATTGTTGATGATACAAACCCTTATCCAGTACTCCTCAGGATTGATTGGGATATTTAGAACTAGATTGTGATTGATTTTAGAAAGGGGACATTATCATTTGAATACTTAGAAATGAGAGTAGTTGCTCTAATCGACCCTTTGAAATGCCCACGATATGTTGAACCAGTAAGAGGTGAGTATCATGAATGGAATTTTGACACTATTTACAATATATCTTCTATGGTGGATGATTATATAAATCCTACATTTGATGGTAAATTAAGTTGGAGGAGTGATATTTCATGTTCATCAAATTTATGGGAAGCATTGAAAAATTGGCAGAACTGTGTACACGAAGTGTCAACGAGTAAATGCGTAAGAATCATAAAATCCTTGTGATGGGTGGGTACCGAGGTATGTGATATGCATACATATGAAGGGCTGGCTAATTTGAACATGAATTTTTCATAATTTGAAGATAAGGTATTGGAACCACAATGAATTATATCTCTTGATGTGGCCCTAAAATCTATGCCACCAAGATCATGGGATTCCCATAAACAGTCCATCTCGAAATGGCCTCAATGTCGAAGGATCTTAGAAATTCAGTTTGGTGAGAATATTCCTTATGTTGGTAATAAGTATACTGTTTTTGATGAGTCTTGTCAACCATCTTGATAATTATCATGTCACATGGAGATTGGGACCAAGGAAGGAATGGGTACATTTTTTCATACATAATTTGGATACGATACCAAGAAATGAGTAAGCATCAGTCAAATCATGACGAGGAACTGTTGATTGGGACAGGTTGAATAATATCTTCAAACACACTTTTAGCTTTGCAGATGAAATTTCGTCGATTGATGCTTCCATGCACATTATTAAAGAAAAGTTTTTTTAGGAATTTTGTGTTCTGGTGTCAAGCCTACCACAATGGAATGCAATAGTTTAGAGCCTAATGGAGTGTTACAATATATTCGAGGAACCTAAATATGATGATCCATGAGATATTCACATCCCTGAATCTAAAGGTAGTTGAGCATTGAAGAAACTGGGTCTATCATCTAAATTTTTTTTGAAGCCCCTGAAAATAAAGAAAGTGATTATTGGGTGTCCTGAGAATCTGAAGTTTAAAAGTATTGGGATTAATTGGGATGATGAAACTATTGGGAAAATAATTGATTTATTACATGAATTCCAAGACCTGTTCCCATCAAATTTTATAGAAATGAAAGGAATTGTTGGGGACCTAGGTGAGATGAAGATTCCCTTAAAATCGGATGCAAATTCTATCAAGAAACGACCCTATAGATTGAATCAAAGATAGAAAGAGAAGGTTAAAGTAGAGCTAGACCAAATGTTGGATGTGTGGATTATTGAACCTGTCAAAGAATCAGAGTGGATCAGCCTAATGGTTGTACATGATAGAAAACTGGTGAAGTTTGTACTTCTCTCGAATTAAGGAAATCAAACGATTCATGCTTGAATGATTAGTTTGCTACACCTTTTATAGATGTCTTGGAAAGTGTAGGGGAACAAGAAGTATATTCATTTACTAACGGATTCTTTGAGTATCATCAAATCAATATCACAAAAGAGGATCGACATAATACCACCTTTGTGATAGAGTGGGGTTGTTTCCAATACACGGTTTTTCTATTCGGACTTAAGAATGCGCCTACTATTTTTTCTAGGATAGTGGTAGTTGATTTTATTAAATATGTTATTCATAAATTCCTAGAAGTCTACTTTGATGACTGGGAAGTATATGGGTTTATTAACGACCATATTGAGATTATTATGATGATGCTTAAACATTGCAGACAATTTAAAATTTCTTTAAATTTGAATAAGTGCATCTTTTGTGCTCCTTTTGTTATTTTGTTAAGTCATGTAGTATGTAGAGAAGGAATGTTGATGGTTCCTGTGAATATTGCAATCATTTTCGATCTACCACCACCTTCATCAGATTAAACATTAAGGACCACATTGGTTCATACTGGGTACTATTGGAATTTTATCAAAGGTTATGCGCAGATTACAACTCCAATGGAAAATTTGTTGAAGAAATATGTTGAATTCCAATGGGATGAGGAATGTCAAAAGAGTCTTGATGTGCTCAAAGAGAAAATGGTTTCAACACCTATTCTGTTCTTTCCTGACTGGAGAAAAAATTTCATGTGTGTGTCGATGCATCATCTATCACGTTAGGGGAAGTACTTGTTGACTAGGTTAGGGATTTGTTGATCACCCAATTTCATTTTCTAGTATAAATTTGTTGACTACAAAAATTATTTATATGAAAACTGAGTGAGAGGGACTTGCTATGGTATCTCCAAAAATTTCTCCATTATTTATTGCGTGGTCATTTTAATATTTTTACAAACCATTCTTCCTAAAATACTTGGTTAATAAGCCAGTATTGAGTGGGAATATCTGTCAATGGATTCTTCTCTTCCAAAATTTCAACCTTGAAATTGTTGTAAAACCAAGCAGGTTGAATGTAGGTCCCAACCATATTTGAAGGATAGAAAATGGAGAAGAACCAACCAGTTTAGATGACAATCTTCTCGACACACAACTATTTACAGTGAAAATAGATGATGGTTAATTTGAATACATCGTGCATTTTGTGACTACAGGAAGGGCACCAGAAGGATTTAATAAAACGTAGAAAAAAAAATTGGATGTAAAAGCAATATATTTTCAGCTTATAGTTGAACAATTATATAAGATGGAACCAGATGAGATACTATCATCCCTTTGTTTTGGAACATGAGCGACCAATAGTGTTAGTTGAATATCATGCTAGAGTGGAAGGGGTCACTATGCAAGGAAAGCAATGATGCACAAAATTTTATAGGAAGGATTATGGTGACCTACCCTCCATTCAGATGCACTTGACTACTTTCGAAGTTGTGACATTTTCCAATGCATAAGGAAACCAACCTGATGGGATGAAATTCCATTGGTACCAAAACTAAATTTACAAGCATTTGATAAGTGGGTTTTCAATTTTGTGGTTCCCATTAATTCACCAGGAAGAAGGATAGGTGCTCAGTATATAATTACCATGACAGATTAGTTAACAAGATGGGTTGAAGCAGCACCAGTTACAGATTGCACTGCAGCGACTGTTTCCAGGTTTTTGTTTGATTATGTGGTAACCAGGTTTGGTTGTCCAAATATCCTAGTAAGTAACCATTGTATGCACTTCGTTAATAAATTTATTGAGGAAATGACTGAAGAATTTCAGATCCAACATAGGAAGACAACACCATATAATCCATGGGAAAATGGAACAATTGAAGTGTTTAATAAGATTTTGGAACATTCACTTACCAAGATTTGTAATATGAGTCCTGATGACTGGTATCACAAAGTACCTGCAGTATTATGGGCTTATCGCATGACATGTAATAATATTATGAGACAGACTCCCTTTCAACTAATTTATGGAAAAGAGGCTATCATGCCAATGGAATATATTGTACCTAGCTTAAGAATAGTTGCAATTACTGAGATGATAGTTGTGGGTGCAATTTAAGAAATATTGTCTCAATTACTATAGTTGGAGAAACATTGCTTCATTCTGAGTTACCACTAGTGAGTTGAGAAGGAGAGACAAAAGGAATGGCATGATCAACATATTAAGTTTAAACAATTCTAGCCTGCCAATTTTTCTCTTACATATGACAGTAAGTTTTTAAAATATCTTGGTAATATTTGAACACAGTGGTTGGTATGTTGTTGAATATGTTACAGATGGGGGTGTAGTTAATTTGCAGAAGTTAGATGGTACACCCCTTGATGGTTTAGTAAATGGAATTTGGATAAAACCTTATCGGGATAGTCATACTTTTCTCGACTGAGTTGTAAGAAAAAAAAATTATGTCGCAGTATAGTATATAAGTTGTGATTTTCATATTGAAGTCTTATATATTTACTATAGTTTAGGTGCCGCATTCCAAGTTAACTATCTATCGCAGTTAGTTTTGTGTCACAGAGGGATTTGGTGGTGTGTTTTTTGTCAAATGTGTATTTAATGCATGGTAACAATTGCTTTTATGGAAAATGGAGTAGTGTATTTAATGGTGTTGTGTCATAAATGACCAAAAATATTTTCATGTGCGAAGGGATTAACCGTAAATATTTTATTAATTAAAGATCAATTTAGAATTACTACCCACGTGGTCGAACTGGTTTACCGTATGTGTTAATCTATTTCAATGCTAAACAAGATTCAGTTGTCTCATTGTGTCGAGGGTGAAGTGTATTAAGCAAGCTATTCATCTGCAACTGGCTATTATGTGTCTAAGCTCCACCATGGAGATCCTTGTGTCAAGCTCTAGCACTGTTCAAGATTTAGTTGTAGAAATATCATCTGTGATACCCATTTTTGAGGAGGTACCATAGGTTGTGTCACAATTGGTCCCTGTGAATCCTACAAGAAAGAAACGCAAGGCTGATCAAGTAGTTATTTTGAAGCAAATATTTAAAGCCACCCATGATGTTGAGGCTTCCAGGTCTGGTTCAACGACCATACTGCCGAAATATATTTCACCGAGGAAGGATGATGCTCCCCATGTAGTTATTAGAAAGAATGAAAAATGTCAAGTAGTAAATTTCATGCCCCAAATTTTACATTGGGTCACAATGGCCTAATCACATTTTCCATATTCACCAGAGTTTGTCAAATTGATGCTAAGGGTCAAATAATTTCCAAGGAGGAAAATTACTAGTTTCCTAGGTTGGGGGTGGAAGCTTTGAGATTTAGAATAAGGGGGAAAATAAATGATGTTTGAACATTAGAATGGAATAAATATTTAATAAATGATATAAATAAATAAATTCAAGGGAAAATCAAAGTGGTAATTGATCATGAAGACACATGGAGGATGTGGGACCCACACAAGCTAGATTTTCTATGCCATAGGGAATCCTCCTCTTGTCATTTCGAATCCATAAGAATACCAAGGGTCCTGGAAGGTTAATATACATGGAATGAATCAATTAAGGTTGAATTGGATTGGAATAATAACTCCCATGGAAGAGGAAGAGGCATTTTGGAGCTAGTGAGACACTTGGACTAGATTCCGTAGCTCTATGACAACAATGATGAAGATGTTATGACACCTATGACACAAATCAGATATGAAGGATGAAATATGAAATATATGAAATATCAAGGCTAAAAATATCTTCAATAGGGATCTCAAGGGATTTAGTGCAGCTAATATGGCTCCACATGTGATTTGGTGGAAGTGGGAGACTAGGAATTGTTGTACAAGTGGCATTCTTTGGAATCACTTCCCAACTAGAGTTGGAATGCATCTCTTGGAAGGAATTAGAACCATATATGGCTTGGAAACTTTATAAATTTCAATAACAAATAATGAATGATAATTTTTATCATTTTCTAAATTTGCATTTGTGAAGAGAGAGAGCTAGTGGATGACTAGTTTCTTGCCTTAGCCAATTTCGAGGGTGAAAGATTTGCATCCAAGTTGGTTTTTGGAGAGGCCATTCAGGTATTTCATGTATATTTAATGGATTTTGTATTTACAAGTGTAATATACAGTTCATCTCATGGTTTCTTCTAGTGCAGCACATTCTCTCCACTATTTCCATTGTTTCTTGCATATTCTTGCTCATGGAGGGATTGCACTTTGGGTGAGCTATTGTACTCTTTGGGAGAGATTATAATGGTCCATTTATGATGGTAATAATATTAATATAATATTTTATTCATCTTCACAAAGTCTTGGG
This sequence comes from Pseudotsuga menziesii, assembly GCA_001517045.1. Classification (NCBI taxonomy): domain Eukaryota; kingdom Viridiplantae; phylum Streptophyta; class Pinopsida; order Pinales; family Pinaceae; genus Pseudotsuga; species Pseudotsuga menziesii. The sequence goes on along the minus strand of LPNX010743552.1, from coordinate 53,744 downwards.
TTTAAATACCAAATTTTTCTATGTAAAAGTGATTATTAATGAGCAAACAATGACCATTTCCCCACTAGATTGATGTATGCCATTGTAATGCTGATGATTTTGAATGAAAGAATGTATCTCTGATATATTTATTATTAATGGAATTCCATTGATACTCTGTTATTCATATTCATAAATTATCAGGTCGAAATACCAAAATATTTCCTGTAAAAATGTTAAACAATGAAGAAACGGTGTCATTTCCCCACTACCTTGTTATGAACCAATGTAATGTTGATGGATTCGAATTGATAAGTAAACTAATTATGGTTTATGAATGAATGGAATTTTATTGATGTATTATATGATTTTAATTTTCAGTACATAATCATTTGGAGTCATTTTTTTGAGTTTCATAGCATTTGGAGAAGATTGCCTATAATTTCCCCCAAGGTTGAAACTAGTCTTTTTGCATCTGATTTAAGGGAGTTATAATAGAAATTAAAAGTTGAATGGTGGTTTATATGAGTTCATGTTTCTTTCCTTTATATTTCCCCTAATTCCATTCATAAATTTGAGTTGTATTTAGTTCCTTTGGAAAGTCATTTTCATCATCTACCCCTAGGGGATTTGAACCACAAGATGCTCATAAAACCCCATACATTGACCAGATTCCAAAGTGAGTTGAATAAGCCATTTTATGGTTGAAATAAAACTATAAACACAATTTTTATGTATTAACATCATTCATACACCTTCTAGTACAGTTTGAGAACATTCATAGCTATTTGGAGCCATCTACCATTGGGGGTTTGAGCCTCAAAATTACTAGTAAATTCCCTGAGTTCTATTGGATACCTATTCGACCCAAAAAACCACATATAATTCTGAAAATATAATTTAATTACTGTATTATAACATATAAAATTCTCATAGCAAGCATTAGTGGAGGTTGTACAGTGTTTGGAATAGGTTTGTTCGAGGACCTGGGGGGGATTTCCACCTCCCAAATTGACTAATCTTGTCCTGAAACTTATTCCCTTGAAAATTTAATAAAATTGTTTGGTATATCATTCTATTATATGTATTATATATTTTTTAATTAGTCCCATCTCCCCTCATTAAATTCCTCACCAAGTTTGAAAGTAATTGGAGGAGTTTGGAATCAGTTGGCTCCATATACCTATAGTTGAAATTTGGTGGATTTGAGCACATTGGGAAAAATTATTCACAAAGGGACATTATAGTGGTATCAGATAATTATCTTGGAACCTGATGTTTTTTTATATTTATGATGAAAATAATTTAGGGACCACCATTAGATATTGAAACCAAAAGTGCTTTTGTTGAAGAGGGGAAAACAAAAGTAGGAGAAGAAGGCAATTTTTTGAGGAAAATATGACTAGGGATGAAGAGGGAACCTCATATGATGGTTAGGATCATATAACAATCATGGAACCTTTATTTGAAGACATGAACAAGAATATTATGAAAGGATTCAAATTTTTGGCTATCCAACTTGGGAGAAAATATATTGATCTTAAGAAAACCAAGGGGAAAAATGCATCAGCTTGCTTGGAGGAAAAAAAGGAGGAGACACATGAACCACCTAGTTTTGAAATGGGTGAAGTAGAAAAATTAGTACATGAAGAGGATAAAAATTCACTCCCAAGTGACTCTGAAAAAGATGAAGAGACATCACATGGGTATGAAGAAGTTTCTATTGAAAATATTGAAGATCATTTTGAGACACATTCTACCTTGGAAATGAAACAAAGAGCATCTACTGATGGATGCTTGAACTGTGAAGGAGTACCTGCTGATGGGTTCTCACACCTCTATGTTGGTGACATAGATATCACTTTTGAAAGTGTTTTTGCAATCCAAACTTCCATTAAACATTAAAATGAAGATCTTGTAGCAGTTGAAGAAGAAACGCAATCAACTTCCCCATCACCACTTGAGCTTCATGAAGTTGGTCCAAGCAAGAAGGAAGAAGATGAGGAGGTTCATTTTCAAGAGCCTCATTTTCTTGAAGGGTCCTTAAAGATGAATGAAAATAATATCCAAGAGTCCCTTAGCATACTCCATGACACTAAATCATTGGTTTCAAATTCTTGTTGGAAAATTTCTTCATTGGAGGAGACATCCTTCCTTGAAGACATGGAAAAGATTCAAAGAGCAATGTGCAACATCGAAGGTAATTTCATGTCTTTTATTTTTTATAGAAACAATTTGGTTGAGATTAATGAATGGTTACATGAAGCATACTTGAATAATAATGATGATATTCATAAGCTCAAATTTTAAAATGAGCAACTTCTTGAGAGGTTGCAAGATACTTGTTCTTCCTCCTATGTTTCATATTGCTTGCAGGATTCTCATGACATGATGGATCATGAGAAACATGAAAAATTGCAGGTTCTTAATGTGTTTAAATATGATATTTATGAGGTCCAATGACTAGTTGTGGTGGAAGAATAACTCGAGCTGCCTCTTGAAGATGGGTGCACACGTTTTGAAGAAGTGCATGATTCCACTACCTTGGAACCAACCAATGGGGAAAGTTTTACATTTTTGAGGGAGGTGCATGTTCCTACCCTTATGGATATTTCACATGGTGAAAATTTTTCTCTTTTGAATCCTTTGGGTGAGTTGGTTCTTTCTCCTACATCCTACACTTCCAAATTTTGCAGCATTCATCCTAATGAAGTATGGGTAAAAGGTTTGTTTTTTATGGAGCCACATGAAGAGTATGGAATTTCTATATCTCGTTTTCATGATGAAATTATTAGAGAACCATATTCTTTACATTTTCAGCAGCATACCTTGTTACATTATTATCATAGACATCTACATGGATGCACTTATGGTATTCACTTGAGTCACTTGGAGACTTATGATTTTCCTTGCTCCTTGCCTAGTCCATTTGATGTTGGAGGAACTTCATCCCACACTTGGGTGAAGAGATATGATTGAGGAACATTAATATTTTCAGAAAGATACTCTGTTATTTCATTATGATATACATATTCATGGGTGTATTGATGAGACTTATTTGGGCCACTTGAAGTCTTCATGTTTTCTTTTCTCCTTATTTGGTTCAGATTTTGGTGGAGGTTCTTCATTCACTTCTTGGATGAAAGAAAACATGGCTGATTATTATTTTGATGCATATTACGTTCTTTTGGAGAAGAATTATAGGGCATGGGATGCTCACCTATTTCATTGGAGAAGATTTGATCGGTCACTTAAAGCTTGTATGCACTTGGAAAATGGTGGTCTACTTACTTGGAGGTATAAGCACTTTCATGTTTTTTTAATGAGGCACTTCCTTGATGTAAATTTTTATTATGATGTTATGTACTTTGATGATATATATTATGTATGCATGATGTTTGGAATAATTCATACAAGAAAATGGGATCCAATAATTCTCTTTCCTAATGGTATGGGTTGGAGAGCACTCTTAATTGTTGGAGTGCAATACAAGCAATGGGACCCTGGGATAGTTTTTAGTCCCATTGACTTCAAATTTTTTGGGAAACAAGTAGTATGGGAGATTTATTCCCCACTTAATAAATTTATTTTAATCATACTAGTGTAGGAACAAGCATGGTGGTTCCTCTCTAAAATCTTCATGGAAACTCAAAGACTCAAAGTTGGGCAACTGAGTGGCAACTTCAAAGAATCATAAAAAAAGAAGGTTCTTCAACACCCATGTTTGAAATTGATTGAGGAAAAGAAATATTGGGAAGGGGGTATTTTACATGTCCTAAATTTTTCATTGGGTCACAATGACTTAATCACATTTTCCATATTCATGAGAGTTTGTCAAATTGATGCTAAGGGTCAAATAATTGCCGAGGAAAATTACTAGTTTCCTATGTTGGGGGTGGAATCTTTGGGATTTGGAATAAGGGGGAAAATAAATTATGTTTGAACATTAGAATGGAATAAATATTTAATAAATAATCTAAATAAATAAATACAAGGGAAAATCGAGTGGAAATTGATCATTAAGACACATGGACGATGTGAGACCCACACAAGCTATATTTTCTATGCCACATGGAATCCTCCTCTTGTCATTTCAAATCCATAAGAAGCCCAAGGGTCTTGGGAAAATTTGGAAGGTAAATATACTTGGGATGAATCAATTAAGTTCTAATTGGAGCGGAAGAGTAACTCCCATGGAAGAGGAAGAGGCATTTTGGAGCTAGTGAGACACTTGGACTAGATTCCCTAGCTCTATGACGACAATGATGAAGATGCTATGACACGTATGAAAAAAATAAGATATGAAGGATGAAATATGAAATATATAACATGTCAAGGATAAAAATAGCTCCAAGAGGACGCTTAAGGGAGTTAGGGAAGCTAAGATACTTCCACATGTGATTTGGTGGAATTGGGAGACTAGGAATTGTTGTACAAGTGGCATTCTTTGGAATCTCTTCCCAACTAGAGTTGGAATGAATCTCTTGGAATGAATTAAACCCATAGAGAGATTGGAAAATTTATAAATGTCAAGAAAAAATAATTAAGGAATCTTTTGATCATTTGAGAAATTTGCATTTGTGAAGAGAGAGAGCTAGTGGAAGACTAGTTTCTTTCCTTAGCCAATTTCGAGGGTGAAAGATTCCCATCCAAGTTGGTGTTTGGAGAGGCCATTCAGGTATCATGGAGATTTAATGGATTTTTTATTTTCTAGTGTAACATACAAGGAATATCATAGTTCCTTCTAGTGCAGCACATTCTCTCAACCATTTCCAATCTTTCTTGCATATTCTTGCTCATGGAGGGATTGCGCTTTGGGTGAGATATTACAATATTTGGGAGAGATTGTCATGGTAAATTTATGATGGTAATAAGATTAATATAATATTTTATTCATCTTCAGAAAGTCTCAAGTTGAAATACCAAAGGGTTGTATGTAAAACTGATTATTAATGAGCAAACAATGACCATTTCCCCACTAGATTGATGTATGCCATTATAATGTTGATGATTTCAAATGAAATAATGTATCTATGATATATTTTGTTAGATTTTTTTCATTTAAACAGTATTATATTAGGATATTTAACTCAGAGAATAACAAGCACAACAATCAAACATAAGAGACAATAGACACAGAGATTTTCCTCAGGGAAACCATAAAGGAGAAAAACCCGCAACTTCCTCAGAGATAGAATCAGAACCAAAATTAAAACCCAAAAATAGTAAGATGATATCCCAACAGTAGTAGTATCTCTCTCTGTCTCTTGTCCCAACTTCTTCTTTCTCTCTTAGTTATGCGTTACAACTGAGTGTGAGTGAATGTGTGATAAATAGAGACGTTCACTCTCTATTTATACTAATTCCCGACTTGACAATAACTCACTAGGGCCGAATAACCATAGGGAGCCACAAATGTGGGGACCTTAACCCTTGATCAATAAGGAGGGTTACCCTCTATGACTTTACATGACTTGTTTACATTATTGAATCACCCAATAGGAACATCGGGGCATGACATGACTCAATTACATTACAGATACTTCCTGGAATAAACATCGGGGTATGATACATAAAATATACAAGTTAATACATTCCAAAGTTAGAAATACATCAACACTCCCTTTTAACTAGGAAGTTATTCTCTCAACACAATTTATCAGCACAAGTCTTCTTCACTGTATCATCTGGATCATGATCAAGTTATCTTCATCTTCAAGTCATCTTCATCTCCGGATCTAGCCCTCATTATTGGATCTGGATCATCACTGGATCTGGATCATCACTGGGTCATCATCACTGGTGCTATCTGTCAATTCTTCTCGTCACAGGAAGTTCTATAGAGCCATCCCTTTTTCATGCTGGTTGTAGGTGTAGCCTCCATGTACGTATTCTTTAGCGCTTATATCTAACCCTTAATCAGAACGACCCACCCATAACCACTTATACTATGAAACGAGAACTATATAATATGAACGAGAACTCTACCCATAAAAACGATGATTTTTATAAAAAAAACACCAAAAACACCCCCCAAATAGAAAAGTGTTGATACCAGTATACACGTTTTTTTTTAGGGTAAAAAATAGAGCCATTG
>LPNX010743552.1:6323-43042 GCA_001517045.1 Pseudotsuga menziesii | reverse complement strand
TTGCTTAAAAATGTATGTTATTTTGTTAAATTTCAAAAAACACACTTGAAAATAGAAATTAAAAATATTTTACAACAAAGATAATTCAAAGGCCCCAAAACATGTCTGAAAATGAAAATGTGTGATACTGGCATCAACCATTTTTGAAACGGGGGTAAAAATAGCTACTAAAATTAGGAGAGAGAAAAACGAGAACTGTGTCGAGTTCTCGTTTCATAGTATAAGTGGTTCCATCACTTACATCTGACCATGGGAGGAACACATCCAACAACCATGTCAGAAAGGATTTAGCACTTATATATTACCATGGGAGGAACACATCCAATGACCATGTAAGAAAGGCTCAACACTTATATATTACCATGGGAGGAACACATCCAACAACAATGTAAGAAGGGCTTTGCACTTACATCTGACCATGGGAGAAACACATCCAACAACCATGTCAGAAAGGCTTAGCACTCACATCTGACCATGGGAGGAACACATCCAAAAACCATGTCAAAAATGCTTCAACGCTTATATCTTACCATGGGAGGAACACATCCAATGACCATGTAAGAAAGGCCCAACACTTACATCTTACCATGGGAGGAACACATCCAACAACCATGTAAGAAAGTCTCAGCACTTATATCTTACCATGGGAGGAACACATCCAATAACCATGTCAGAAAGGCTTAGCACTCACATCTGACCATGGAAGGAACACATCCAACAACCATGTCAGAAAGGATCAACACTTATATCTTACCATGGGAGGAACACATCCAACAACCATGTAGGAAAGGCTCTGTGCTTACATCTGATCATGTGGGAACACATACTACAGCCACATCAATATGGCTCTGCACTTGCATCTAATCATGTGGTAACACATCCCTTAGTCACCTCAGAATGGATTTGCACTTATATTTGATCATGTGGGATGAACACATCCCGCAATCACATCAGAATGGCTCTGCACATATATTTGACCATGGGATGAACACATCAACCATGTCAAAAAGGCTCATGGACTCATCACTTCCCTTTGTAGGAAACCTCGAACTGGAAAACACCAAGCTTCTCCCTGAAGTACTAAAACTTCACTCTAGCTAATGGTTTGGTTAACACATCAGCTATATGCTCATTTTTCACAACATACTGGAGCTTCACTGCTCCTATCTGCACCATATCCCTGATATAGTGATACTTGATCTCAATATTCTTTGATTTGTCATGGAACACTGGGTTCTCTAACAACTTCACATAGCTCTGGTTGTCGCAATATATACAAGTAGCATCCCTCTGGAGATCAAATAAATTAGAAAGTATCTTTCCCAGCCACACTACCTCACAACTAGCCGAACAAGTTGTTAAACCAGAAGATCACACCCAATCCCATACTGAAGCAACACCCTGAAGTGATATTTCTATCAATGGCACTGCCTTCCCAATCCGAATCCACATAACCCTCTAGGTTAATGTTCTGATTCACCTAATACTTGATCCTATAATCAACTGTTCCCTTCAGGTACCTCAATGCATTATTTGCAACCATCAGGTGAACATGTCTCAATGTGTTCACAGCAAAGCAAATATCTGGTCTCGTATTCATCAGGTACATAATAGAAGAAATCATCTGACGATACATCGTGGCATCAATCATATTTGATGAAGAAACACTCAATAGCTTCAGGTTCAATGCCATAGGTGTGGTCATGGCCTTGCAGTCCTTCATCCTGAACCTCTTCAGGATATCCACTGCATATTTCACTTGTCCCAGGGAGATTCCATCCGCATTCTACCACACCTCCATTCCTACAAAGTAGTGCATCATATCCAAGTCCTTCATCTCAAAATCGACAGCAAATCTCCTTCTTGCAAGTTTAATGAGTTCCTCTTTTCTGTCAAGAACAAGTCATCGACATATAACAGGAGCATCACTGGTCTTTCTCCTTCAACCTTGAAGGAAAGGTAAATCCTAGAGTCATCAGTAATCTATCCATCTTGTTGTACCATGTCGAACCTTAGGATCTTATGCAGTCACTCCCTATAAAGTGGAGCATCATTCTCCCTCTGTCTTCTGTACTCTATGCACTAAAACATTCTGTACTGAAGTGACAAGTAGCTTCCTCTGCTACTAATATTCTATGTATCCATCTAGGGCCACTAGATACCAAGATCCTATATCTTTAAAACGTTCTTCCCACACCCATCTGTGAGCGTGTCATCCTCTATAGGATTTCATCTTCAACCTTGTAGCAAAGGTTAAGATCTTCATCACTCTAGGTGATCTTCAAGCTCCTCATGTATGTGTTATCCCATGGGTGTCTTCTAAGCTTGTACAAGGCCTTCTTTAATTTGCACACATGAGTCTTCCTGTCATGTTGTCTTAACTTCCAATGGCTGCAAATGTCTCTTCGTAGTCTATGCCTTCTTTCTATGAGAAGTATCATGCTACAAATATTTCCTTGTATCCCACGATGTTTTCATCTAATTCATGCTGGATCTTGTAGATCCATATGGAAGATACTACAGACTTCCCTTCAGGTCTTGACGATGTGTCCTAGACATCATTCTTCTTGAACTGGTATTCTCCTTCCCTTTCTTCTTGGATACTTCTTCATATATGGAAGGCTCTGCATCAATGATGTCGCATAACTGCACTGTGTCTGAGATTACTTTTTTCTTTGAAAGTATCTTCATATTATTCTTCATCTTGGATTCTCTCTTGAACTATAATCACTTGTTCTTAGGAACAAGTCTCATCCTTGTTTTATTGTAGGTGATTGTACGCAATATTTCCTACAGGTCAAATGTATTAGTTTTATGGTTAGAAACATTTCATAATGCATATTCATAATGGCAAATTATTATCCATAAAGATATAATCATGCAACTATTTTAGCCAATACAACATTCATTCATTTCTCACGGAAACTTTCTAGATGCCTTCCATCTCTACCATGACAACATTGAGATTGTGCACTAATCCAATATGTTAGCAAAGAGGTTTCATTCTAGATAAGTAGCAATGGAGAGTTGTATAGCACCATGAGCTACTTACCCATCACATGAATATTAGTAGTATTATGTCATTAATGCAAACATTCTACTATGCATAATACATCAACTAAGTATAAACAAATGCATAACAAAACAATATCATGAAATGACAATTGAATATGTATCTTTATTTGTTTCGTGGGTAGACTCCTTTAAACTTCATCATCTTCTTCATTCATAATAGCATCATTTCTTATCCAAATGCTTAAGATGGATAAGAGGTTCTTCAAGAATTTATTTCTTCATATTCCTCATCGCTTGATGGATCTTCCTTGAATCACAAGAGATAGATCTTCAGTTGCTCCCATCTTCTCTTCTCTTATTATGAGCCGAGCTTCATCTTATGTGCACTATTCCAAGAGTCTGTTGAAGGTAATCACTTCCTTCTGGAACACATTCCTCAAATGAATAAATCCCTTGATATTGGGAGGTCATTCAAGGTGTTTATCACAAATTCTACATTCTCCACTTCTCCTTATACTTCTTCAAGTTGTTCTTTGATTTGAGAGACCCTTGTAAAGTATGACTGTATGGTATCTACATTCTGGATCTTCACATTCTTCAACGGATTTCTCAAACTCATCTTTCGATTTATGTTCTTCCCTTCAAATAGCTTGGTCAAGGAATAAAACATCTCTTTAGGTGTCTTTAGGGAAGATACTTGTGGTATAAGGTGATCCTTGATTGAATCAGCAATGATCTTCTTGGCCTTGACCAAGTTCTTTTTGTGTAAGGCTTTAGCCTCATCTCCCTCTAGAACTGGAACCTTTCCACTTATGTAGGTGTCAAGTTTCATTTTCTTCAAGAACAAGTGAGATCCAGCACTTCCATGCTTGGAATTTTTCAGTTTCACCAAGCTTTTCATCAAGGTTGTGTGACTAGTCATTTAGAAATGAGAACCTCAAATGTAAATAGCGAAAGATTAGATCTTACCAATTTTAGGTGTCCATCCTGGTTCCGGAGCTGGCTGATCTAGGGTTTGTCAAAGAAACCCTAATTTTCAAAAATTTGAATATTTTAGATATGATTGGTTATAAATATAGACCTCTTCAATGCAAGTTGTCCAATGTACTCCTTTTCTGAAAACAGTGGAGGGAAGCTCCCGGAACAGGAAGTCCTAGTTTACCAATTTCTTCTACAGAAATTCCTGATGTTGTTTCTATGGTATATCCTACATTACTACTCCTCTATGTCAGAAATTTTGTACTGAGGTAACCTTGTCTATCCTTGCTCCAACACCATAGGTTTCACCAATTGGGACTTATGATAGTTTTACCAAGGTGACCTGTTTCAGGATTTTTCAGCATAGAGAACTTGTACGGAATGACATGTGTCACTGTTTCATCATCAAGGTGTGAAACTTTTACCACAAAAAGTAAAGTTGGTGCCCTATCTGGAACATCTTTTGAAATTCCATTTGGACCTTTGTATCCTGAGATATAGCAATTCTCCCTAGGTGTCTTGTTTAGGATAAATCCTCGAAGAGACTGGAACCTTGAATTGGAGGAATCATATCTCCCATTATATAGTGAATATGAGGCTGAAACTTTTAGACAATGTACATAAGAAATTTATGTTCGGACTGTGAAATTTTATGTTCCTGATCCTTCTCCAATATTGAGATACAACAAATATACCAAAACTACTAATTTTAGTATTTTAGGGCTTTTCCGGCACGGGGTGAAATTAGGATTTGACTTTCATGGATTTTTACCCAACCAAAAATCTCTACACAAGTCTCTAAACTTCAATTTTTAGGAGATAAATCCTAGCCTGGGCTCACTAAAAAATTCCTCTTCAGTGAAAAGTCCTAATTTCCCATAGCACAAACTAAAAATGCCCAGAATCAAATTCTGCTATGACAGAAAGATGTGCCCTTCAATGGAGGTTCAGCCTAGCCTTCTTTTGATAATGGATTATAAAGAGAGACCCAAAAATTAAGAATCCCTAGCTTCTGTAGCTACACAATGTCTTCTTGTCAGGTTAGCTCTGATACCATGTTAGATTTTTATCATTTAGACAGTATTATCTTAGGATCTTTAACTAAGAGAATAACAAGAACAAAAATCAAACATAAGATACAATAGACACAAATATTTTCCTTTGGGAAACCATAAAGGAGAAAACCCCGCAGCCTCCTCAGAAATAGAATCAGCACCAAAAGTAAAACCCAAAAACAATAAGATGATCTCCTGACAGCAGTAGTCTCTCTCTCTCTTGTCCCAGATTCTTCTTTCTCTCTCAGTTATGCACTACAATTGAGTGTGAATGAATGTGTTATAAATATAGAGGCTCACTCTCTATTTATACTAATTCCTGACTTGGCAATAACTCACTAGGGCTGACTTCTCTAGGAGGGCCTAATAAGCCTAAGGCCTCGCAACTGCAGGGAATTTATCCCTTAATCAATAAGGAGGGTTACCCTCTATGAATTTACATGACTTGTTTACATTATTTAGTCTCCCTATAGGAAAATTGGGGCATGACATGACTCAATTACATTACAGATACTTCCCGGAATAAACATCGGGGTACAATACGTAAAATATACAAGTGAATACATTCTGAAATTACAAATGCATCAACATATTTATGATGAATGGACTGAAATTGATACTAATTTATTAATATTCAGAAATTATCATGTCTAAATACCAAAATATTTCATGTAAAAATGTTAAACAATGAAGAAACATTGTCATTTCCCCACTACCTTGTTGTGAACCAATGTAATGTTGATGGATTCGAATGGATAAGTAAAATATTGATGGATTATGGATGAATAGACTTTTATTTATGTATTATATGAGTTTAATTTTCAGTACATAATAATTTGGTGTCATTTTGTTGAGTTTCATAGCACTTGGAGAAGATTGCCTATCATTTCCCCCAAGGTTGAAACTTTTTGCATCCGATTTAAGGGAGTCATAGTATACATTAAAAGTTGAATGGAGATGTATATGATTTCATGATAATGTAATTTATATTTCCCCTTCTCCCATTCATAAATTCGAGTTGGATTGAGTTCCTCTGGAAATTCATTTTCATCATCTACCCCCAAGGGATTTGAACCACAAGTTGATCGTAAAACCCCATACATTGACCATATTTCAAAATTGAGTTGAAGAATTCATTTTATGGTTTAAAAATACCTATAAACATAATTTTTATGTATTAACATTATTCATACACATTCTGGTACAGTTTGAGAACATTCAGAGCTATTTGGATCCATCTACCATTGGGGGTTTGAGCATCAAAATTACTAGTAAATTCCATGAGTTCTCTTGGATACCTATTCGACACAAAAACCACATATAATTATGAAAATATACTTTAAATAATGTATTATAACATATCCATGTCTCATACCAACCATTAGTGGAGGTTTTACAGTGTTTGGAAGATGTTTGTTCTAGGACCCAGGGGGGATTTCCACCTCCCAAATTGACTAGTCTTGTCCCGAAAATTATTACCTTGAAAATTGAAAAAAATGGTTGGTTATATCAGGTGATTATATGTATAATATATTTTTTAATTATTCCCATCACCCCTCATGACCTTCCTCACCAAATTTGAAAGTAATTGGAGGAGTTTGGAATCAGTTGCATCCATATACCTAGAGTTGAAATTTGGTGAATTTGAGCACATTGGGAAAAATTATTCACAAAGTTACATTAAATTAAATCCATTCATTCCAAAGGGAGTTCATGTGATGATTAACATTATGGATAACTTGAATAAATTTATCTTCTTTGATCATAACTTGAGGAAGTTCCCTAAACTTCACGTGAACTTCACATGTCAATGAAAATGGCATCGTTGCAGCTGGTGGAAGGTGGTCCTATTCAATTGGTACCCATGGAATAGTCCTATGGGTTAGATAATTCAAGCATTCTATTGTTATTTTGCATGCCCCATTTTGGTCCAACTAATGAATTTAAGACATGTGTGAAACAACTACTGGTTTGTTTTCATGGGGGGTTTCTATGGTTGAATACAATAATTTTTGTTGATGTCGACCTAATGGCTACTATTACAGGATTACCCAAGGTAGGGGTTGATACAACACCATTCTTTACTAGCAAGGAGCGGGAAAAAATCATTGTTTTTCAGATGAAGACAAATTATAATCTTATGCATGATAAGTTGGGCTTTGATATATCCTCCATCAAGATCACAGTGTTAGATTTGCAGCTAAATTTGTTTTTTAGTAAGCTGCAACATAAAATGAAACTGAACCAGTGCACTACTGGTACCATCGTTGCAGCTGAACAATGTGTTGTAAGAGTGAAAATGAATTGGGTGGCGTTCCTACTAAATGAGTTATTGGCTGACGCTCTTGATGCGCAAGAACTAGGTATGTTTTTTACTTATTTATAGTTACTTATCTTAGTTTCTTTTTTTGCATGGTCTGAACCACTGAATTACCAAGGGATGTACCATGTATAGGGGCATGGTATCAAAATATGTGGTTTCATGATAATCATTAGTGGAAGAAGGAGAAAAATATTGCATTCTATGTGCATGTTGATGCATTAAGGAATCATATTGGAAGTAATTCAAGAATTGTCACAATGACTATTCAGCGGTATAGGAACATCATTAAGTTTACTACAAGGGCTCACCATCTATATCTTCATTCTAGGAGAGCTCCTCAACACTAGTGGTTAGCCACTACATTCCATATATTGAGGGAGTAAATTGATACAATAGTTTGGGATTGGCTGGAAGAATGGAAGCAACCTATTGTGGATGATATATTGTCTGCTAAAACTGAGACGTGACAGGAAGGTACATTGGGCACGCAATCAATGGGTCCACAAGAATAAGACATCCCACATAGATCTCATCACTATAGTGATGAAGATTCTAGCGCTACCTTGACAGATCCATATGTGGGTCGAATAAAAAAGAAGTTGAGTTAGAGAAAAAAAGCAAGAAGAAGAATAAGGATGTTCAAGACTCTACTCCTATCAAGTTAACTGATGATAACTATAACCTATAGGAATATCGAATGGTTGAAGATGCCTATGAAAAATGAGGCTGAATATTGATAGCTGGTATACTAATATCTTTGAGGGAGTCACTAACTTACTTCAAAATCTTTGTAATGACGTGAAAAAAGTTAGATTTGCAGTTAGTACTAGGATAGAATAGTTGCAGGAAGTTTCCCTATCTGATGATCGTCTAGTTTAAATACCAGTGTCTTAGCAACAGTTTAAAGTCCAAATAGTGTCCAAAGCACTTGATATGGGCACAACAGATCTCAACAATATGGTGCATGATATTGGTTATGTCGAGGTAGATATGTCTGTGCTACCCATTTTTATGTTTTTCATTATGCAACAAGTCGTAGTTGAAGAAATCAAGACCTAGGAACAAACAATGTACAGGGAACAAAAGTAAACAAAGAACACTGTGTCATCACTACAAATTCAGTTGGAGGACACAAAAAATCAAGCACATAAGTGCCAGCAGGAGATAGGAAGTGACTAGAGAAAGTTGTTGCTATTTCCTATGAAGAAGTTACAGAGGTTGGCGTCACAACCGAAATGCTTGTTGAAGTGTGTGTATTCAAATTGGGGGAAATTGCTAATGGATTCCATCAAAAAATTTCAGAGTTAGAGGCCAATATTCTTCCCAGTACTCCTCTTGAAGTACTATCCGAGCAACAGAAGCTGGTTGAAGAAGATATAAGGAAAATTCAGGAGGATGAGGCACTTTGTGCCAAGGCATATGAGAATTTGTCCTATGCATGGGAGGCCTTAATGGATGATGTTGATTTGTAGGAAATAACAAAGAAAATTCATGTAGTAGACCCAAGTATGACTGGTTTGCAAAACTCATTAAAAACATTGTCAACAATCAAGAAGATGGGTAAGGATTCTGATCTTAAACTATTGCAGCATCAGGTCGCCAAACTCTAGACACAACAAAAAAGAAGAACTAGTCATGTTGTGGAGCTTCAAGTCAAAGCAAAGTAGGTAACTTCAAATATTCATCCAATTCATGTTGAATTTAAGGAATTTGTAGATACAACTACAATGGATGTTTTATAACATCTCAGTTCTGAAATCCTTGCGAGAGTTTCCAAGGTTAAGGAGGATATTCAATGATAGATCGAGGATGTAATGAAAATATTCAATATTTTCAAGATAAGATGGACAAGACATGGGTTATATATGAAGTGGCTCGATGCGACCCACATGTGACTATTGTGGGCCTATTGGCCCTAGGTAAGTTGAATAAGTTTTGTTTCTAATATGGAAAACCTTGTCGCTATGTGAATAGGGTTGCGACGGAGTGCATGTTGAAATGGTCAACTCCGACATTTTTGGAATTTTGGGGGGAAAAGTAATTGTGTTGATTAAGTCCAATCGTTAAATTGGTGAGTTATTTTGAATGGTTTTACACTTTGGGGTAGTGGGAGTTGGATGTAAATGTGGCCAGTAGATCCTATAAAAATTTTAAGTGTTGAGTTTTGGGGGGATTTAGTTCTCTATAGTTTAGTGAGTTGGGTTTTTTGTTGTTCTATTCAATCGATTTTTATATGGAGAAAATTAGATTTTGGTGTGATAAAGAGTTTGTAATGTCATCAAACTGTGTACATTGTACATAAGAGACGAATAATATTTGAGGAATTATTGTCGATTCGCAAGTTGTGTGCAAACTGAATGCAATGGGGGATTGTGGAGATGTTTCTGCAGGATGTGTGCACATACTGAAGAATTCAAGATCCAAATCTTTCTAATTAATGAATGATTTTGTGGTTTTTATCATATGGGTTTCCACATTAAACTTTTTTTGTCGAAGGGTGCATGATAATTGTGTGAATGTTTTATTTTTTGTATTGTTGTGACATATGATAATATGCTAGCTTCTTATTAAGTAATTGAATCAACAAGGTTTAATGGATATTATGAATATGTTTTGAGTTTGTGCATGGGTTGTAATACTCTGTTGTGATAGTTATGTGTGATTACATGTATTTTGATGCTTAACACGATAATATCCCCTTTACCACTACAAAATCATGAATCCTCCAGATCCTATATGTATCTCTGCTGAGACTTCACTTGCCTCACAGATGTTGTTGATGGGGTTAAAATCCCTGTGGATTCGATACCTTTCAAATTTGTTGGTTAGATCGGATTTTCATCCTGGGACAGTCAAAGATAAGGAAACATTATTGTTTTCTATGATAGCCTACATTATAGGTTGTTACTAGCTTTATTTTTAGGTAGGTTTCCTATTAATATTGAATTTAGGCCTATATTGCCATGACACTCGATATTTGTGATCATAGTAGCATTGATTATGTATGATATCCTTAATTATGAATACGTGTATAGAGAGAATCCTTATATGGTATGCATGTATGGTGAATTTGGATGATGTAAATTTTTTGTTTCTTTGATTCAAGTGAATAACAAGGAACATGTTTTTTTCCATTTGAAAGAAAAGTAGCACAAATTATAGATTATAGTATAATGTTTCAATGGATATTAACAATTATTATTATTATTGTAAAAGTATACGAAAAATAATTTTGTTGTGAATTTTTAGCATTAAAATTGTATGGAATAAATTTATAATATTTTTTATGATAATTTAAGACTTTGTTAATTAAATATAAATTTAATTTTTAATTAAATATAAAGTTAATGTTTTAATAAATTATTAAACATATTGATGGAAAATGTTTTTAGGTTTGTTATGATCTCATATTTCATGTTTTAAATTTGGAGTAGTTAAGTGCTTAAGCGTTATTTATTTGTATCAAGAATGATAGCATTGTACTCAGTTGGAGCAATAATATTCAAATTGAAGTCTGAAGGGTGATAGGAAGATATCCCAGGGTTTTAGGAAAGGGATAACATCACAAACCCTCTAGTGATGATGTCTTGGTGGATCATCTAGGAAAACCTACAAAAGGATTCATCAACTGCTTCTCATGGTTTTCAAGTAGGATCTATGTCTTGCTCCAAACGATGCTTTCAGATTGGGGAGGGGGGAAGGTAGATCGACCTCCCATTCAATTGGATCCTCGAAGGTGAAGAAATCCTATAAAATGGAGGAAACTATGGATATTTATGTGGGAATAATCACCCTCTCCTAGGACTTCAACTATGTCCGAATGAGTCATGGATCTCTCTCCTTCCAGTTAAGGTCAAAATCTCCCACTTGAAGAGGGTTTTTTCCTCCTTCATTTTTTAGCAACCAAAGGATTGGGATGTGGTGCTATCAAATGGTCCTTAGTGTTTTGGTGAGATCGAATTGGTTCTCTTTGCTTGGACCAATAATTTTTACTACCTTGGAATTTCCATGATCTTCAACTATTGTGAGTTCATTTGGAGCATTTACCTCCTCATCTAATTGGTGGAAGGTCCTCCATCATATTGGAGACTCCATTGGGTAGTTTCAGTGAACTCCTTTAGAAACCCTAGATTATCACAACATGCCTTGAATCCTGATTTTGATAGAAACAAAAGGTGGTATTCCAAACTGCATTTGGGTGAAGTGTTGAGGGATCCAATGGACCATCAACTTGAAGTATGAAAAAATTCCCTTTAGATGTAATTTTTGTCACGAATCTCGTCACATGTTATGGGATTATCTAAGGAAAATTTTTTCTTATAAGAAGAGGAAGGAGGTTGCGCTAGTCTCCTATAATGATCCTTTAGTGAATCTGTTGAGTTCTACTCCTGCTCAGGATTCGGGATCGAAATCCTTGATGGTGTATCTTCCTGGTTTTTCTCAAATCATCTTTGCTTATTAGTCTTTTCCCCATGATGTCCCTACTCCTTCAATATAAGTAGTGGAGGTTTTGGTCCTTGTGTGAAATTCTTTACTCATTGATGGGATTGGTGATATTTCTTAGAGCATATATGTGGTTATTCTTCTACTAGCTTCTATGGGGGTTGTTGAGGGGAACCTAGGGGAGTTTTTGAAGGTGATTGAGGTTTATATTGATGGTGCATCACATATGTTTGTTGATATTGATGGGGTTGGTGTAAATCTTAATTTTCTCTCTTCTATGGATGCATGGAAGGATCAAGGATCCTTAGGATGCACTCTCCCTAATCTCCTCTTTCCTTCTCACCTGTTTCAGGAGTTTGTAAGGTACACACTTAATGTGCTTTGGAAGGGGGAGATATTTTTATTCATATCACAAACCTTTTTCAATCTTGTCCCTTAGTATCATTGTACTATGTTATCTCAATAGGGACCTCTTCAAGATTACTATATTGTTCTTCAAGAGAGGTCCTTCATGTTAAGGTTGATGAGATGGTTTCTCTAGATCAAGGTAAGTATAACTATTAGTTCACATTGGATTCCTCCCCTTTCAGTTCCAAGACTCGAGAGGCACTTAAAATATCTTGTAAGGCTCCATTGTATCCCCTTATTCATAATTTTTTCTTGCAAGTTTTTAGACCAATTTTCTTTTCATTTAATGACTATTTATTAGCACCTTAGGGTCTTATATTTGTGACTCCTTTATAGAATGATGCCCTTTGGGTGATGGGATAGTAGGTGTTCTTGGATTTAGTAGTTGATATAATATTTGACCCAAATCCAAATGGGTAGTGAAATCATTTTGTTGTTCGATATGTAAGCACATTTTATGATGTTTACTTTTTGAATGATTATAGAAAAAATGACTTTTCCATGGAGAAAAAATACTAACATATTAACATGTGTTATGTAATGTCCCCTGGGGTTGTGAAAGGGTCTCAGGGACACATCATTATCTCTCTAATGATAATTATATAATTGTATCATGACGGATTAGTCAAACGGATATTTAGTTTCATTTTTTGTGATTTAATTTCGACAAAATCCCTTTAATTACCAATAAATTCAATAACTATACCAACAAAAAATGCAAGGGATGGTAAAGCTTCTTATCGCCATATAACATCATCAAAAATTTAATCCAATCCATATCAGATATGACAACCACTTCTAAAGGCTAATTATTCTTACTCACAGTTAACTAGTAATTAAGGTGTTAATTACGACACTTATTGACACTTAGTGCGCAAATAATGACACTTATGAAAAACCCAATTTTTTAACAAATAACCATCGATTATCAATAGGAATGGATTAATAAGATATAATTAAATTTAAATAATTCCTAATTACCAAAATTACAATAATTCATCATGGTAATTATGAAAGAGAGTCTACAAGGTCAAATAACTAGGTTTCCAGTACAAGCAAATAGTCTTGCAAACATTTAACTTGTAACCATGCCATTAAACAAAAAAAAATACTAAATCCATTAAAAAAATTAAGTGTTCACCTACATATAATTAAAAAAAAAATTGTATATCATTCCAGTTTCACATAAGGTGATATTTTCCATCAATTCCAATAAAACTAGTTAACATTCACTGCAAGGAATTGAGTCTAAATAACAAAAAAAAACTTAAATGCATGCATAATTAAATGGTAAAACCTGATAATACATCACAATAAAATGTTATAAATAGAGAACATGTACTTAGCATTCCATTTTTATGAAAAAAAAAATATTTCAATCCACAACTAGCTATCAATTTTCATTTCAAAAGTACCTAGTTTCGAATTTAACTTTCCAAATTCCAAATAAAGAGAAATACATGAATATATGTATCATGGAAATAGTATTATGTTTAAACTAAATTCATATGTCTGTATCTTTCCTCCCATATACATTCTATTAAATAACTCAAAAAACTAGTTAATTCTACTCATATGAATTGATTAGTAATTCTAGGAATTGATATAAAAATTAAATCCACGGCTGATAGAATAGTTCAAATTATATTCTGATTATAAATAAATTTTTCAACCATTCATAACATAGGTATATCTCATTCAAACATTTCACCAAACACTTCATATGCAAAGTCACAAATCTACTCAAAACAATTCCATTGAAGGAGCTAGAAATTGGAAGTTGATCTAGAATTTTGGTAGACATTTACCGAACACTATAAAGAATATTTACCTTCACATTATCACAAAAATTTAAATTGTATTTATCATACTTAATAATAAAAATGACACTCAGGAATTTTTACAAACACTTCATGTGCCAAGTCTCCAAACTATGCAAAACAATCCAATCGAAGAACTAGTTTTCGAATAAAAGGTAAAAACATCAAAGAGAACTATCTTAAACCATTCCAAGGATACTGTACCATAAAAATACACATTATATAATGAATATTTGAATAAATACAATATATTCATTATAGGTTTTAAAGAATCATTTCCTCAAACAATTTTTGCACAAATTCCCAAAAACCAGTTTCCAATTCCTTCACAAAATTTACTTGCATAAATAAATTGAATTCCAAGAGAGGTTTATTCCACAATAGCTCATATGTTTCATCAAAAATTTCATGTGAATCCATAAATAAATCATACCATATACAAATAAATTAAATAAACATGAGATAAATCACTTATCTTTGTTGAATACGCAACTAAAATCAATTCTTCCATGTACCACCCATAGACACAATGCAAGAAAAAACTCACTTTTCAATTTTCACCCCTAAGTTGGAACCATGATGCCATAAGAAAGTGCACACTCAACCATAAGTTCTCTCAAGAAATCAATCCAACCACAACCCAATGGAAAGTATTACCTCTACTTACACTCCAGAGAAATTCTAGTGGCTCTAAGACAACAGTCCAACAACAACCCAATGGAAAGTAGCACTTCCAATCTAGGGAAAAATACCAGCGGATCTAGAGTAACTGATCTTGGGCACAGGCTCAGCAAGGATCTCATACCAAGAGAAGAAAAATAAAAACACAATTACCAAACACAAGCGGGAGAGCAAAAGCATGAGCCAACACACAAGAGTTACTTTTAAACATAAGCAAATTGAATTCCTTCATAAGAAATTCAAATTCGGAGAGAGAGAGAGAGAGAGAGAGAGAGAGAGAGAGAGAGAGAGAGAGAGAAGCATGAGAGTTACATTCCAAAACTATAAAATAATAGTTACACATCAAGTGGCTACACCAAGAGGCACACTAATCCAACTCATCAAGGTGAACTAGGTGAGAGAGGGACTCCAATCCTCAAATAAAAATTAACCTCAAGGTAAATAAAACCAAAGAGGAACATAACATGTGAGGGTACATAACATAGAGGGTCCATAAGGTACATAGGAAAGGTATACAACATCAACATAGGCTCAATACACATAGGTAAACACTTTTCTACAACCCCTTTCTCATCACATCATTGTTCCTCATACTCTCTTTTGTAGCATCGGTCTTCCGATTGTTTTTATTTTATTAATGATTTTATAAGTTCAACATAATAAAAATAATAATAATGTGCAAAGCATAGTCCATGAACCTTATTCCACTATGCCCAACATAACAACAATAATAATATGTCCATGGGATAAACAAGAGGGTATTACATACCTCCCCATTAAACCATGCATCATCCTCGATGTATACACATACATGCCGCAAAATATCAAAACAGATGAGGGTATTCCTCACTCGTCACATCTTCCAATTCCCAAGTTGCATCCTCAGGAGTAAAGTGGCTCCATTGAACCTTAACCTGATGTATTTCTTTGTTAAATAGTAACTTGGTCTTCTTTCCATAATGGAAACCCACGCTAACAAAAAATCTCTTTCTAGCTCCACCTAGTCATATCAAATATATATACAAAACATAATCAACATCATGTATTCCTATTGACATGAAATCATATATATATATATATATATATATATATATATATATATACCAACATGCTAACAAGGATCACATGTCGGTATCAAAATAATCTAAGAAATAATATATCACATCATATGCATCATCATCTAATCTAAAACAAAAGCATCTACTCTACAATTCACCTATATCATATTCTAGTCAATAATTATATGCCCAAGATCATGCACATACTTTTTGAACAAAGAGACATGAAACACATTGTGCACTATTATGCTAGGAGGAAAATCTAGTTCATAAGAAACTAGTCCTATCTTTTCCAAGATATCAAAGGGACTGCAATATCTAGCTACAAGTTTAGAAAAATTCCCCAAGTTTAAAGTACTCCTTTTCAGTTTCACTTTCAAAAACACGTGATTCCCAACCTGAAATTGTTTGTCAATCCTATTCCGATTTGCATAAATGTTATGTCTATCATGTGTTATTTTCAAATTATGTTTAATCCTAACCATATGATCTTCCATTTCCTTTAATAATTATGGCCCAATTATAACTTTGTATATTGGATTGTCCCAACTTATAGGTGTGTTTCATTTTCTTCCATACATTGATTCAAAATGACTTACTTTGAAAAAAGAGCGATAATCATTGTTATAAGCAAATTCCACAAGATGCAAATAATTTTCCCATTTAGTAGGTTGATCCATTACATACATTCTTAATATGTTTTCAGTAATTTGATTAACCCTTTATGTCTGTCCATCTATCTGAGGATGATGTGAAGTACTCATATTCAAATTTGTTGCAAAAACTTCAAACAAACCTTTCCAAATATGACTTGTGATTTTGAATCCATAACTAACACAATTTCTTTCAGAATACCATGCAATATAGCTACCTCTTTCATATAAATATCTTCTATTTCACTTTCTTTATGTGTAGTATTAACTGGTATAAAGTGAGGTGCTTTAGTTAATTTGTCACCACTACCATAATAGCATCATGTTGTGACCTTGTATTAGGTAATTTCGTATTAAAGTCCATATTGAATACATCTTAATTCCATTCTAGTATCTGTAAAGGTTGTAACAAACTTGTAGGGTGTCTACATTCAAGTTTTACTTGCTAGCATTCTAAGCATCTATCTATGTAATCTACAATTTCCTTTTTCATTCCTAGATAGTAATAATTCTTCTTAGTTGTTGCTACTTTCTTTGATAATCATAGTGACATGCATACAGTACATCATGCATTTAATTTCAAACCTATTTATTAACTTTTTCTAAGTTAGGATTGTAGCCCTTTTTCTTATACTTAAGTATTCCATCTTCCAATTTATATTGTTCAAAATTATGCGGTGTTCCTTGTTGCTAAAAACCTAATTTTACATGTTGAAAGAATTCATATGTACTATTTGCCTCTTTTATTCTATCCTTTAAATCTAAAGTGCTAGTGTTGATAGTTATGTGCATCACTTGCATTTTCCTACTGAGTGAATCTGCCACTTTATTTTCTTTTCCTTTTATATGTTTAATGTCAAAATCATATTCACATCGTAGTTCCATCCATATTCTTTGTCTTGCATTTAGATTTCATTTTTCGAACAAGTATTTTAGTACATGGAAATCAATTCTTAATTCAAATTTCATTCCCATTAAGTTGTGTCTCCATATCTTTAAAGCATGTACTATTGTTGCTAATTCCAAGTCATGTGTATAATATTTTTGTTCATTTTCCTTCAACTTCATAGACTCATAACAAATAACATGTCCTTTTCGAGTTAACACACTGACATATACGCTGCTGGCATGCATATGTACATACCATGAAATTTTCATTTGGATTCGCAATTTTCAAAACCAGTGCACTAGTAAGCATCTCTTTAAGCTTCTGAAAACTTGTTTAACATTTATAAGTCCAATCAAAATTTATACATTTCTTTTGCAAAGAAGCTATTGGATGTGCATTTTTTTAGAATCCTTATATAAACCTACGATGGTAACTTGCTAATCCCATAAAATATCTAACTTTTGACACATTCTTAGGTGTTTGCCAATTCATAATTGCTTTTATATTTTTGGGTTCAACTGAGATTCCTTCTTCTGATACAATGTGTCATAAGTAGTGAATCTTGTTATGATAAAAATATAACTTGCTTAACTGAAAATAAAGTTTATTATCTCTAAGTAGGTCTTCATTACTAGTCTCAAATGTTCTTTGTGTTTTTTATTTATCTTAGAGTAAACTAGTATGTCATCTATGAAAACAATCATTAACTTGTCCAAATATTTTTGAAAAATCCCATTCATCACACACATAAAATTAGTTGGTGTATTCGTCAAACCAAGTGGAACAACTGTAAACTTATAGTGACGATATTTTGTCCTAAAATTTGTCTTGCTGATGTCCTTTTCCTTAATTATAACCTAATGATAACCTGACCTGAGATCTATGTTTGAAAACAATATGGAACCCCTTAACTTATCAAATAAGTCATCAATTCTCAGTAAAGGATACTTGTTCTTGATAGTTTATTTATTTAACTACATGATGAAAAGTATCACGGTACCATCTTTCTTTTTTATGAACAAAATCAATGCTCCCCAAGGTGAAACACAAGGCTTGATATAACCTTTCTTTAACAACTCCTATAACTACATATGAAACTATTTTAATTCATGTGTACTCATCCTATAAGGGAATTTATATGAAGGAACTGTACCAAGAATTAGATCAACAATAAAGTCTATATCTCTTCTAGGAGGCGTTCTGGGTATACCTTGAATTACATCTACAAGTTTTTTTAATACCAGGTAGTCCTGTAATCAAGGTTCTTTTTCCTTAGATTATTCTAGGTTACGTGTATAAATATGGCACCCCTTTCTAAAGAATTTATTTAACTGTAAGGTTGTAACATGTCTTAAAGATATCGTTCTATGTATTCCATTATTTTTTAGTGTGTTTCCTTCCTCATCTAGACATGTGTAAGTCTTATTATAACAATATAAGATAACTTGGTGTGTGATCAACTAGTCCATACCAATCCAAACATCGTAACATCATAAGGATATAACATTCGAATATGATAATTTATTTAAACATTCATTTACAAAGGACATTTCCTTACTATTTCTATAACTTTTCTTTTAGTTCTAGTTGCTAACTATACAAGGTCTACTACCTTAAGGTTACTTTTATTAAAAGAATAATTCAAAAATACACTAGGTGCAATATAGTTGTTACTAGCTCCCAAATAAATTACAATAGACATAGTTCTATTACCAACCTAACATGCCAATTCTATCATGTGAAACTAGTCATCTGCTTTCCTACCTTCTAAAGTTGCATAAATCCTCTTAGTCTTACCAACATCACCTATTGTTGCCTCCTGAATGTTTTGAATGTTGTCTCCTTTTTTATGTGGACAATCCCTTGAATAATGATTCTCATTACAATTCCAACATCTAATAGGAGGTCATTATCTGAATTTGGTTGCTTATGAAAATTACAACTTCTATTGATAGGAGGCTTGGTTCCCTTCTTTCTTTGATATTTTGTAGCATTGTTCTTATCCTTCAAGTTCTTATGTTCCTTATTTTTATCCAAATTATACAAATGTATTTCCTTCTTGATTACTTCTTTAAGGGTCTTAAGCGTATCGTATCGAATCTTATCCCTGTAAAAAGTTGGCAGTCCACTTAGAAATAAATGTATCTTAACTTTCTCATCTTTTATATAGTATCCATAAGTTAACAGTCCAAGAAATCTCTTCTCATATGCATCCATAGTTAAAGTTCCTACCTTAAGTTCAAATATTTCTTCCATTTTATTATCATAGTATTTCTGTGAAAGGTATTCTTGTTGTTAATACTTTTTAAACTCTTTCCAAGTGATATTGGAAAAACTTTCGGAGCCCTACTAACCATGTTTATGCTTCTTATCCTTGTTTAACTTCGCCATTAAAGGTTGGAGGTTTAATATTTATTAATTATCCCATCAACTTATCATGTTCATACCTTCTCCTTCTACTATTATGGTCATCTAAAAATGTGGTTGGACTAGTATCAAGACTTCTAGCTCTTTTTCTCAATGGAGGTGTGCAATAACTATCTAGTGGAAATTCCATCCTAGAGTAAGTTTTCCTTCTTTTCCTTTCTTTCTTGTCTTGGGTATTATTTAAGTATCTTATTTATTTTATGATATTTTCTTGATGGTGAGTGATCCTTTCATTACATTTCTTAACTGAGTCTTCCAAGTGAAGGGATGAACTACTCCTCATCCTTCCTACATACTCCTCTTCATAAACATAAGGGGTTGTATGTGTATCTTCCATCCTCTATTGTTTTTCTATGTAGGGTCTTCTTGGGTTAAATTATTTACTATGAGTTGAAATTTGTTCATTCTAATTTTTTTAACATTCAATTATCAAATTTATTTATTTTCTCAAATAATAATAATTTTCTAGTTGAGGAGAAACAAGGCATACTATACTAGTATTCATTTTTAAAATAAATAGCTAATCAAAATGCATAAAAGGATATAATTATTTTTTAACATATTCTAAATATTCAAAATAACTAAAAAAAATCATCTTTCACAAAGATATCAACACTTTCATAATTAACTTTCATATAGGCAACATTTAACTTTTACACAAGAAAGCAAATTTAAAGCGACCAATAGGCCCAACAACCACAATATTGCAACTGCAGCCCTAATACCACTTACAATGGATTAGTCAAATAGATATTTAATTTCATTTTTCGTGATTTAATTTCGACATAATCCCTTTAATTATCAATCAATTAAAATAAATTCAACAACTATTCCAACAAATGATGGAAGGGGTGGGTAAGTTTATTAACACCATATAGCATCATCAAAACTTCAATCCAATCCATATCATATATTATAACCACTTCTAAAGGCTAATTATTCTTATCCATAGTTAACTTATAGTAATTAAGATGTTAATTACGACACTTAACAAAACTTAGTGTACAAATGATGACACTTATCACAAATACAATTTTTTAAAAAATCACCATATATTATCAATACCAATGTATTACTAACATATAATTACATTTAATATCCTAATTACTAAAATTACAATACTTAATCATGGTAATTATGAAAGAGAGTCCACAAGACTAGTTGACTAGTTTTCCAATATAAGGAGCTAGCCTCGCACAAAATCAACCTGTAAACATTCCATTAAACCAAAAATAAATCCTACATACATTAACATAATATTTAATCATGCACCTAAATTCAATTAAAGGTTTATGTGCATATCATTCCAATTGCACATAAGGTGATATTTTCCATCAATTCCAATGAAACTAGTTAACATTCACCCTAAGGAATTGAGTCTAAATAACTGAACCAAAATGAAATGCAAACATAATTAAGGCCTTATAATTATATGCCTATATAATAATAACATGTTATAAATAGATCTCACTGATCTAGCATTCCCTTTTTACAAAAACATATATTTCAATCCACAACTAGTTATCAATTTTCACCACAATGTACCTAGTTTCCAATTTATAGTTCCAAATTACAAATAAAGAGAAATATATGACTACTATGTCTGATGTAAAGCATATAAAGGGTCACCTATAGTCATATTTTTGTATCTTTCCTCCCATATATGGTCCATTACATAAATTACAAAAGTAGCTAATTCTACTCATCTGAATTGACTAGTAATTCTACGAATCGCTAGAGTAATTAAATCCACATCCACTAGGATCATTCAAATGAAATTAAAACTATAAATAAAATGATTTATCAGTAATAAAATACGTATATCTAATTCGAACATTCCATCAAATACTTCATATGTAAACTCACAAATCTATTCAAAACAATTCCATTGAAGGAGCTAGAAATTGGAAATTGATCTAGGGTTTTGGTAGACATTTACCAAACACTACAAAGAAGATTTAACCTCACATTATCAAACAAATTTCAAGTTTATTTATCATATATAATCATAAAAAGTACACTCTGGAATGTTTACAAACACTTCATGTGATAAGTCTCCAAATTATGCAAAAGAATAGAATTGATGAGTTAGTTTCCGAATACAAGGTACAAGCATCAAAGAAAAGTGTCTTAAACCATTCTAAAGATATTATAGAATAAAAATAAACATTATATAATGAACATGGGATAAAATATCAGTTTTGTATCAGAGGTTCAGAAGAATCATTTCCTCAATCAATTTGTGCACAAAATCAAAAAAACTAGTTTCTGATTTTTTGACAAAATTGACTTGCATAAATAGATTGAATTCCATGAGAGGTTTCTTCCACAAATAACTCATAAGTTTCATCAAAAATTTCATGTGAATCCATAAATAAATCAGATCAGAGACAAATAAATTAAATAAACATTAAATAAGGCACTTATAGTTCCCAAATACGCAACCGGATTTGATCGTGCCATGTACCACCTAGTCGTAGACACAATGCAATCCAAAAAAACAATTTCAATGGTCACCCCCGAGTTGGAAACATGATGATATAATAAAGGGAGAAATAAATCATTCCAACCATAGCCCAATGGAAATTATGACCTCGACGTCCACTCCAAGTCAATTGCAGTGGCTCTAAGACAACATTCCAACCACAAGTACCCAATGGAAAGTAGCACTTCCAATCCAGGGAAATTCCAGTGGATCCAAGACAAATACCAATGGCTCCAAATTAAGTAACTCAGATTTGGAACAAGCTCAGCAAGGATCTCATACAAGAGAATCGAAATCAAACCAAAAGCACCAAACTCAAGCACAAGAGAAAAAACATGAACCAACAACACAAGAGTGAATTTTTAACACAAGCAAATCAAATTCCTTCATGAGAAATTCAAATTGGGAGAGAGAGAGAGAGAGAGAGAGAGAGAGAGAGGGAAACAATCATGAGAGTTACATTCCAAAAATAGAAAATAGGAGTTACACATCAATTCGCTACTTTAATCCAACTCATGAGGGCACACTAGGTGAGAGACGGACTCCAATCCTCAAATAAAAATTAATCTCAAGGTAAATAAAACCAAGGAGTAACACAACACATGAGGATACATAAATAAGAGGATCCATAAATTACATAATAAGGGTGTACAAAATCAACACAGGCTCACCACATATAGGTAAATACTTTTCCAAAACCACTTTCTCATAACATCATGGTTCCTCATACTCTCTTTTTGTAGCATTGTTCATCTAGTTGTTTTTATTTTATTAATTATTTTATAAGTTCAACATAATAAAAATAATAATAATGTGAAAAACATAGTCCAAGAACCTTGTGCCACTATGTCCAACATAACAACAATAATAATATGCCTAGGGGCTAATCCAGAGGGTATTACATCCCTCCTTGCTTAAATCATGCATCGTCCTCAATGCACACACATACATGGCACAAAATATCAAAATAGATGAGGGTGTGTCTCCCTCAACACATCTTCCTATTCTCCAGTCGCATCCTCATGAGTATAGTGGCTCCACTAAACCTTAACCTAATGGATTTGTATCTTCCTGAGTGGCTTAGTCTTCTTTCCTACAATGGAAACAAGCTCTATCGAAAAGCCTCCTTCCAGCTCCACCTAGTCATATCAAATATATATACAAAACAAAATCAACATCATGTATATATATATATATATATACCAACATGCTAACAAAGAACATATGTTAGTATCAAAATAATCTAAGAGACAATATATCATATCATATGAATCATCATCTAATGTAAAACAAAACCATATACTCTACAATTTACCTATAGCATATTCCATACAATTATATTCCTAAGATCATGCACATATTTTTTCAACAAAGAGACATGAAACACACTATGCAAATTTATGCTAGGAGGCAAATCTAGTTCATAAGAAACTGGTCCTATCTTTTCCAATATATCAAAGGGACTGCAATATCTAGTTTCAAGTTTAGAACAATTCCCCAAGTTTAAAGTATTGTTTTTCGGTTTCACTTTCAAAAACACATGATTCCCAACCCAAAACTGTCTGTTAATCCTATTCTAATAAGCATAACTTTTATGTCTATCATGTGTTGTTTTCAAATTCTATTTAATCCTAATGATCTGATCTTCTATTTCCTTTAATAATTTTGGCTCAATGATAACTATGTCTATCAGATTGCCCAAACTAATAGGTGTGTTGCATTTTAATCCATATGTTTCTTCAAAAGGACTTACTTTGAAAGAAGAGTGATAATCATTGCTATAAGAAAATTCCACAAGATGCAAATAATTTTCCCATTTAGTAGGATAATCCATTACATAATGTTGGTACCAGAATCTACCCCAGCAAAATTGTTTACATTCCGGCAACGCATATGTAGAGAAGGATCTTGATCTTTGCTGGGGAATTCCCAATCAATATTTTCGCCAAAATGAGTCCCCTAAAATCTTCACTCTTTTCACTATCCTGAATCTAATTTGCCTCATTAGTTTGGTCAATTTCCCATCATTGCAAAATCATTGATCTTGTGATCTTTATTTTCTTACCTTTTGCTCAAAACCTCACCTTATATGCAGTAGAGATTTTAATAATTATTATTATTTTAACAAAAAAATTATTTTTTATCTTTTAATTAAAATAATAGTTTTTATTAAAAAAAAATAGAAAAATATTATTTTTCATAGATTTTACTTCCCATAAACTTTTAAATGGTTATGTTTCCTCATACCTACTATAAGTCTACGATTTCCATAAGAGATAAAGTTTGGTTTTTGTAAAAGTTCTGATCTTTATCCATTACTATGTTAAACCAACACTAAGTCTCCACAATCAAAGCACTCTTTCCAAATGTCCAGAAGAGTCCACCAAGACTTTATGCACTTTGCATTAAAGAGCTTCCCGAGAAAGATATACATTAGAGGAAATTTAAAATCAAAATGGGCCTCCTAAGAAAAATAATAGAATAATAGTTAAAATAATAAAATAATATTTATTAATTTTGAAGAAAAGAAAAAAACTATTTTTTTGTTCGTATTTTCGACATATCTCCATGTGAATTTACTCAAATTTCGATCAAGAGAACTCATTGGATGGGAAATTAAATTCCGCATCCAACGAGTACCCACTCGGCATACTTTTGATAGACCCCTCTACCCCAAAAAAAAGAAATACCTGAAAAAACATGATGATGACATCATCATCACTTTTTTTCAAGTATTTATTGTTTTTGGAGTAGAGGGGTCCATCAAAAGTATGCCGAGTGGGTACTTGTTGGATGCGGAATTTAATTTCGCATCCAACGAGCTCTCTCGATCAAAATTTGAGTAAAAACACGGGGAGATATGTCAAAAATACGAAGAAAAAAAAAACAGTTTTTTTATGATACCTATCCCCAAATTTATTTTAAAAAATTGTTTAATAACTATACAGTATTTCAAATTTAAATCATTTTCAGTGGCTAATACATGATGACATGGAATTTGGATTATGGTCAAAAGGCCCATTTTGAGTTGAAATTTCCTCTAATGTAAAGTATTGATAAGTCCATCTCTTATACATATGAAATATTTCTATAAAATTCCCTGAGTGATTGAGACCGATGGGGTCATTTAATAAATGTTTGAGTGTGTCAATGGGAGGGTTACAGTTAATTCCAGCATTGAAAATAACGTAATCAATTGGTATCTTCAGATGACGGTCTTCTAAGCCACATTTTTATAAAATTATGGTGAAAATTACAACATGTCTGAAATATCAAGCCACTAGTTATCACAGTATTGAAAGAATGAAAGCTACTTAAACGTATCAATTAGTTATCTTAATAAAAACTTGTTTAAATCAGAGATTCTCACAAAGTTTAAATAAGAGGACTGTCATTTCAACGAATATCATCTTCATGAAAAGCCCTAGCAAATATACAAGCCTACAACTTCATGGATATTTTTGTGTGAGCATTCAAATGACAAATGTCCAGAAATATGACAGGGATAGCTAAATGTTTAAGTTTTTAATTCCAGTGAACGTCAAAAGATTGAGATCATAATATATGTTCCAAATCCCATAGGGAAATGTTAAGGAAGCATTCACAAAGATACTAAAGCTCGAGCTAGATCCGAGTAAATCGAAAATGTTAAGGAACAATGCCCACCATGAATAAAATATCAAGCACAGGGTTAATGCATCATTCAAATATGGAGGTAGTTACCCACAGTGATTAATGAGTATTGAAAAAACTTGTGCAAGGAATAATTGGTCCAAGTTCCATGTTTCCAACAATGAGCATGCAAGTGTTAAGAAGACTTATTTCAGGAAATACCAAGTGCTCAAGCAAATTGAGTTCGTGATAAATCTTGGGTCAATAACAAAATTTTAAAGTCGCTTGTATCAACATCAATTAAATGTCATCCTCTCCAGTTTTCAAGGAAAAAGATTAGTAGGTTAAAAATTTCTCCAGATTTGTAGTCATTAGTTCAGTCATTGAGGCAGAGTTTTAGTCTTTGAGGATTGAAAGTGGTAGGGCACCTAACAGCAAAGAAACAACTATCAAAGACCCAGTTCTAGATTTCTTGTGGCAAGTCAAGATTTATTCTATTTTTGAATTTGATGATAAGATTTTATTCCATAAAACTTGTAACTATTGGTTGATTGTATTCTTCTATATATTCACACATCTAGAATGTAAAAAGGGAGTTTTGGCCAAGAGGCTGAGAGTGTTGTAGGGAAGGTTGGAGATCAAACTAATACTCTTATTTACAGACATGTATTTCCTATTCTGTGTTTATAAAGAATGATTTGAAGTGATTACATTCGAGATGAGCTTGTTTTGTTTTAATATTTGAACTAAAAAATGTTATGTTTTTTTCCTAATTATATTCCTAGATAGATGTTTCCTATACCTGAATTTTTATGAATAATTTGTATCTTTATCAATGATCTGAACAAAACTTCTTCACTCCTTATATAAGTTCATTCTCATAATCTTTTTTTCTTGTTTATGTTTGTACATCCACTATTGAGTAATTTGACATGTTAGCCTGATCTATGTTTCTTTTACATTTTTATAAAACCATAAACCTAATCATATTCTGGCATCATTGTCGGGGACAGAAGTGACGATTATCTTCCCGAGGAAGAACCACAATGATCAGATCCAGCTCTTGATGGTAGACAGGGTAGGACATCAGTTTGGCTGCAATTTTATACCTAGCGATTTCGTTGTTTGAATATTTGGAATGACATCAAATGATCGAATGGTTTCCATTGTGGTTGCAAGGTTTTCTCCACTCAATTTTTCAGCTATTATAGGCTTTCCAAATGAAGTGCCTATCATGGAAAAGTGGGGAGATTTTCTTCCATGATTCAGAGAGAAGAAAGAGGACAATCCAGCACATCATGTAACTAAATTTCATCAATAAATTGATTGACTGAGTATACATCATGAAGATGTATTAATGAAAATGTTCATTTACTCATTGGATGGCTATTCTAGGAAATGGTGTAAATCCCTTCCTGCTTCTAGTATTTCCTCTTTGAAGGAATTTCATGATTCCTTTTATTCATATTTCAAGAGGATTTACCCAGCTGAGTGTCTTTTTTAGCACTGTTGTGAGGGATATTCATTATATATTCAGAGTTTAGTAGCATATTCCTCTAGTAGTGAAGATGAAGTGGATGGTTATGCTATGAAGGAGGAAGAAGATCTATTATCAACTGTATCTTCCTCTAATTCTGTTTTACAACAAGAATTTTTTCAAAATTCTGATTTTAAAGTTGATGATAGCATCATACAACATAACTATTCACCTTTAAAAACCTATCAGGCTACCCCAATTTATGATAAATACAATGATGATGAGAAATCGAGTATACTTGAATCTCTTTTAGACTCTTTCAAATGAGAGAAATATCCTTATGTTGATAGTAATAATGATGATAAAGCGGATGTGGATTCATTTGATATTATCTCAAATGTAAATATTGTCCCAATTTCTTATGAAGGTCAGCTTGTATTTGATGAATGCTCGAATGAAGAACTGCTGACTTGTACATTAACCTGCAATAAAGAACATCTTTATGATGTACATGAATATACTTCAAAGCAACATATTTCTACATCAGCTTCCGTTGAGGTTTTCAATAGTGATCTACTCTTTGACAGCAATAAATCAGGTTTTAAGGAAGGTAGTGACAAAGACCACAAAGAATTACTACAATCGTTCATCCAGTCCTCATTAGTCATGCAATACTTTTCGGAAATCAGCCATCTTGGGTTCACATAAGACATCAAACAGGATGAGTCCATGTGTGTTGAAAATTTTAGATTTCCTTTTTATCTTTTTATATCATCTTATGAGCAAAAGATTCTTATGGACAACTTATATTTTTCAAGCAACAGGAAGAGGTAATTTTTGGAAATTTTTATGATCATGTGGCAATTTATTTAGAGTCAAGACTCAACTATAAATATTCTATCATTAATTTCTTAGAGACAAAATTTGATGGAAGTGAGTACAAGCTGTTAGATATTTTATCTTCATGATTTTCAATATTTCTAAGTGTATATATGCTCAAAGTTGGAAGCAAGCTTTGGTTGGTTGATAGAATTTTTTCTTGGCTACATTGGAAATGGGATTATACTTGATCAAGCAAAGTTTAGTTTATTAGAGTAGGAGTGTGCATAAATAATCCCACATCTGGGTATCTAGTTTTCAATTTTGCTAGTGATTTTTAGTAGTATGCAGTAGATATGGTTTAGTTGAATAAGACTCCATCCCAATGGAATCACTAGTACATGATAGGATAGATTGCAAGTTTTTTCAGTTTGCATGAATGGAAGCAGAGGGTGCAGATGTCAAAAATAGTTTTAAGAGAAGGCACAGGATCTGCTTGTTCTTGGAAGCTCGCAGGGATAATTCCATCCCGATTCAAAGCCAAATGTTGGTACCATAATATACCCCAGAAAAATTGTTTACATTCTAGCAGCGCATATGTAGAGAAGCACCTTGTTCTTCGTTAGGGAATGCCCAATATGTATTTTCATCAAAAACGATTTCCATGAAATATTCACTCTTTTCACTAGCCTAAATCTAATTTACCTCATTAGTTTGGTCAATTTTCCATCATTGCAAAATCCTTGACCTTGTGATCTTTATTTTCTTACCTTTTAGTCAAAACCTCACCTTATATGCAATAGAGTTTTTAATAATTATTATTATTTTAACAAAAAAAAATTTTTTTATCTTTTAATTAAAATAATAGTTTTTTAAATAACTTGTGCTATCCAAGTCCTTCTATCTAAGTTAATCATCTGACGGATAAGCAACATTTTTTATTAAAAACAAAAAAGAAAAAAGAAAAATATTATGTTTCATAGATTTTACATCCCCATAAGCTTTTAAATGATTGTGTTTCCTCATACCTACTATAAGTCAATGATTTCCATAAGAGATAAAGTTTGGTTTTCGTAAAAGTTTTGATCTTTATCCACTGCTACGTTAAGCCAACACTAAGTCTCCACTATCAAAGCACTCTTGCCAAACACCCAGAAGATTCCACCAAGAATTTATGTATGTGCATTAAAGAGCTTCCCAAGAAAGATATATAAAGTATTGATAAGTCCATTTCTTATACATATGAAATATTTATATAAAATTGCTCAAGTGTTTGAGACCGGTGGGCTCATTTAATAAATGTTTGAGTGTCAATGGGAGGGTTACGGTTGATGCCATCATTGAAAATAACCAAATCAATTGGTATCTTCAAATGATGGTATTCTAAGCCACGTTTTTCATAAAATTATGGTGAAAATCATATCATATATGAATATATCAAGCCACCAGTTATCACAGTATTGAAAGAATGAAAGCCACTTAGCCGTAGCAATTAGTTAGCTTGAGAAAATCTTCTTTAAATCAGAGATTCTCGCAAAGTTTAAAGAAGAGTACCACCATTTCAATGAATAACATCTTCAGCAAAATACCGAGAAAATATACAAGCCTGTAGCTTCATGGAGATTTTCGTGGCAGCATTCAAATATCAAAACGTCCAGATATATGACGGGCATAGCTAAATTCTTAATTTGTTAATGTCATTGAACGCCAAAAGATTGAGATCGTAATATATGTTCCAATTCCCATAGGGAAATGCTAAGGAAGCGTCCACAAAGATACTGAAGCTTGAGCTAGATCTGAATAAATCGGAAATGCTAGGGAAAAATTCCTACGATGAATAAAATATCAAGCACATGGTAAATGCAACATTCAAATGTGGAGGTAGTTACCCACGAGTACCGAAAACACTTATGAAAGGAATAATTGTTCCAGGTTTCCAACGCCGAGCACACAAGTGTTAACAAGAATGCTTTCAAGAAATACTAAGTGCTCAAGCAAATTGAGTTCGTGATAAATCTTGGGTCAACAACAGAATTTCAAAGTGGGTTGGATCAACATCAATTAAACATCATCTCCAGTTTTCAAGGAAAAATATCAGCAGGTTAAAACTTGTTCCAAATTTGTATTGATTAGTTCAGTCATTGAGGCAGAGTTTTAGTCTCTGAGGATTGCAAGTGGCAGGGCACATGACAGTAAAGAAACAACTATCAAAGAACTAGTTCCATATTTCTTGTGGTAGATCCAGACTTATTCTATTTCTGAACTTGATGATAAAGCTTGTATTCCTTAAAACATGCAACTGTTGGTTGATTGTACTATTCTATTTGCATCTTTTATTGTATCCTTTAAATTTGAAGTCCTATTATTGATAGCTACATGCATCACATGCATTTTCCTATTGAGTGCATCCACCACTTTATTTTATTTTCCTTTTATATGTTTAATGTCAAAATTGTATTCACATAGTAGTTCCATCCATATTCTTTGTCTTGCATTTATATTAAGTTGTTCTAACAAGTATTTTATCCCATGGTGATCAATTCTTAATTCAGACTTATTTCCCAATGACTAGAGTCTTTATACATTTAAAGCATGTACTACTGTTACTAATTCCAAGTCATGTGTAGCATAATTTTGTCTGTGCTCCTTTAACTTCCAAGACTCATAACAAATAATCTATCCATTTTGAGTTAACACACCACCTATACCCTATTTACATGCATATGTACATACCATAAAACTTTCATATGGATTCCCATTTTTCAAAACCAGTGCACTAGTAAGCATCTCTTTAAGATTCTAAAAACTTGTTTCACATTTAGATGTCCAATCAAACTTTATACATGTATTTCACAAAGAAGTTATCGTATGTGCAATCTTTGAAAATCATTCTATAAACCTGCTATAGTAACTTTCTAATCCCATAAAAGATCTAAATTCTGACACATTCTTAGATGTTGTCCAATTCATAATTCCTTCTATATTTTCAGGTTCAACTGTGATTCGTTCTTCTGATACATTGTGTCCTAAGTAGTGAATCTTATTTTGATAAAAAAAGGCACTTATTTAACTTAGCATAAATTTGATTCTATCTAAGTACCTACAGTACTAGTATCAATTGTTCTTTGTGTTATTTCTTTATCTTAGAGTAAACTAGTATGTCATCTAATAAAACAATCACAAACTTGTCCAAATATTTTTGAAAAAATTGCATTCATCAAGAACATAAAGGTATTCGGTGCATTCATCAAACCAAGTGGAATAGTTGTAAACTCATAGTGACCATATCTTGTTCTAAAAGTTGTCTTATTTGTGTCATCATCCTTAATTCTAACATGATGATAACCCAGCCTGAGATCTATCTTTGAAACACTATGGAACCCCTTAACTAATCAAATAAGTCATCAATTCTCGGTAAAGGATTCTTTTTCTTGATAGTTTCTTTATATAACTGGATGTAATCTATGGAAAGTATCAAGGTACCATCTTTCTTTCTTACAAACAAAATAGGTTCTCCCCAAGGTGAAACACTAGACCTGATTTAACCTTTCTTTAATAACTCTTCTAACTACATTTGCAACTCTTCCAATTCAGGTGTACTCATCATATAAGGGACTTTAAATGAAGGAATTGTCATGGGCGTTATATCAATAGTAAATTCTATATATCTTATAGGAGGCATTTTAGGTATCTCTTGAAATACATCTACAAATTCCTGTAATATCGGGTAGTCTTGTAACTAAGGTGAACCTTTTCCTTATATTCTTTGAGGTGAGTTGCATAAATTTGACACCCTTTTCTAAAGAACTTCTTTAATTGTAAGGCCATAACCTATCTCAAATATATCATTTTATGTATTCATTTAACGGTTATTGTGTTTCCTTCCTCATATGTACATGTGTAAGTCTTATTGTAACAATCCAAGATAGTTGGGTCTGTAGTCAACCAATCCATACCAATCCAAACATCGTAAGAGCATAAGGGCATAAATTCAAATTTGCTAAAGTGTTTAAACCATTCATTTACAAAGGACATTGACTTACTATTTCTGTGACTTTTATTTTAGTTCCAGTTGCTAACTATACAAGGCTTGCTACCTCGAGGTTACTTTCTTAAGATAACAATTCAAAACTACACTAGGTGCAACATAATTGTTACTAGCTCCTAAATCAATTAAAATAGACATAGTTCTATTACCAATCTTACCTACCACTTATATCATGTGAGATTGATGATATCATTTCCTATATTCCAAAATGACATAAATCCTCTGAGTATTACCAACATCACCTACTGTTGCTTTTTGAATGTTGTGAATGTTGTCTCATTTCTTATGTGGACAATCTCTTGCAAAGTGATTCTCGTTACAATTCTAACATCTAATGGGAGGTCTCTTATTTGAATCT
Organism: Pseudotsuga menziesii; assembly: GCA_001517045.1. Classification (NCBI taxonomy): domain Eukaryota; kingdom Viridiplantae; phylum Streptophyta; class Pinopsida; order Pinales; family Pinaceae; genus Pseudotsuga; species Pseudotsuga menziesii. The sequence goes on along the minus strand of LPNX010743552.1, from coordinate 10,493 downwards.
GGTTTCTTATGAAAATTACCACTTCTATTGACAAGAGGATTGTTTCCCTTGTTTATTTGGTCTTGTGTAACATTCTTCTTATCCTTAAATTTCTTATGTTCCTTATTCTTATCAAACATATACAATTTTTTTTCCTTATCGATTACTTCTTTAATGGTCTTAGGAATATCATACTTAATCTTATCCATGTAAAAAGTTGGAATTCCTCTTAAAATTATTTGAATCTTAACTTTCTCATATTTTATATAATATACATAAGTTAACAGTTCAATAAATCTCTTTTCGTATGCATCCATAATTAAATTTCCCAGCTTAAGTTCAAAGAATTCTTCCATCTTATTATCATAGTATTTCTCTAAAATGTAATTTTGTTGAAAATATTTTTTAAACTTTTTCGAAGTGATATTTTCTTCATCAACATATTTTAGTTTAACAAAATGTTCCAAGTGAAGGGATGAACTACTCCTCCTCCTTCCTACATACTCCTCTTCAGTGCCATAAGGGGTTGTTCTTTTAACGTCCATCCTCTATTGTTTATCTCTACGGAGTTTTCTTGGGTTAAATTATTTACTATGAGATATAATGTGTTCATTATAATTTTTTTTAACATTCCATCATCATATTTATTTATTTTGTCAAATAATAATAACTTTTTTTCTTAGAAGAAACAAGGCATACTATACTAGTCTTCAATTTTTTAAATAAATAACTAAGCAAAATGCATAAAAGAATATAATTATTTTCAAACATATTATAAATCTTCAAAATAACCAATAATTTTTCATCTTTTGCAAACATAGTATCACTTTCATAATTAAAAACATTTAACTTTTATTCAAGCAAGCAAATTTAAAGCGACCAATATGCCCAATATCCATAGTGTTGCAACCACAGTTGTTATATCACCTGTAATGTCCCTCGAGAATATGAAATAGTATCAGGTACATATCATTAGCTCTCTAAGGCTAATTAAATAATTTTATCACAGTGTATTAGTCAAACGAATATTTAATTTCGTTTTTCGTGATTTAATTTTGACAAAATCTCTTTAATTAGCAATAAATTAAAATAAATTCGATGACTATTCCAACAAACTATCGAAGAAATAGGAATTTTTATTTACATAATTTAACATCATCAAACCTTTAATCCAATCCTTATCAAATATGATAACCACTTCTAAAGGCTAATTATTCTTATTCTCAGTTAACTAATAATTAAGGTGTGAATTACAACACTTAGTTTGCAAATGAAGACACTTATCACAAATCTAATTGTTTAAAAAATAACCTTCGATTATCAATACAAGTGGATTAATAACATCTAATTACTTGTAAATAAGGCATAGTTACTAAAATGAAAATAATTAATCATGGTAATTACGAAAGAGAGTCCACAAGACTAATTAACTAGTTTTCCAATATAAGCATCTAGTCTTGCACAAAATCAACTTGTAACCATGCCATAAAATCCAAAATAAATCATACATCAGTTAAAAAAATATTTAATTTTGTGCCTAAATCGAATTAAATTTTTATTTGTATATCATTCCAATTGCACATAGGGTGATCTATTCCATCAATTCCAATGAAACTAGTTAACATTCACCGGAAGGAATTGAGTCTAAATAATTGAACAAAAAATAAATGCATCCATAAGTAAGGGATCACACTTGATAAATATCCACCTATATCGCAATAACATGGTATAAACATATCACATGTATGTAGCATTGTGTTTTTACGAAAACATAGATTTCAATCCACAACTAGTTATCAATTCACCGTAGTGTACCTAGTTTCCAATTTAACTTTCCAAAATCCAAATATATGTCTATTGTAGATAATGGATAGAGTATAAAGGTTCACCTAAATTCATATTTTTATATCTTTCCTCCCATATACAGTCCATTAAATAACTCACAAAACTAGCTAATTCACCTCATCCAAATTGACTAGTAATTCTAAGAATCGCTAGAATAATTAAATCCACGGCTCATTAAATACATTCCAAATATAAAAAAAATTATTTGTAAGTAATAAAATATTCATATATCATTCGAACATTTCATCAAACACTTCATATGTAAATTCACAAATCTACTCAAAACAATTCCATTGAAGGAGCTAGAAATTGGAAATTGATCTAGAATTTCGATAGACGTTTCCCAAACACTATAAAGAATATTTCCCCTAACATTATCACACAAATTTAAAGTGTATTTATCATGCGTAAGCATAAAAATTACACTTAGTAATTTTTACTAACACTTCATGTACCAAGTCTCCAAACTATGCAAAATAATCCAATCAAAGAACTAGTGTTCGAATACAAGGTAGAAGGATCAAAGACAAGTGTCTTAAAAAAATATGAGGGTACCATACCATAAAAATAAACAATATATAATGAATAGGGGCTGAAATATCATTTCTTTATCATAGATTCCTAAGAATCATTTCCTAAAAAAATTGTGCACAAAATCCCTAAAACTAGTTTCCAATTCCTTCACAAAATTTGCTTGCATAAATAGATTGAATTCCATGAGAGGTTTCTTCCAAAACTACCTCATACGTTTCATCAAAAATTTCATGTGCAGCCATAAATGAATCATATCATATCCAAATAAATTAAATAAACATGAAATAAATCACTTATCTTTTTCAAATATGCAACTGAATCGATCGTGCCACATACCACCCAACCATAGACACAATGCAAGACAAAAGTCACTTTCCAATGGTCACCCATGATATGGAACCATGATGCCACAAGAATGGTCACACTCAACCACAAACTCTATCAATAAATTATTCTCTCCACAACCCAATGGCAAGTATGACCTCTACTTCCACTTTAGGTAAATTCCAGTGGCTCTAGGACAACAGTCCAATCACAACCCAATGGCAGGTAGCACTTCCAATTCGGGAAATTTTAGTCAATCTAGGTAAAATACTAGTGGATCCAGAGTAACTTATCTTGGGAATAGGCTCAACAAGTATCTCATACCAAGAGAATCAAAATCAAACCACAAGTTCCAAACACACGAACAAGATCAAAAGCATGAACCAACACACAAGAGTGACTTTTTAACACGAGCAAATCCAATTCCTTCATGAGAGATTCAAATTGGGAGAGATAAAGGGACACAATATTGAGAGTTACATTCCAAAAATAGAAAATAGAAATTACAAATCAAGTTCCTACACTAAGAGGCACTCTAATCCAACTCATCAGGGCACACTAGGTGAGAGAGGGACTCCAATCCTCAAATAGAAATTAATTGCAAGGTAAATAAAACCAAGGAGTACTATGACACATGAGGGTACATAACGAGAAGGGTCCATAAAGTACATAAGATGGGTGTACAACATTAACATAGGTAAACACTTTATAGAAATTACAAATCAAGTTCCTACACCAAGAGGCACTCTAATCCAACTCATCAGGGCACACTAGGTGAGAGAGGGACTCCAATCCTCAAATAGAAATTAATTGCAAGGTAAATAAAACCAAGGAGTACTATGACACATGAGGGTACATAACCAGAAGGATCCATAAAGTACATAAGATGGGTGTACAACATTAACATAGGTAAACACTTTTTCACAACACCTTGCTCATAACATCATGGTTCCTCATAATCTATTTCATGGCATCAGTCATGAGGGTACAACATTAACATAGGCTCAACACACATAGGTAAAAACTTTTCCACAACCCCTTGCTCATAACATCATGGTTCCTCATAATCTATTTCATGGCATGAGTCATCCGATTGTTTTTATTTTATTAATTATTTTATAAGTTCAACATAATAAAAATAATAATAATGTGCAAACCATAGTCCGAGAACCTTGTGCCACTATGTCCAACATAGAAACAATAATAATATGTCCAGGGGATAAATCATATGGTATTACATCCCGCCCCCCTTAAATCATGCATCATCCTCAATGCATACACATACATGCCACAAAATATCAAAATAGATGAGGGTATGCCTCCCTCATCACATATTTTGATTTCCAATTCAAATCATTAGAAGTATAGTAGCTCCACTGAACCTTAACCTAAGGGTTTTCTCTATTCTTGAGTAGCTTGGTATTTTTTCCTACAATGACAACATGATCTACCAGAAATTTTCCCTCCGACTCCACTTAGTCATATCAA
>LPNX010743550.1:465127-578985 GCA_001517045.1 Pseudotsuga menziesii | reverse complement strand
ATATGTTTATGCTCTATTCATTATTTCAGATATTATATGATTTTTCTGCTAAAGTCGATATGGAATTCGTTTCAGACGCTCTGTATTGATGGATTGTTTTATCATCTCTTCCATTCCACCCAGATCGAATTTGATGACTGTAATGATGTGATTATCTTGCCTTTGATAGTTCTCGTGTATGTATCTTTATGATATTTTACTAGTATATGACTCCATGCCCAATGGATATGTGAATGGTTCAGCCAAATAAATGAATGCTTAAATATTGTTTATCATTTGATTTTGTGAGATTTGTGTTGAGAGATCCCTCTCTAGGAGAGAAATATTAATATCTTCCTAAAGTGGTTTTGCTGTTACCTCGGGGTGTGCTTCCTACAACCTGAGTACATTCCGAGTGCTAACACCCTTTATGATGACGATAGTTGTCGAATTTCAGACAAACTGTCGTCGAATTTCCTATGACAAGGCCGTCGAATTTCCTACAACAAGGCCGTCGAATTTCCTATGACAAGGTTGTCGAATTTCCTACGACAATACCGTCGAATTTACTACAACATATCTGTCGAAAAACCTACAAACTAGTGTCAGAAATCCAACGACATATCCGTCGAAAAACCTATGAACTAGTGTCGAAAATCCGATGATATAGTTGTCACATTTTTCGACGATATCTCTGTCGAAAAACCTACGCCTACAATGTCGAAAATTTGACGGCGCTAAAATAATTCAAAAGGCTCAGTAATTTTCATCATTGATGTCCGACACATCCGTATGATACTTCGGATGTCGTCGGATTTTGTCGTCGAATTTCAAGTTCAAGTCCTATTGTGACTGCTCTTATCATTCTTGTAGAACAAAAATTTCCATCTTCTTTTGACATGTTCATCCAAACTAGGAATAGGGCTCTTGAATTGTCTCAAAGTACCACGAAACCTACTTTTGATGATTTCTATAAAGGGTTGATAAATGAGCAAGAAAGGTTGATAAGAATCTTAACAAAAGTTTTAATAATGCTAAAGGTTCTAGTTCACACACTTCTAATCCTACGAATAAATTTGGTCATGCTTCTAATGCACATCATGAAAATAGTAAGAAGAAGAAAGTGTATGATCCTTATAAGCATTGTGGTAAAACTAACCATCCTGAAAATAATTTCTTTAAAGCAAAACATTTTGATGCTAAGGCTAAAAAGAAAGGTTCTCATGAATCACAAGTAGCTTTGTGTGCATATGTTGTTTCATCTAATAGTTCTTCTTCTAATGTGGAATGGATAATCAATTATGGTGCTTCTAAACATATAACTGGTAATGCTTCTTTATTTACATCTTATGACAATAATAAGCACTCATCTCAGAAAGTTTCTATTGGTGATGGTAAACAACTTTCTGTAATTGGTTTTGGTCATGTTAATGTTGCTAATGGTCAATTGGAAGATGTTTTTGATTTTCAAAACATGCCCATCAACTTGATTTTTATTTATCATGCATGTCAAAAAGTTTATAAATTTGAAGCTTGGCCTGATAAATATGTTCTTAAAGATATCAAGTGAAATTACAAAGTAGTTTATCCTGGTCATGTTGATCATATAACTGGTTTATATAAGTGTGTTGCTTTAAACTCAACTAAGAGACAACCCTTTTATTCCTATGTTGCTCATGCAGATGAACTAATTCAATTGTGGCACGAAAGATTAGGTCACTTGAATTATGGTGAAATGCAATTGTTAACTAAAATGGTACATGGCTTTCCTAATATTTCTTCTACTACCGGTGTTTGTGAAGGATGTGTTCTTGGTAAACATCATAAAGAAATGTTTGATAAAGGTAAAGCTTGTTGTGCTAAAGAACCTTTGCAATTAATTCATAGTGACATATGTGGTCCTCTTGAAGTTACCTCTATATCTATTGCAATTTACATTTTACTTTTATGGATGACTTTAGTGGAAAATATTGAAATTATTTAAAAAAAAATAAAAGTGAAACAATTGTGAAATTTCAAGAATTTAAATCCATCGTTGAGAATGCAGCTAGTAAAAGGATTAGAACTTTGATATATGATAGTGGGGGGATTTTGTTAAGAGATATTTGGAGGCATATTTATCTAAACATGGAATTCAACATCAACAAATTGTTCCTTATACACCTCAACAAAATGGTGTTGATGAAAGGAAAAACAAAACTTTAGTTGAAATGCCTAGAGGTATGCTATATTCTAAAGAATTGCATAATAAATTTTGGGTTGAATCCATCTGTTGTGCTAACTTTATTTTAAATTAAGTTCCTACAAAAGTTGTTAAGCATGTTGCCCCTGAGGAAAAATGGAATGGAAGAAAACCCGATATCAGTAATTTTAAGGTGTTTGGTTGTGAATGTTGGGCTCATATTCCCGATGAAAAAATGGAAAAAGTTAGAACCCAAGTCTCACAAGTGTATATTCATTGGTTTTGATGAGAATTATAAGGCTTACAGGTTGTTTGATCCTTCTAATAAAAGTGTCATAATCAAAAGATATGTTCAATTTCATGAAGTCTCTCCACCACCTGAGTATGTAGAACCTCATACTACCTTGAATTTTCCAATATCACCTATTACTCCTATCTCTATTACTCTTTATTCTAGTTCTATGCCTATTGTTAATCTTAGTTCATCCTCTTCTTCAACTATTACATCTGAATCTAATGAATCTCCTGAAGTAACTTATGTTGCTTTTCATCTTCCTATTTGGGCCTAGAAAATTCTTCAATCTGCAGGTAGTGGGGTTGGTAATCCTTCTTATAGTCATAGAACTAGATCTAAATTTGTTCTTATGACCAACTTTTTGGCTATAGATGATCCTACTTCTTATTCTCAAGCTAAGGGTAGGCCTCATTGGGAACAAGCTATGACTGCTAAGTATGAATGTATTTTGATAAACAATACTTGGTCTCTTGTTCCTCTTCCTTTAGGAAATAATTTAGTTTGTTGTAAATGGGTTTATAAAGCTAAGTTCACTGCAGAAGGACATATTGAAAAATATAAATCTATATTAGTCGTAAAAGGTTTTAATCAACTTGAAGGAATTAATTATAATGAAACGACTGCTCCTATTGCTAAAATGAACACAATAAGAACCGTTTTATCTATTGATGCATCTTATAAATGGGAATTACACCAAATTTATGTTAAAATTTATCTTCTAAATGGTTATCTTAATGAAGACATTTATATGCAACATCCCCCTAGTTTTGTTTTTTCTTAATCATTAAGTTTAGTATGAAAATTACACAAGTCTTTATATGGTCTCAAACAAGCACCTAGGGCTTGGTATGATAAAATTGATGCATATTTATTGACTAATGGTTTTAAGCAATGTATGTTTGATCCAAATATGTATTTTAAGAACTTGCGTGATAGTGTCCTCATTATTTTTTGATATGTGGATGCTCTTATTATCACTAGCAGTAAGCTTGTTTTAATTCAAAATATGAAAAGTGATCTTCAAAAGCATTTTGAGATGATGGATCTTGGTATATTTCACTACTCCTTGGGTCTTCAAATCTGGCATATGGTAGATGATATTTTCCTCTCTTAGCCTAAGTATGCAACAAATTTATTGGCTCGTTTCCATATGAGTGATTCCAAACCTACTCCTACACCATTTAAGTTGATGTAAAGTTAACTTTTGAGTGTACCACTCTTCTTGTTGATGCTACTCTTTATCATCAACTCATAGGAAGCTTGATATATTTAACTTGCACTAGACTAGATCTCTCTTTTGTCGTTAGTATGGTTTCTCAATTCATGCTGCAAACTCGTGAAAGTCATTGGCAGGAAGCCAAGAGAATTCTAAGATATTTACAGGGGACATTACATTATGGTGTCTTCTATTCGAGCAGTGATACAGTTTCACTATTTGGTTATACAAATATTGATTGGGAAGGTGACAGTTCTTATCGATGGTCAACTATTGGTTATATATTTCAACTTGGTTCAAGTCTGATTTATTGGTCTAGGAAGAAGGTGAATAATCTTTCTTTATCTTCGTGTGAAGCAGAGTATAGAGAAACCAAATAAGCAGTTGGTTATAGCATGTTCTTACCAAACTTGGTCTGGTTATGAAATTGTCCACTATGTTGAGATGTGAAAATTAGGGTGCAATCTAGCTTGCTTATTATCCAATATATCACTCTAAGATGAAGCAAAACGACCTTGATTCTCATTATATTTGAGGTATTTTGGAAGATGTGTATTCTCTCTCTGGAATTATTGTCCTTACGGGAAACAAGTTGTTGATATCTTCACCTAATCCTTGACAGAAGTGAATAATGTGCATCTTCGTTCTTTTCTTGGGATGAGGGAAGTTTCATCAAGGGTCAACAGTAATGACTCTTTCCTTCCTTAGTGTTAGGGTGGGATATTCTCCCAACCATTATTAAGGGGGAGTGTGGGAATTATTATATTCCTTATAAGGAGGAGGCATTAAATATTGCAATAAGGGAGCTGTGGGACCCAAGAGAACCTTACTTTATCATTTACACATTAGTTTGGGTCATACAAATAATAAATATGGATAAAATAAAGTGGAATTGCTTCATAAGTACATTTTGAGGTCCATGGGGGCCTTGGGTGGCTAGATTCCTCCTTACACTTGTCATGAATTAACCCCAAATTTGAAATTATGAATGATGGAATGTTATTGGGAGGTGAAGAGTCATCAAATGAAATATAATGAGCCCAAGGATTCGAATGGGTGAGGAGGTTTAACTCCCCATAGAAGAGGAAGATTCTAGGAAGAAAATAGGTGCCATGTGGAGATAGATTTCGACCTACGCTTCATGAAAACAATGATGGAAGATTCTATGACAATTCATACCTGATTTCAGACTGGATGGTAGACCTATTACAACCTTACATGTCAGGGATAAAAATAGCCTCCAATATGGTGCACTTGGGACTAGGTGGCAACCATTCAAATTTGGTGGAAGATGGACGGTTGAAGAGAAGGCCAAGTGGCATGGAGGTTACTAATCATCAAGGATGAGGTGGAGGAAGCCTATGGGAATGAATTATACCTTGGAGGACCTTAGTAGGGTTATAAAAATATTTCATGAGGAATGGAAATATCTTTTTATCATTTGTGAATTTTCCTTTGTCATTTGGAAAGCATTAGCTTGTCCATTGCACGGCGAGTGCACACTTACCCTGTTAGTGAGTCAATTTTGAGAGAGTGATATTCTCATCCAAGTTGGCCATGGGAGAGGTCATTCAAACCTCTCAATTGGATATTCATGGAGTTTTTTTCTACATATAGGAATTGTTTACTGTTCGCGACCCATCTCTCCTCCCATTCTCTCAATTTCCACTTCCATATTTCCATGTTTTTCTATGAAGGCGTAGTTGTGTGAATGGTCGTTGCGCCCCATTGAGTTCAGTTGATTCCAAAGCATGGGTGAATGATTAATGTCTCTATAATATGTCTCTCATATTCTCTGTAAGTCGAAATAAGAAGAAATACATATGCAAATGTCCACATTTCCAAGCTTTATTATGACTAGTTTCCATGTGATGATTTTCCCTTTAAATTGAGATTGTATATCTGATGCATATTGTAAATTGGGTAAAATTTATATTCTGTTAGTGAGATATTGAAATTATATAAATTTTATGTATTCACATTTCTCTTTTATGAACCATTATATGCACCATTTATGAATCGAAGTTGATCTTTTATGTGTCATTTCCCTTAAGCAAATATCACTGAAATTATGCATTCGACTATGAATCTTTGATCCTCTGTTGTAGAACTATTAACCACACCAAATGAAATTAAATGAAGTATAATTACAGTCTCCATGCTCTTTTCTAAAATTTTGGAGGGTTCCATAGGATTTGGAGAGCCATTTCTGCCCACACCCTAGGGGGAATTGCATCATGAATTACTAGTATTTTTTCCCTTTTTTCCATTATGACCAAATCGATTTCTAGATGTATATGAACTGATAAAACTATCATAGATTCAATTGAAGAGTCCTAATACTCCCCACATCATTCCCTACCAAATTCGAGACCCTCTTAAGCCACTCAAATCCCCCAGAGTCAAAGCTAGTAAAGACAAATTTTCCAAAATTTTTCCTTTGTTGGGAATTTTTGAATTAGAACATTACACCACATTTAATATGTGAGAGTAATTCCTCCACATATATGGGTATATAATAGGGTCAAGGGATTCTCTTTAAAGGATATATCATCATATCATCTCATGATACATCTTGATTTTTTTGGATACATATATTGTATATATCGTATTGGGATTAATGCTCTCTTTGTAAGATTGAAGGAGATTTATGGATATAATAGAAGACAACCTTCCCATGGGCGTAGAACAATTGGCTAAACCACGTATATTTGGTGTACTCTTGCCTCTTTTCTCTGTATGGTTCTTATGTTTGATATGTTGTTGGTTTCGTAGATAGATATCTGGTGTAGTTGATCTAATATTCTAACAATTCATTTTGTTACTGTTAGTACATAATATGAATGACATGATGAGAAATTCAAAGAGTGGTGGGATAACAAAGTAACCAACTACATCCAAAACATGCAAGGCACAGTAAACTTACACTTGCATAAGCAAGCAAAAAAAAATTCAATGAAGGACATGAGAAATTTATAGAATCTATTGCTCGTGAGATTAAGAAGTTTCTAGATACTATCCATGCCCAATTTGGAAAAAAAGAATGAGAGAATATTGATGCACAAACTCTACATGGTGGAAGAACGAATTTATATGAGTGGCTAGAAAATGTATGCAGCGATTTCTGTTAAGACCAAGCCATAGAAGATCGAACATGTCTTGAAGAAGTCGAAAGGAAATTCTGTATTGACCTACACATAGGGTTCCTATGTTCTATCCCAACATTGTTATATAAATTTTTTATTGAGAATGGATCCGTCCATATAGTCGAGCTACAACCACCATTGGGTACACTTGCTTCAACAAATTGGAAGAAAAAGTAAAAATACTAGGAGTAATTTGTCAATGAACGATAGTGGGAGTACTTTCTAAGTAAATGATGATCATTGTCAAACCGATTGCAGTCGAACAGTAATCATTGTGTTGGAAATGGGGGGTTAATCGACCAAATGTTATGAGTAAAAAGTATGAAATTCTAGTTGATGAAAGAAGACAAAGAATAAAGCACTGTAAAAAGTTAGGTCCACTCCAATAAAAAAATTATCCGACTAGTCTCAAACAAACAACTCACATACAAAAACTAGAAACAAGAAAATAGGTGCAAGCAACGCGAATAACCAAGTGATCATTCTAGTCCAATACACGAAAGAATAAGTATAAATAACATGGGTGAGATTGTCACGTCCCCATGCCTCCGACCGGCGAAGAGGACGCGACCCGTGGCTTAAACCACCTGGGCTAAGAGCCCCATGAACATGTACAGGCATAAAATTTGCTAGATAGAATGCTGAAAGAAAATGCATTGCAGGAGAACATGCATAAACGCAATTTTTTATCATACACAGCTATAATTATTTATCTTACACAGCAGAATCAACATGCATTCACACAAGCATTCCTTTAAACATGTTCATCAATTTCATTAACAGCATTTACAGTTGCAGAAGTAAAATAGGCAAGATCACTTATCTTATGAAAACTCCTTCCGCAACCAGCTACGTCGCTGCAACGTTCCACCCAACCATAGGCCAGCGTGCTCCTTAATCTCTCAGCAGCACTGCCACCCCCGAGCTGGGCATGATTCTCCAAGGAATAAGGGAACTAGCAGGCTTAAACATAGCCAAGGATACACAAAACACACAGCCAAGCCAATAGAGTTGGGTTTATCAGGCCATTAAGGAGCTGGAGAAGGCCAATTGCTAAGCTGGTGAGCTCATTACAAAGCCAAGAACACCTACACTAGAACTAGCCTGACCTCTAAGACACCCAAACACACCCAACACAAGGAATCAGTCCCTTCTCTACTACACAGTCCCTCAGGCCCTGCATTCCCTTCCAGTGCTATTCAAGGGTGATGGAGAAGAAGGCCAGCCCTCTAGCTCTGTCTATGTGGTTTCCAGCCACCAGGTTTATCAAGCAAATCTAAGCCAACATCCCTGCTCCTCTCACAGTCCGAAGACCAACCATTGCACTCAAGCAATTAATTCAGCTGTCACAGCTTAAACAGGGAAAATGAATTCTGAGTCATTCTTGGCCCTATCGTGGCCAAAATGAATCTCAGGAAAATTTACAACAGTCCCCAACATGTAAGGAAGACCACAACAACCACAGCCAACATCGTGGGAAAACACAGTCTGTCCTGGGCAACAAGATCACTAAGAAATCATATACAAACCACGCTGGGGAAGAAATTACAATCTCCCAGCCTGTGGGTGAGCGTGAGCAACAATGCAGAACCCACAATCCTCCCGTGAGTAAAGGATACAGCCTCACTATTCACAAATCCGCAAAATAAAACTACTGCATGGGTAATCCAGCAAAATCCTGTGCGCGAAGATGAAAAACGGGAAGAATCCCTCTGCGTGAGAATGCACAGCAATGGAGAGGACGCGAAATTGAAGTGCCTGGGTGTTTAGCAACTCGTGGAGAGGAAGAAGTGTCTGCGTGAGGGGATGAACAACAAAAACATGGGTAGAGTGTGCGTGTGGGTGAGGACTGACAGTCCTTCCACCCCACTCCCCAAAACAATTCACTGCCTCAACCACCAGCAGTCTTTCTTAATGAAAGTGGTTGGAATAAAACAAGGGAAGAAGACACATGGGTATTTTTCTCTCATTGGCCCCAAGGTTTGACAAATTCCCCCACATCCTTATCCTTGGGAAAAATCATGCCCTTTTCTCATTTTAGTTGCCGCGATCATAGCTGGTCGGGTTCATTTAATTAATTATAGATGCATATTTACATGATGACCAACATAATATATGCCGCATGCCCCGATATACAATCGGTGACAAATTTAAGTCCAAAACATAACATAACCGATCAATGGTGGGGGCCTTGGCCTTTAGCTCCACACCATTATCATTTACAATATATACGTCATATACATCTAATGTAACGGGGTCAAAACCGGGGTGTTACAGAGATGGTCAAGAAACCAAAAGTCCTACATGAGTCGAGGTAAAGTCGACCAGTTGGAGAAGGTGAGGTGCCGACGCCCAAGGAATGGTTGCACATGATGGAGTTGACACAACAAAATTAATATTACAATCCCAGAAGGCTTGACTCTATCGATGCAATATTTATGATGATAACGAATGGACCGACCATTAGAAAAATAATCTAGTGTGACATGGGACTAATGCTTAGCGACGGTAGTATATGAATTCGACTAGATCAAGGTGGACACATTACTAACTGGTTGATGATCCAAAGGCCAAACCAAACTAACTAGATTAATTTTACCCTAGGATTTGGAGGACATTCATTTAACTTATTTTACTCAAAACACTTGGAGGTTCCCCCCTACCAACAACATTATTAATTGAACTGCCTAAATTGTTAGAGAGTCTACTTAGCAATGAAGAGTCCGTATAAGAAGTGCATCTGTCGTAGTATGCGTCGAAGTCATAAGAGGTTAGTAATAATCGAGAAATAGTAAGTGTGTCTAGTAGTTCATCATATTTGGTAAGTTCAAAAAAATATAACACAATAGATTATCGAATTCCTGTTAATACCCCTATTTTTTACGAGGACATGGACGCTAAAAAGAATTGGTTAATATGTGAATCCTTGTGCTAAGCTAACCTAATTGATGATGAAAATCAACAAATTAACCAGTTTGCAGGTGGACTTAGAAACAAAGTGCTAACATGGTACATGAAATTCTTGGAAGAAGGTCCTGAATCCAAGCAACAAATAAAAGACAATTTCTTGGAATTTTTCAAAGTCGATGATACAAAGCACATAGTGGGACACAAGATCAAGAAAATAAAGCAAATAATAAGAGATTCTGTCAGAGAATATGACCAAATATTCAAATATATTCTAATCCAAATTCCTTCTAAGCTCGATCCTGCGATAGTAATTCAATTTTTCCTCGATGGACTCCAACAAAGAATCAAGACACCAATATTAATGAACAAGTACACAACATATGAAGATGTCTTGAATAAAGAATTATAGGTTGAATAAAAAACTGACTAAACATTTGGACCAGGTGATCATGGACTAGAAGAAAAAGTTGAAAATATACAAAGATCATTACAACACCTATCAATGCGGTAGAATGACTTATGGTGCTCAACATGTACAACAGAAGGCCATACCAAGGAAAATTTCTCATACGACGAATGAAGAATATATCATGCGAATACATATCAAAGGGAGATAGACCAAATTGAAGAAATACCACATATATTCCCTGAGGAGAGAAAACCAAAAAGTTTTCAAAAGATGCAGATGACCTACTTCTGCGATATATGTGAAATATTCGAACCTCAATTGAACATAAACTATCCATATAATGCCAAAAATGTCAATCCCAAGTGGTTTAAAATATGTCGAACAAAACAAAAAACCACAAACAAATGCATCAAGAACTTAAATACTAGAGTTGGATAGCATACGATATACCAGACACAAGTAGTCAAGCAGAAAGATCAAGACGACCACAATGACGATCGACTGAACAACAATAACTAAAAATGACAAGGAGGATACAATGATCAAGGAAGAAACAATAATTGAGGATACTAACCACCCGGGCATGGAAAATCATGATGCTTTGTATGCTAAAATGAGGACCATTTAAGTCATGAATGTCCATGGAAAGACATAACAAATCTAAAACTCCATACAAAATGTGGTGTGGGTGAGCATAGTTTAGAATATTGTCCCATAATTTTTAATTCACTAAATAAAAGAAGAAATGTTAATGCTTTGTCTTGTCTTGTTCTCCTAAAGATAATGCAGTTGTTACTAAAAATTTGCAATTTGTTACTAGATAAGGAACAAAAACTGGGAGAAACCAGATTGAAAAGATACAAAGAGACCAAGAGGAGTACCCTAATCCATGGAAGAAAAAGCAAATATTTAATAATGCATTAGAAATATTTACATATCTTGCATATGAAGAAATGAATGAATAAAGTAAAAATAAATCGCTTAATGGGTTGTTCAACTTATTAATCAAAGAAGAATACATTGCATGACTAATAGATTTAATGCAATCTAGAAGAAGTAACCCTAAAAGCAACAAAGTTGTTAAAAATTTATGCACATTAAATTAAAGGGATAAAAATGACATTGACCCACTTATCAACCTAGATGTAGAAGGATTCTGAATTAAGCAAGTCATTCTCGACTTTGGTTCCTAAGCTAACATAATGACGAAATTGACATGGTAAAAAAATGGTCAACCCCCACTTGTAGAGTCTGAAATTCATCTTAAGCTGGCATATCAAGGCTTAATCGAACCGATTGGAGTATGGAAAAACATCAAGACCTCAATCATGGGGATAAATACAACCATCGACTTCAAAATTATTGACCCTCAAGAAGGATCCAAATATTTCCTTGCACTAGTTGGTCGACCATGGGGACGAAAAAGGGAAGCATGAATTTCATTAGAAAAATAAAGAATTAAATTAAAAGGAGAAGGAAAGAAGGTCATTTCCTTATTAACCCATCACAAGGAAAACCATGAGTAGAACCAAATGACACCGACAATGACATTCAATTGTTATACCAAGTAGTCCAAAATAACATAGATACCGTCGAGCCTAAAAATTAGGGAGAACTCCATTTAGGTCGACTTATGTCAGCAAGTTATAACTTAGACTCTGAGCTCTATGACTATAAAATGGAAAATTACAAAGCTCAAGCACATGAATGCTAGTCAGTATAAGCTATATTGAGAAAAAGAGTACAAAAGTACTTAACAATATCTATCATTTCTAAATTTTTTGAGAAAAGAATAAGGGAATATTCGACCATTATACCAGCAAAGAAAGAGTCAACTAATATGCCTCTGTTGAGGTATAAAGAACGAGAATCACCAATTGCACATATCAAAGAAGTATTTAAAAATGTGGATGAAGAAGGTTGGCTACAAAGTTTAGTTGAAACATTCACAGGCCAAGCAACAATATGGTGGGATAAACACCAGTCTCAACTACAGACCTTGATGAATTCTTCAACAAATTTCGTTGAACAATTTGGAGGAAATAAGCTTACAACACAAGTACAAATACCAGAATTCCTCCAAGGCCAAGACCCAGCTAAGCATATTGATTTGTGTGAAAAAGAAGGGAAAAAGGAAGGATACCGAGATGAATGACTATATCCTCACTTATTCCCAAAAACACTCAAAGATTTTCCTAATAAGTGGTACAAGATGGAAGAAGCTAGAGGAGAAACCTTCATCTGGAAAGAACTTAAAGAAAACTTTATTAAATGTTTCTCCTTTGTGTTATCAACCCAAATGGCACTTCTCCGTCTGAGTACCGACACTTCATCTGTTGGCACACAAAAGGACATTTATGGATTGAAGGTTGCCTAAACACTATAGATGGGCATGACATGAGATGCATTCACTATACACCCAGCTTGCCATTTTACCTTTTTATAAGTTGATTGTTGTACGCGACTCTTCCCACAGCAACTCGCGTACGTACGTGACTATCTCCACCGCATATCGCATACTGTACACGAGTATTGCCATTGCAACCCGCGTACAGATCTGTACGCGGGTTTCCCTTATAGCAACGTGCGTGTCATAGGCGGGTTTCCAGTATCAATACTCGCGTACACATTCATTTGACATTAAAAATAATAAAACACGATTAATGGAGATTTGTTAAGCCCTAATCATTAACTATCTTAACTGTCTCAACCTCCTCAACCTTCAAAACTGCTCTATTTCCCTAAGTATAAATAGAGGCCTTGGGGAGGGCATTAGTCAATCATACTTGGAGAGCAAATTTATGCTGGTGGTATATCTTCAGAAGTCTTTGGAGCAACAGAACTCAGAATCCTTTGGTTGTAGAGGATTCCTTGTTTCAGGAGTTGGGTTGTACACTTATCTCGTTCACTATTGTTAATAAAGAGAATCCTTCTTCCAACTTTGTATTGAGTCTCTTTCATGTATCATGGTTTAATGAATATTTATGATTAAGCACTCTATATATTGTTTATCTAAATTGTCATATATACATGTATAAGATTTTACTTGGAGGATTTGATCTTTGTAGGTGAAGGAGGTGCATCCCTGAAAGCTTTGGAGAGGAGCAGAGCAGGAGAAGACAAAGCTTGGATCAACCATCGTTAATCGGGTGAGTCCATCATATCTTCCTATTTCCTTTTTGTACTTCAAAGCTGTTTGTCTGCAAGTTTTAAGAGTAAGTTGGTAACCCCAGACCCTCGGTTATAAGGGTGTTTATTCCTGAACAACAGAACTGGAGACTCTGTTGGGGAGCCTAGAATGCTGTGGGTTATTTTTGTTTACCGTTGCCCAATCTTTGCCTTGAGTCTGTGTGTGGTATCCTGTCTTGGTTCATGCTTAGGATAGTGTTTGAAGACCTTGAAAATTTTTATTTTTATTAGAAAATTTTGGACCTGTACGCGGGTTGCTCTTGCATACAGTCGCGTACAGAGGCCTGCATACACG
Source organism: Pseudotsuga menziesii (assembly GCA_001517045.1). Lineage (NCBI taxonomy): Eukaryota > Viridiplantae > Streptophyta > Pinopsida > Pinales > Pinaceae > Pseudotsuga > Pseudotsuga menziesii. Next base: position 565,364 of record LPNX010743550.1, on the reverse strand, counting down.
GGTTTCTCTCTAGGACAGTCGCGTACAGTACACGGGTTTCCCTTATATACAGTCACGTACAAGCCTTAGCTTTGTATTTTTTGGGTTAAGGTTTGCTTGTCCCTGTCCCTCTATAAAGTCTGTTTGCTGGTTGGTTTTCCTTATAAGCACTCTACTGTGAGTTTGATGACCTTGTTGGCCACACCTTTTGCTTTCTTGTAAATCCCTTGAGTTCTTTTATTTGGATTGTCTTTCTATTGCAATTTGGAGTGGATTTTCCTATTTGGGTTATAGGTACAAGTGTTGGTTGTCTGAATCAGTGATCAGGGTTCTAGACACTGTTTTACCCTTTTCTATCTCTGAATAGTGTTGGTTTGTCACTTGCCTTTGTTTGATCTCAATGATTTCCATTCATTGTGTCTGCCCAAGCTAGGGCTCCAAGTCTTCCTTAGGTGGTAGATATTTGGTTTTATTAATCTGTTTTACTTCACTTTGCTTACTCTATACAGTTAGTTTAATTCAAGCATACTCAAGAATTGTGCATTTAGGTGCATAGTAGTTGTCTATTTGCTTTGCTTACATTACTTGCTTGCATTAGTTGATAGGTTGTTTTTCTTTTGCATTTATAAAAGAAAAATAAAATAAAAAACACATGTTTGCTTTATATGCATGTAGATTAGGTTTTTAGTCTAGATTGCATGGCATATCATTGTTTTTGAAAATAAAAAATAAAAGGAAATTGTTCTTTTGTGGCTTTCAATTTTCTGTTTGAAAAGGAAAGAGAATAGTTTTTGCTTTTTGCATTTCATATCTCTTTGTTTAGTCATTTTGTTTCAACTTTGAGTAAAAATACCACATAAGTTTCATGCCATTTACCCTCTGAATAAAACCAACTCTTAAAATAAATGATATAATTTAAAAATTATTAGTAAGTTTTATTTTATAGGGTCATACACCAACTAGCTTAGGCTAGACTTGTGGATTAGGGAGTTTCAACTCCCCACAAGTATAAAATTTCAGACGTAGTTGGCCAATCACTAGGTAAACCCTTTTCTATGTTGATTGTATCTGGGAAGCTCCTCTCAAACAAGAGTTAAGCACAAGGCTGCGTGGAGGCTTGGACTGAGGAGATAACCCTCTGATTCCTTGTCAAAGCATAGACCAGGGTTTTTGCGCATCTGGGGATTCTGTCTTAGACAGGGTTTCAGGCTTTGCTACCCTACCCATGTGTATGAACCAGGCTTGCAACTGTCCCCCCAGACTATCAATATACTTAAGGTAGCCTTTAGTCTCTTTGACATCTAGGGTTCATACACAGGTACACCAAAAGGCTATTTCTGGTTGACCTTGGACGGGATTGGAAGGTAACCCCGGTAGAAGGTGTGGGAGGGCGGTGGGTGATTCCTTCGCTTATGCCTAAGAACATCTATAGGGACACCAAGTAACTGTCTATCAGCTTTCTCTTGGAAAGCATATCTTATACCTGTTTGTCTGTTTGGCTTTAGGAATTTTTAGTGAGTGTTGTGTGGTTTGTCTGTACTTAGTATGCCTTTAGGTGTTTGCTTTGTACTTTTGGTTTCCTATCGACCTCAGACTTTGTTTTATTGTTTGAAACTATGGCTAACACCCCTTTGAACACCAACCAAGAGATCCCCATGCTGGGAACTCCTTGTACTATTCCTCTCATAGGGAATGTTGGTGTTCCTTTGATGACCACCTTGAATCTACCCGGATTCACCCTAGGGCTACCGGTGTGGTTGTTTTCCACTCCAACTGTCCTAAATGCTTCTTGTTCTTCTCAAGTAAACTCCTTATATCAAGGGCATCAAAACATTGCTTCCCCTTCACCTGTAGTTAATTCTCCTACTCCTTCTACCTCATGCGGTGAAAGTACTGATACTAGTAACCGACGGTCTAAAAGGAGTAAAAGAAGGAGGAATAGGAAGAAGGCACATAAGCAAGGGGGAACCTGTTCAACCTCTACAGGTCATGTTGGACCCAGTCTCTTAGCCTCTACAAGCCATGCTGGGGGGCAGTCTCTCAGCCTCTGCAAGCCATACTGGGGGCAGTCTCTCAACCTCTGTAAGCCATGCTGGGGGCAGTCTCTCAGCCTCTGTAGTTCATGCTAAAGAGAATTCGTCAGCCATTGCGAGTCATGTTGACACTATTGAAAAGACTACCTGTTCAAAACACAAGCCCAAGTTTCCTTGTAAGATTTGTGAGGGATACCACCTTACTTATAAATTCCCTTTTATTGAAGAGGTAAGAAGAGTTTGGTTTCATGGTCATCTCGTTTTTGAACATTCTAAAGATTTTCAACAACCAACCTCTCTTAGTCAGGTTGGACCCAGTCACCCAACCTCTGTAGTTCATGATGGGGGAAAAATATCAATCTTTGTAGGTCATGTTGAGAGCAAACAGTCAACCACTGCTAGTCATGTTGACACCATTGAGAAAACTGGTCATTCGAAGTGCAAACTTAAGTTCCCTTGTAAGCTATGTGAGGGAGATCATCTTACTCACCAGTGCCCTGCTATCGCAGAGGTGCGAAGAGTGTGGTCCGAGACTCAAGAATTTCCTTCTCCTAAACAACCTATAGTTTCTCAACAACCTACTCAACCTTTGGTTGATCAAGTGGTCGAACCAATCTCAGCTTTGGTCGATCCCACTCTTCTTTCGGAGAGTGATCATGATGTGATTGAACCAATGTCATCTTTGGTCAATCCCACTCTCCCTTCGGAGAGTGACTTTCACGAAGCGGTTGAATCGATTCCATTATCAAACAATCCCACTCTTCCTTTGGAGAGTGAAGTGTCTGCTAGTCACATTTTCTTCACTGCCAGTTCAGAACTTACTGAACAAGGGGGCACTAAACTCACTTCGGATCAACCCCCACCAAGCTCTCAGATTGCTTCCTTTGATTGGGATAGCCTAGTTGAGCCGCGCCTTCCTTCTGATGCACCTTTCCAAATAAAGGTCAAAGTTGAACAATACACGATTACTCGTTGCATTGTTGATGAAGGAGCCTCAGTTAGCATATTGTCTGCTCGTGCTTGGTGAGGCGTGGGATCTCCCAACCTTGTGTCGACTGCTAGTCAGTTACTGGCGTTTGATAGAAGAACTTGTATAGCCTTGGGAATTCTTGCTCAAACACCTGTTACTTTGGGTGGGAAGACCGTCTTAGTTGACTTCATGGTAATAGAAGACCCCTTGGACTTCAATATGCTCCTCGGACATGATTATGTCTATGCCATGCAAGCTGTGGTGTCAACATTTTTTCAAGTGATGTACTTTAATCATGGCGAATAAATTGTCACTATCGATCAGTTGGATTTTCTTGATCCGTATCCTGACCCAACTAGAGACCAGGTCTTTCCTTTATTGATTCCAAGTGTTTCTATAGACACTACCCTGCCATAGGTGAGCTATGTGGCCTCCTATCCTTTGCATTCAATTACTACTGAGAAGCAGCCTCTGTTTTCATGCTTACGTTCACAGGACTTGGTCCCAACAGTTGACCAAGTGAGTCATCGTATACAAACTATGGAGCCTACTCTCCACTCAGTTGATCCATTTGAAAGTTTAGACATGTGTCCTATCTCGGATGATCTCCTTCCTTCGGATGGAGTCTTCCTAGAGTCTTTGATACAGTCTGATATTCTCTTGGATGTTGGTTCAGTTGTGACTAAGTCTAACCCTGATTTGCCTAGTAAGCTTGACCTTTGTTCTTATGTTGGTCTTGTTGAGTGTCTTGACTCTTCCTTTGAACAGCAAGTCAGTAATCCTGATGAGTTTGATTTTTCTTATGAATTTTTCAACTCCCGTGATATTGAGTTTGTTCCTACAGACTCTATCTCCCTTGCTGATTTTTGCACTCCTTCTGAGGTTGATCTTACTGATTATAAACCCTCAAGCCTTGGTGCTATAGAATCTTCTTTGGTCGATTCTGCCTTAACTTTCCCTTTTGTAGAAGATAGCAAAGTCACATGTGTTTTTGCCAAAGTGACCTGCATCAAATCTTTTCTTCTGAATATGATACTAATGTTGTTGTTTCTTGGAGATAGGATTTTTTGTTGGATTCACAACTGTTTACTGGCCATGTATTTTTGTTCAAGTTGTAACTGCATTTGCATGTGCCCTGCTCGCACTTATGAGCCTGATGTCGACTTCCATGATTTTAGCTCGTTGTATAAGCCCTCATCTTTGTCCTCATCGTCACTAAGCCTTGTATCATTTTGCCTTTGCAACTTGATAGCTTTTACCTTGAGGAGGCATTCCTTAAGTTTCCTTATCTTGCTCGCTTTCCTTGCATTATGCATAGGTTTGTTCCTTGCGCTTCCAACTAGTTTCGCTTGCTCTTGACACTCGTCTCCTCGCATTTAGAGCATTCTTTCTACTCTCCTTCGAGCTCAATAAAAACAGTAAGGAGGCCGCGAGTTGACTTTTTCAGACTCGTTAAAACTTCACGGGAAAGATATTGAGTTTCTTTAGGCCCAAGTCTGACTCCTCAAAATAGACTTGACTGCCAAGTAAACTTGTCCATTCAGGCTCGTTAAGAATATGTGAATGGGCATCCACATTGGTGGTAGGTTATCGCTTTCTCAGACCATATGGAATAGTACGAGAAAGGATCACTCTCTTTTCTACGGAATTGAGAAGAGTATTCTCAGGCATAGGTTTATCACTTTCCCAGACCTGAGGGACTAAATTTACAAAAAAGGAACTCCTAGTATGAGCTTATTTTTCTCTTTTTTGTGCTCTGGACCTAAACATGAAAAAGACTCTGAGTGTACTTTATGTCTTTGTCATGCTTGTTAAACTCTAAAGAACAAAGCATCGAGTTTATTGTTGTAAGCCCCATTTCTCGTACTCAAATGGATATTTTTGAGTGATCTTGCTTTCCTTCACACTCGTAAAACTCAAGCTATATGCTGCTTTTGAAGGAGCGTTGGGTAGGTGGTAATTTAACCTTTTTCGGACCTTCCTGACTAAATACGAAAAAGGTGTGCCTTTTCTTCTTCGGAAGTTAAGAGAGTTATTCTTTGGTATGTTTTATACTTTTTCGGCCTCAGGAGACTAAATTGGATGAAAAAGAAACCCCTGGAGTCTTCTTTGGAGTTTTCAAACTCTCTAAATGTGAAAACACCAATTGAGCATGTACTAGTTTGGGCTCATTAAATCCGCAAATTAGTGACACTATTAAGCAATATTTCCTCTTCTCTTCAAGCTTGTTAAAAAATGAAGAGAGATCCGAGTTGACTTTCCTGGACTCGTGAAAATTTAACAGGGAAGGCAAGCAATAAGTTTTCTCTTGATTTTCAGTTAGTGGCAGCATGTCATCCTTGAACATAGTACTCTCTGTCTTTTTCGATACTCATGTCTCAGTGTTCACTTTCAGTTCAGCTATTACTTTGACTTTATTACTCCTCCTCTTGTCAATTCTACCTGGGGAATCTAATCATGTCTCCTACATGATAGATAAGTCTAGTTGTTCTATCTATAAAGTTAAAAGTTGCCTTGGGTCATCTCTGTGTCGTGCTCACTGTTCAAGGACTTAACTCAATGTTTGGTCTATATACTGATCCCATCATTGTCATATCTGTTATTACTTGTCTTTCCCTTCTTTTACCCAGTTCCTAATCACTCTTGTGATCCGTTGGAGGATCTATTTCCTTCCTTATCATAGTATGGTTCCGCATCAGTACTTCCTAACAACGAAGACCTAGAGTTTTGATGGTCGTACCTCAGGATTCACTTTCATCATTGGTGAATTCCTTTGCTTCAGTTGTCGATTATCACCTATTGATTGACAATATGTTGAATCAGCTCCATGTTCGACTTCAACCTACATCTATTCACATGGATTGGATAGTACTGGTTCTTTGGGATTGTTTATGAACACCTTAGTTCCCTGTTTATGGACTAAGTTGCGCAAGATTATGTTCTACCTATGTACACAACTTCCAGATCTTTGAAGACTCATCATTATTGTATATTGTGGCTTCGATCCACCTTTGTAATATACGTGGTATTGTACCCATACTATATTATGTACTCAAACATTGTAAAGGAGCTAGTGTTCCAGTATATTGAACATAGCATCCTCAGATATGACTTTGTATATGACATTATTATGTATTTGTTTCAGGTACTACCTCTACTCCATTGGATTTCTGAGTTCTCCAAAGATAGAGATTATAATGTATTTCAGCCATCGCTTCCCTCTGACCTCACACATTAGGGGGCATCTGTTATCAACCCAAATGGCACTTCTCCATCTGAGTGCCGACACTTCATCTGTTGGCACACAAAAGGACATTTATGGATTGAAGGTTACCTAAACACTACAGATGGGCATGACATGAGATGCATTCACTATCCACCCAGCTTTCCATTTTACCTTTTTATATGTTGATTGTTGTACGCGACTCTTCCCACAGCAACTCGCGTACATACGTGACTATCTCCACGGCATATCGTGTACTATACGCGAGTATTTTCATTGCAACCCACGTACAGATCTGTACGTGGGTTTCCTTTATAGCAACGTGCGTTGCTAGTATCAATACTCGCATACACATCCATTCGACATTAAAAATAATAAAACATGATTAATGGAGATTTGTTAAGCCCTAATCATTAACTATCTTAACTGTCTCAACCTCCTCGACCTTCAAAACTGCTCTATTTCCCTAAGTATAAATAGAGGCCTTGGGGAGGGCATTAATCAATCATACTTGGAGAGCAAATTTATGCTGATGGTATATCTTCAGAATTCTTTGGAGCATCAGAACTCAGAATCCTTTGGTTGCAGAGGAGTCCTTGTTTTAGGCGTTGGGTTGTACACTTATCTCATTCACTATTGTTAATAAAGAGAATCCTTCTTCCAACTTTGTGTTGAGTCTCTTTCATGTATCATGGTTTGATGAATATTTATGATTAAGCACTCTATATATTGTTTATCTAACTTGTCATATATACATGTATAATATTGTACTTGGAGGATTTGCTCTTTGCATGTGAAGTAGGTGCATCCCTGAAAGCTTTGGAGAGGAGTAGAGTGAGAGAAGACAAAGCTTGGATCAATCGTTGTTAATCGGGTGAGTCCATCATATCCTCCTATTTCCTTTCTGTACCTTAAAGCTGATTGTCTGCAAGTTTTAAGAGTAAGTTGGTAACCCTAGACCCTCGCTTATAAGGGTGTTTATTCCTGAACAACACTTTTCCCCTGTAGAAGAACCTATTAAAGAAGTAGTTGAAGAGATTAAAAGTTTTTTACAATCGAAAGAAAGCAACCTGTCAAAATATAGACTACAGTCGACATGTTACAACATATTGACCAAATAATTGCAGCAGTCGACTCGACTAAAACTGGAGAATGACAAAACAATCGGGAAAAGTTTTGTCTGGAAAAATCACTATCCGTTGGTTGAAAAAGTTGTAACTACTATAATGAAGGTTAGCTTAGAACAAAAAGAAGAACCAGAAAGGATAAAATTCAAGGATTTCCCACCATAATTTACAAATTTTAAAGAAGGGAGCCAACTGATTAACAAAACAAAAGCACCTAAATGGATGGACACCAAAATTAATATAAAAGAAGTCGACATGTCCAACGATAATTGACCAAAAATGCATAAATTTGGAGATTATTGGTCAAACCAAAAAGTAGCTGAAATTACCAACCTACTGAAGGAATACCTAGATGTGTTTGCAAGAGATTATAAAGATCTAAAAGGACTAGTGCAAGAAATGGAAGAATTGAAAATTGACTTAAAACCAAATGCTTGACCAATCAAAAAGCGTCCATATAAGTTGGCACACAAGTAGAAATATATTGTAAAGAAATAAATTAACAATATGCTCGTTGCAGGGATCATATACCTTGTGGAACGGTCCAAGTGGGCCAGTCTTATGGTCGTGCAACCAAAGAAGTAAGACCCGACCATAATGAGAATTTACATTGCTTCAGATTGCTCAATAAAGTAACATTAACTGATCCATTTTCGACTCCCTTTTTCGGTGAAATTAGTAATGAAGTCGATGGAAATGAAAGTTACTCATTCACCGATGACTTCTCATGATATAACCAAGTTCCCATTGCAAAAGAAGACCAGCATAAAACAAATTTTGTGTGTGAATTTGGATCTTTTACATATAGATTAAGCCATTTGGTTTAAGCACTGTACTTGCATTACTCACTAGAATAATTGTTAAATCGTTTCAAGAAAATATGTACAAAACAATGGAAGTGTATTTTGTCGACTAGACGATATACTCCTTGCTCAAAGAGAACATTCATTGTCTTCGACTAATGCTTGAACAATGCCTACAAATCTAATTATCTATAAACATTTAGAAATGCATATTTGCTAAACCAATTGGTATATTATTGGGGAACATTGTCTATAAGGAAGGAATTAAAGTCAACTTTTCCAAGATTAAAGTTATCCTTGACCTCAAACCACCTATAAATCCTAAGAAATTTAGTATACTCCTTAGCCATACAGTTTACTACATAAAGTTTATAGGACATTACTTTGACATGACATATCCACTAGAGGATTTACTGAAGGACCACAAGAGATTATTTGGTCTCAGGAAACTTGTTGAAGCACCAATACTTAGATCCCCAAATTGGTCGATCAAGTTCCATGTACATATCGACGCATCTAGGATCACAATCAACATGATACTTACAAAACCAGGAGAAGGTGGAATGGATTATCCCAATGCATATTTCACTTAGCAATTGAATAAAGAAGGAAAAAAATATATTCAACCATAGAACACAAAGCTTTGGGAACAATCTTTTGCCTACAAAAATATCGATGTTATTTACTAGCTAATCCATTTACATTTTATACGGACCATAAGGCACTTAAATATTTGGTTAAAAAACCACTTGATCATGATGACTATGCAAATGGCTTCTATTATTTCAAGAATTTGAATTTGAAATAGTTGTCCGACCAGTGAAAAGTAATGTTAGACTTGAAAACCTATCGAGAATAGAAATAGGGAAGAACCTGTGATGATCAATCATGAGCTTCCTGATGCACACTTATTCAGAGTTGAAGTTATGCTGATAGAACTAGAAGATATATCACATGTTTTATACCAAGGTAAAGCTCCTGAAGGAATTCTAGAAAGGAAAAAGAAAATACTTTCCATGAAAGTTGCACCATATACACTCATAAATGGATTTTTGTACAACTAAGGACTATATGAGGTACTCAGATGATGTGCTCTTTAACATGAACAACAAGCTATAATTGACAAATCCACAACGGGCCTACCAGAGGACACTATCAAGTTGACACGACAACCAGAAAAATACTGCAATTTGGTTTATGGTAGCCAATGTTACACAAATACTACAAAACGCAAGTAAAAAAATGTGACAGATGCTAATGATTAGGCTGGACACTACCAAGGAATGAGATGCGAGTAATATATGTTAATCCAAGTTTAACTTTTGAAATGTGGGAAATCAACTTTGTCAGTCCATTTCCAATACCAGGTCGACGAACTGGTGCAAGATACATTATCACTGCAGTCGAGGATGTGACAAATTGGGTTGAAGCAGAACTGGTCGAAGCATGTACCAATGATGTCGCAACAAAATTTATATATGAAAACATTATTACAATATTTGGATTCCCTCTCACCATAATCAATGATAGAGGAATGCATTTTGTTAATAAAACCATTGCCATACTGCTAAAAGAATTTATGATCGCATCACTTATCATCCAAAGTTGAATGGATTTTTTGAATCATTTAGTAAGATTCTAACTAAAGGATTAACAAAGTTATGCAATATCAACAAAAATGACTGGGATGACATGTCACCTATTGTTTTATGGGCATATTGCACATCTTACAAATGATTGACCAGATAAACACCATTTAAATTAGTCTATTGGAAAGAAGTAGTCATACCTCTACATTTTAGGAAACAAACATTAATAACCGTCGACATACTTCATCTTGACATTGTCAAAGTAGTTGAAGACATAAATTGAGATTTATCAAAACTAGAGGAGAAGCGACATATAACAATCCATCATTAGGAAATCCAAAAGCAACAACAAAAAACATGGCACAACTGCAACATAAAAATGAAATATATATCAATTGGAGATTTGGTATTACTATACGATAGTCGAATAAAAGGGAAACCAAACAAGTTTCGTAAAACTTGGCTTGGACCACACATAATCGAATAATTGAATAACAATGGATTGGTCTGTTAAAAAACTACAAGGGAATATTTTTATAATAGTAGATAACGACACCCAACTTAAAAGATACAAATCATAAAAAAGGCACGACACCGACCGAATGGCCATATCACCATTCGGTCAAATGTCGTGCTCTAGGTTTTGTAATTATTAACTCATTTAGTAATAATTAGTTTAGTGTTAAAAAGAAAAAGTAGTTATAGAAAAATAACTAAAAAGAATTACTATAAAAGAAGAGTCTAAGACATGGATATTGGAAGGTAGCACGAAGACAATAAATTGGCACTTGGAGAGCGAGGAAATTATGACTTGAAGATTACCTATAAAGACGCAACTAATCAATGTCAAGAACTCAGCCACCAATGACCAAAGGAACATCCAACTGCCAAGGATAATAGTTGACCCTCCCAATGAGTAGTCTACCCTGACCGACCCTGATGACGAAGTTATGATGATCGATGAATGAGGCGTGAAGCAGAAGACTCTTTGCATGTATGAAGTAGTTGGACAATACAAAAGTCACATTCAATGCATTCACCTATCGAATCAAAGGCGCTCTCCACCAGCATCCTATGAAAGGATACCTTGAGTACAACATGGATCTATTTTGCAAATATTTAGATCATCCACACATCGAGTCTGAAACCCTAGAAATTGCAGAGCCTCTTTCATCACCAAAAATGCAAATAAATTGACCCCAAAGAAAGCAACCTTGACCAGATCCATGAAAGCCGCAGATAAAACTCACCACGAAGAACAGGAAGCTTCCATGACACCCTTAAAATATTGACTGCTTAGGATCAGAAAAGATAGAATACAAGAACATAAGTGGAAAAAGAATTACAACAACTTAAGGAAATGGGGAATTTGAGACGATAAATGGACTAAAGAGGCCAACAAATTAGCAATAGAAAAAATTCGTCACTATTTGGGATCACCTCTGATGGATATTTTTTATGGTTTAATATATCTCATTGCTCAATAAATTGTCAGCATATATCACAAAGGGAAACTTTGGTTCTACGAGCTAGTTGAAATCAATACTCATGGTTGTCATCACCGGCCTTCCGAATCAAGGACCTCCAGTGCCAGTTGATCTTAAGATGAATTTGGTAGAATAGTTTACATGAGAACCCAAGAGAAAGAATTCCCAAGGGTTATTAATCAATAAAATCCAAGACCAGAAGTAGAATTATATTGTCATCCTTGTATCCATTTGTCTCACAAGCATAGGTCGACCATCTGACCTTCAACTAGATATATTAGAAGCAGTTAAGTCTATTGCAGCAGAAGCGTAGATCTTTAACTAGGTATTTTATTTGGTTGAATTCGTTCATTCGACTTGTGAAAAGTGTCAAGAAATAGGGTCGCCAATCAGATTCCCATCTTTGCTTATCTAGTTGTCTATGTCCAAAATATCTCCAGTCGATGACCTTGCATTTACAGATGCCCTCAAAATATCTCATGTATACCTTGAAATATGCTTAGCCTCAGGGATGCCCTCAAGGCGTTAAGGTTTCCAAGATGTGGCTTGAAAAATGTTTTCAAGTCCTAAAAACCGTTTCATCAAGATGGAGGGTTCCTTAACCCATCCGTCGAATTCTATCGTCGATTGCACACATCCAATTGGAACTCGACTACACCAAATTCTAGTTCATGCAGAGCACAGCTGGAAATGCAAAAGAATTCAATTATTTTCCACAAATCAAATAAATTTCCAAGATCTTACAGTATAGTCCAAAACATCCTACCTAATTCCAAACATAGTATGAAGAACAAATATGCATGTTGAAGAACCACTCACCGATGATGAGAAGGAAGAAGCCTTCGAATCCAGTCTATACATTGAAATTTTTGGACAACAAGGGGAAGAAGAAAATCCACTCGACATAGTCGTGTCGAAGACCCATCCTAAGTTGATGGAGCAAAAATAACTGTTGGATGAATCAATAGAGGAAGATGAACTAAGGTGCATTCTCCTCCCAACCTGTTAGTCGAGAAACTCAACATTGTGGCCAAGAAAATATACACAATGAAACAATCCTTTAAATCCAAACACTCTAAAAAGAGGAAGTTGGCCCTCATTGCACTGACCAAGGAAAAGATATAATAACTACACAAGGATGTTGAACAAGTTATCTTGGACTCGATCATCAAACAAGTTAACATTGAGAACAAATCGAGAAAAAAATGACTAAAGAGTAGGAACATCAAAAGGTGAAATCCCAAACCAAAAGGTTAAAAGTTTAGTTTAAAACTCAATCAGTAAACCATGTTAGTGCCCTCGACGATTCCCCTCCTCCATCACCAACCATTGTTACAGAAACACCCATGGAAATGCAACTTCATTACATTGAAGAAGAATTTTTTAGATCTTCCATTTAGACCGTCCCTATCCAGAAAGAATTCCAACAATTCTCGCCCCATAATTTCCCTAATCTGCAAAAATATGTCATTAAGAAACCCATTTTACCAGTTACAACCCCACCTGAAGCAAGCAAAGTGAAAAAATAATTTTTACCAAAAAAATTTCCACATAACTTAGGCTTCCATACTACCACGATGGAGAAACCCCCCCCCCCATGAGTCATAGGATTTCACGAACCCATATGCTTCCCTTTCTACTGAAGCCATGTATGGACCGACCACTGCTACAGTTTTTCGTCCATACTGCAACTTTTCCTTTACCATCTTCGACTGACTATGAGTCAATGGCCACAATAACTACCCCGACCGACCATGTTGAACCCTCCTCGATATAACTTCCCCTAACGATCCCTTACCCTACACTTCCACCTCTACCCACTGCATCATTATCGACTGCCACTATTGCAGTAGCCATACCCTTTAGCACCTTAATTTGCTCCAAGTACCTCATCCACACCTCCTCCCTCGCAAGAAAATCAACAACAATCTCAAGGACATGAAAGCAAGAAGAGAAAAAAGCATAAACAAATGGAGATCAACTTTTAGTCCATCTTAGATGCCAACTATAATGAACTAGACATGTTGCTTCAAACATACTAAAGGAACAAAAGAAACAATGGTCGAAGGACAAGAATAAACTTGATGTTGTTGATGACCAACACCTTGAACTACTTGTTGTATCTGACAGCATGATCAAACAGGTTTAGCCGACATAATGTGGACCCCCAGCTAAAAAGCAATTATACTAGGTCATCAGCGTATTTGGGTCCCTAACAACACTCCTAAAAGAGGTTGCTGACCAAAACAATCAACAAGAAGAAAAATCAATAATCGCCTTACTCCAGGAGAAACATAAACTATTTTTGAGCCGACATAGAAAACTTTAGGAATATGCACCAACTACCAAGGAATTGCGCATAGTTTTGCATAATCAGTACTTACATTAAGGACATGTTTTTGTCGACATGAGCAGAGTTCAGAACAACCTAGAACTCATATTTCAGCAAAAAATTTCTTCTATCATTACAACAATACCAGACCTAGAGCAACAAATCGGCATGGAAGAAAACAAACATATGGAGATCCAGAATAAAGTCATCCAATGGTATAAACATGCTCATCCAACTCATAAGTAAGTCGACAACTTGGTCATTCAAATGAATAAATTAATCAATGACGCAAATAACCAACAACTAATTTTAGGGGAATACCTTTAGAATATTAAACATGATCCCCTTATAGAAAAAATGACCAAGCTCCCTAATCTCAACAATGTCAGTACAAGTATTCAAACACTTCTTCCTGAATGGAAATATTTCCATACTCGACTCACCTCCTTTTCTTGTGCCACTGTCGAATATTGCAGCATGTTGGCCCAATCTGAAGATTTACCGATGAGTCACCATCCATAGTTTACAAAAAAATTCACTCCCTCTTCTCTTCACGACGAAGAAATATTTTGTTGGTGGGGGAGATGTTGGAGGAGCCTAGTCAGTTATCCAACTAGGTCATATAGCCGACTACGGTCAAGTTGGTACACTCGGTCAGTTGGTTGACCAACCTGATAGTTATAACTAATTAATTGAATGTAACATGTATAAATTAGGTTGGTGAGCCAGTTCTAGAGATATTTTTGTTCATTGTACTTGTATACTTTCTTGTATATAATATAGTTGTAGTTGTGCCACTTACTCGTATTTTTCTTATGGTTAGTATCATATGAATTCTCTCTTTTATTTACAATTATGTATTGCTAGTAATTACCCGGACCCAAAGACTATAATAATCATCTGCACGTATGCCACTAACTATCAAATATGTAAATTTCCCATCCATTATCATCCAATATATCCTCCGAGTATTTTATTTTTGTCACCAACTTCTTTACCATGTATGATCCCAATTGTTGATGGTATGTTGAAGGTGTTGACTCTAGCCATTAATATTTGTGTATTAAACTTCTAGGTTGTACAACATGCTAGTAGTGGAGTGGGTGTTTATATTGTTTGGGGTGTTGGTATGAGGTGGTTTATAGAGATCCACCATGGGTGGTGTTTGTCAGGTTCTAAGGACAAGGGTGTGTCAGGTGATATAGCTCTTTGATATATGTGTCGGGTCAAATAGTAGTACTTGACCCAATATCTTAGGATACTAACTAAGGAGGATCAACTATGCCCTTCACCGTAGTACTTGACTATGGAGGTACTAGAAAGTGATCTCCCAGGTGTTGTTCTTGGTGTACTATAGAAACAAGAAGGCTTATTAGTTTTATCTAAAGCCAGTTCTACATATAACTAGGGGATTTCTGATACACCCAAGGGTACATGGAAGTGAAATTCTATATATAAGTATTGTTTGATGTGATACTACTCGAAGGGTTACAATGGAGGTTACAAGGGTGCACAAAAATGTGGCTTAATTACCCTTATATTTTCTATATGTGTATACTTCCCCAACACTAGGTTTTCTCGTTGAGTGACATATCTCTTTGTTATTTAAAGATGTTGGAACACATCTCTAAAAAAAAAGAGATTGTTAATTTTAGAAATATTTCTACAATTGATGGAAAATAACTTACTTTTGAAGGTATGGATTGAGGCCAAAATTTTCAAATAAGCACAACTCCTTGTAAAATCTTGATTTGGACATGGTCCTGCAAGCTCAACTTGAAGCTTTGGTAATTCTGAAATTTCTACACCTTTGAGTTTGAAATTTTGTTGTATGGTATTGTAATATGTTTACTCTGTAATGCCACAGGCTTTATTGAATTTTGACGTGCTAGGGAAAAAATAGGGTAATTTTTCCAAAACTTGTTAGTTTTGACCTTATTAGAAGAATGAAATTGTATGGATTACCATGAGTCAAATTTTATGTTTAGATATAAAAAAATTACCAAAAATATTGTGGTGTTTCTTCTTTCCAATACAACTGGTGGCGCTCAATTTGGATTTTTAAAGCTTCATATATAATAGTTCTACCATGAACACCTATTTAAGGCTAGTTTTTGAGGCAATCACAATGCCTAACTTACACATAGCATATATCTAAAAGCGTAGCGAAATACAACCTGAAACATGTTACTACGTGCATCCTTTCTGTAACCTAGAAATTTTAAACCCCAAAACCTTGGGTAAAAATATTGGAGCAAAAATTCCAAGATGAATTGTTTGAAGGAGCCAAACCTTCTAGATTAATGAAAAACCAAATTCATTTTGACATAGGTTACTTTCATATTTCCTTTTTGTACCTTGATAATTTTAGATCCTGAAACTTCACAAAAAACAATTTGGATTGAAAATGCCAAGATGACTTATTTGAAAGAGCCACTCCCACTTTTACAATTTCTTCCCTTTTGGCCCAAGGAAAAGATTTGATACCAATTGTAATATATTTAAACCTAGAAGTTCAGAGAAAATATAGAAAAACACAAGAGAGAATAGATAAAGTATATAGTTATGTTCACTTTCCTCTTCAAGGTGGGAACCTCCAAGAGCAAAGCTCCAAATACAATGGCAATTTTTTACCAAACATTACAGAAATTACTACTCTATATATAAC
Organism: Pseudotsuga menziesii; assembly: GCA_001517045.1. NCBI lineage: Eukaryota > Viridiplantae > Streptophyta > Pinopsida > Pinales > Pinaceae > Pseudotsuga > Pseudotsuga menziesii. The sequence continues at coordinate 549,153 of LPNX010743550.1, read as the reverse complement.
GCTTCAATAGCTAAATCCCTAACTACTTGTGGTCCCACTATTAATGAAGCCCAACTACTTGGGATCCTTTATTCAATAAATAGGACCTTTTTACATTAAGTCACTACCCACTAAGTATCTAATAGGCCTTACAACCTTGTACATTGATAAAGTAGGGGGTTATTGTAGGACACTAACATAGATCATTGATATTACTCACAAATTCCTTAAATTTAAGCATGGATCTGGATATTTAAACTTTGCAATCATTTATTTCTTCCACGGTGATAAATCTATCTTCTGTAGAATTAGATTCTAATTCTATCAACGTTCTTCACAAAGGTTTTAACTATGTTATAGTTCCTCTTCAAATTCTTTCATAAGAAATTTTATGTTTTATTGAATCCATTAGTTGAAAACTCCCCATTCATGAAGATGAAGAAATAAGACATAATTGCATTCAAATTATTCATTTTTCCAAACTCCCTTTACCCATCCTTCATAAAGATGAATTTCAAGCCCTGCAAAATCTAAATAACAACCATAATTTAGTTATTTTAAAAGAAGATAAAGGAAAATCCTCAGTTGTCATGAAATCTTCCAATTATGAATATAAGCTTCTTGAGCTTATTTCTTATTCCTCTATAATGTCTCCATAAATCAAATTGGCCAACAGAGGGGACATTTATTATTTATGAGGTTCTAAATTTCACCATAAGACCATACTACAAATTTATAAACAATAAAGAATGCATGTGCAGATGCATAATAAAAAAATACACAACATACTATAAAATCTATCAACACAAACAACATGCATATACCAACATTTTCATTACAGGCATAATAATAAAATCATTGCACATAAATTACAAGAGAATACTTATCTTTGAACAAAGAAGATCCAAGACGTAACTGGTTGTGTAAGGGTAGTTTTCCACCCAATCGTAGGCACTTTGTCCAACATATACTCTTTTTGTTGAGAGGCCACCTTGAAGTTTGGATATGATGCCACTAGGGCAAAGGGAATTCCTTTAGGATTCTCTCTCTCATCCCGCAGCACATTCTACTCTCTATGCTTAGTCATATGCTCATACAGAGGTCTACAAGGATCTCACTCAGCCCTCACAACCTTGGCCCCAACAATACCTACCTCACACAACACTCTTCTAGGCTTAGACATCTCCTCCACCAATCCACAATTCTCTTGGGTGATCCATCTTTCCAGGTACTTTTAGTGTGTGCATAACAAGAGTCCAATATGATATATGTTGTTGGATAACCTCCTATAGCCTCAATTCATGGATTCTCAAGATAGCAGAAGTCATGGGGTAGCAATCCATAGCTTTCCTAGCATGTAAGCTCACCTACAACCATCTCTCTCTCCTTAAAAAACACAATTCTATCTCCAAATTCAAATTTCTGGATATGCACAATCTGAGAATTGGTAATGGACAACAACATGGTAATTTTAGGTAGTGTCTCTACTACTAGTAAAATTATGCATAATGAATAATGGGTAGTAGATTTCAAAGATGAGAGAATGGTGGAAACGACAATTAATTACATGTCAAACATGGGATAGAGGACTCCTACAATAGTCATAGAAGTATATTCATCCCATCCTTTCATAACTACATGAGAATACTTTCCCCACCAACCTAATACATGCATTCAATGATTGAGTGAAATAACAAAAAGGAAGTAATTGACACATTTAAAGCACATGGCATCAAATGGATGAATTCTAAGGTTGACACTTGGTTATAGAGGATTTTATTTCTCATAGGCCCCCTTTCCTCTTCCCCTCTAGTGGAATCATAGCCTCTCTAGTGTTCTTTACACAACCATATTAGACCATTTTATTATTGTTCAACATAATATTTACATAGCTTTCGAATTGGCGTGATAAGCCAACCACACAGTCCATAATTAAGTATTTACGCCATACATGCCTAAATATTCACTAGTCATACCTTGGCCTTGTGCTCCGTATTAGGAATCTGTATTAGCATATTCACATCAATTACATGATTTGATTTAATATATTCCAAGTCAAAACTGGGTGTATTGCATCCTCTTATAAACCTCTCTCAAAGAATCCCCTCAACCAAATTACCAACCAAATGACCAAACCCATCAACTCCTCCTCTATTGATCCCTCCATTAAAAAACATCTACTGCCTCATCATCCTCAAACACCCAAAAAATTTGGACAACCAAAAATCCATAAGGAAGATATTCCCCTCCACCCAATTGTAAGTTCCATTGGAGCCCCTATTTATATCATGGTGGAATTCATTGAACAATCCCCTTCATTTATAAAGGATCATTTTGACTTCATCCTTAAAACAAAGGATTTACAACTTGAGGTTTAAGATCTATTGGTTAACTTTGATGTTGTTTCCCTATTTACTAAAATTATTTTCCTCAAGGCTTTTGACATCATTTTCAAGATCGTTGACTTTGAAACTTTGAACCTTATTCAAATTTGTCTCACCTCAACCTTGTTTAGTTTTAAAGGTAAACTCTATGAAGAAACTTAAGGCATTGCAATGGGATATCCATTATCCCTAGTAGTTGCTAACATATTCGTGGAAAACCTTGACACCTTAGCCCTAAATAGGTATCATCTAAAACCAAAATGCTAGTTTCATTTTGTTGATGACACCTTTGTCATCTGGCCTCATATCCATTCTTCTCTTAACTCATTTTGGGATAACCTTAATAGCTTGTCCCCTCACATCAAATTTACAATGGAAATTGAAAAAGACAAATCCCTTCCATTTTAGATGTTGAAGTTAGTTGTCAACCTGATGGCTCCCTTTTCCATCAAGTGTTTAGAAAATTGACTCATACCAATAGGTACCACCATCACCCTACTTGGAAATTTTTTATTCTAAAAACCATCATTACAATAGCTTTCTGAATCTCAAGTCCTCAACACCTTAATATTGAGCGAGCCCATCTCACATGAGTTCTTCAATCTAATGGTTATTCCTTGTCTCAAATAAATAAAGCCTTCCGAGCTATCCTCCATCATAAATTGAAAAACACAAGTCCCTCTTCCCTCACTATAAGACAAATATTTGTTCCTTACATTCATGAGATTATTAATTCCTTATGCAAAATCTTAGCTAAAAAGAATATTAAACCCTCTTTAAACCTCACAAAACCCTTAGTGAGTTATTCCAAACCATTAAAGACAAATCTAACCCATTGCTCTCTCAAGGTATCTATAAATTCCTTTCTCATATGGCATATCCAATATTGGTCAAACAAGACATTCACTTCAAACTTGTCTTACATAAATGCCATACAAAATGTACAATTGTCGATCATGCTCATAATACTAAACACCTAATTTGCTTTAACAAGACCAAAACTCTAACATATACTCCCCATTATTCTTGTCACACTATTAGAGAATCCAGAAATAGATAAACAACCTAGCAATTTTAATTGACAGAATGATACAATATAAACTAGTTTTGGAAGCTCCTTATCCATCTTCTTTATCAATAATTCCCCTCCCTTTAAACTAGTTTTGAAAGCTCCTTATCCATCATCTTTGTCAATAATTCCCCTCCCTTCCCTTTTTGTCTGAGTCTAGCTCTATCAACTTTGAGGTTATCTTAATAAAATTATTCTTAGTGATTTAAGATTAGTATTCTCAGATTCTCATGTATACAATTGAGTTACATACATAACTTGTTGATAGTTTGGAAAAAGGAAAAATTCCCATATATATACAATTGAGTAACTGAAATAACCTTGAAAGTTAACATGTTTATCAGATTAATTGTCAATTATTAAAGGAAGCTCATGCCACCTCTGCCCACGGCGGCTTTCCTGCCCCAATTTAAAGTTGGAGAGGCAACCTGAATCACAAAAATTGCATGGGAGCAAACCTTCGGGAGTGGTTGGGCATTTGCTTGGCGTGTTATAACATTCATTCATCAACAACAACACCATTCACAAATCAGAGCCTGCGTGCAAACGGAATCTCTCTGAGACAATGAAGATCATGGAAGGCACGAGGCTGAGTGGGTGGCTGCTAATCACAGCAGTACTTGTATTTCTCACAGCTGCATATTCTTCAGAAGCCATGAAAGATATGAACAGCTTTGTGCAGAACGATGACAAGAACATGGAAGCAGCAGGAGAAGAGCTGATTGGTGGAGATTACGGCAAAGTGGATCCCTCGCCCAGTCGATCAAGCGCGACAGCAGCACCTATACTCCATGCACAACACTCCCAACCAACTTCACCGGCCACCAAAATTGTTTTTCCTTTCAACCGTCGCGGGTGAGAGGAATACCATGATCCAGATTCCAGGCCATTCCAAGCCATTGCAGATCTTTCATATATAATGATCCAGACCAATAAATTATACATAGTATATTATATAAAAATAAGCTTCGGCTTTTGTGCTTGGGAACAGATGAATTAATATAAATGCATTTTAGTGAACACAATTGCAAACTGTTTATCTGGCTTCACCTGTATACATGAATTAATTAATAAGCGACGCATTTTACAGTTCAGTAGCGCGTACGGATTCTATAGTTCAGGGAGATGCATAACTCCTTCTATGAAGTTGAAAGGTTTTTTTTATAGAAAATAAAAAATTATTTAGAAATGCATATATATAAAATTACACAAATTAGATAAATTAAAACCATAAACATCCCATTGCAGACTTATTTAACATTTCTACTCTAAAAAGAGGTTTGCACCTCGAGAGATTTGATCCTCTTTGAGCTCCCTCTCCGTCTTTGGTAGATCGCCTTTTAAATAGATTTATGTTGGTATATAAAAAATTGGTTGGATATTGTTTTAAAAGTTTATGAATTAATGAGTTAATAGCCAAATAATCATGCATAATTATATTTGACCATAGTATATGTTTAACTATAATCAACCATATTTAACCATAATAGTTGAGTTAATAGATTAGTGGTTATGACACATTAATGGGTTGGTAAATCAATGGTTAAGAGGTGACTGGATCAATAGTTAGATAATATGTTGGTTAGTAATTCACTGATGAGGGGTTCCTAAATTAGGAAGGGCTCATTTAGTGCTCATTTCCAAATCCAATTTATCCACCATCTCTGCGAATGAGTAGTCTTATCGATAGATATTGCCTCGTAAGCCTTTTTAGTTATAAGAACCCCATTTGCATCTTTCCAATCCCAAACTAGGACATCCCATTTATTTGATAATTTAATGCCAACTCCATTCAGCACATGGGGGTTCACTAGTGAGGCAAAATCATATCACATCCATTCATATTGGGGGTTTGAATACTCCTAAAACCTCAAAAATATATTGCCTAGTATTAAGAGGTCAAGAGGGTATTTTTAATATGACATAGTAATATAAATATTAGGGTATATTTTATTTAGGTGGAATAAGGAATAACCTCCAAATAGTGGGATGGATTCATACCTCCAAATCATGGGCTCAATTCATACCTCCAGATCATGGATTAGATTCATATTACTCCTAGTTTTGCTAAGGAATAACCTTCAAATTGCAGGCTAGATTTATACCTCCAAATCATGGGATGGATTCATGTGAGTCCTAATTGCTACTAAGGAAATAACCTACAAATCTTGGGTTGGATTTATACCTCCAAATCATTGAACTTATAAAGTCTTATTTTTTTTAGAATATTGTTTTAGGTTAGGCCGATTTATGGGGTATTGATATTTAATCAAACCCTGCTCCATGACAACCAAGAAAAGTGAGATCAATATTTCTTGGCTCACTAGAACCAAGAAAAGTGAGATATTTTGTTGGCTCACTAGAACCAAGAAATATTAGATCAATATTTCTTGACTAATTATTTCTTTCAACATTTTGTATTCTTCTTTAACATTTTCACATTGCGAGTTAGGAATAATTGTTAGATTGAGTTATATTTGGCACATTCAAAATTGTAATTTCAATTCATATATGCAAAGAATCTATCTTAATATTCTATTGGAACTCACATGAACATAGGTGAAAATATAAATCCTTATTTACATACCCTATGTTTTATCATTATCATGAAATGGTATCATATAAGTTTCAACATCTGTGTATATTTATAATTATTGCATGCTCGAAACTTAACTATGTATATTTTTCCCTTTCACGTAAAAGAAAATAGATATAACCCAAGAAAAGGTAAGTAAATGTTGTTAATTCCTTTGATTACAAGAATAAATGTCGAGGAAGTGGAGGAAATTCATTGCATCTTGTGAATGACCCAAATCCAATCTATGCACATGATCATATGGTGTTATTGGAAAGTAAGAGGAATTTTTCAATTTTCATTTGGGTTCAAACATCAATGATGTTTGTTTTAATTACGGGGGGGTCACTAGCGAGGAAATATCATATCACGTCCATTCATATTGGGGGTTTGAATACTCCTAAAAACCTCAAAAATATATTGCTTTGTATTAAGAGGTCAAGGGGGGATTTTTAATTTGACATAGTAATATAAATATTGGGGGTTGTTTTATTTGGGTGGGCTAAGGAATAACCTCAAAATCATGGGATGGATTCATACCTTCAAATAATGGGATGGATTCATACCTCCAAATCACAGGCTCAATTCATACCTCCAAATCGCGGGCTAGATTCATACCTGTAAATCATGGGATGGATTCATATCATTCCTAGATACTACTAAGAAATAACTTCCAAATCGTAGGCTACATTTATACCTCCAAATCATTGGACTTATAAAGACTTTTTTTTTAGAATAATTTTTTAGGTTGGTTTTAGGTGGGTATTGAGATTCAATCAAATCTTGCTCTACGAACCAAGAAAAGTGAGATCAATTTTCCTTGGCTCACTAGAACGAAGAAAAGTTAAATCAATATTTATTGACTAATTATTTCTTTCAATCTTTTGTATTCTTCTATTGATTTATATTTGGAACATTCATAATTGCAATTTCAATTCTTGTATGCAAGGCATCCATCTTAATACTGTATTGGAACTGACATGAAGATAGGTGAAAATCTAAATCCTTATTTACATACCCTATGTGTTATCGTTACTATGAAATGGTATCAAATAAAGTTTACCATATGTATTTAGTATTTCATGCTTGAAACTTAACAATGGAGAATTTTTCCTCTCCCATAAAGATAAAAATAACTAGATATAACCCCAGAAAAGGAAACTTAATGTTGTTAATTCTCTTGATTGCAAGAATAAATGTAGAGGAAGTGAAGGAAATTCATTGCATCTCGTGAATGACCCAAACCCAAGCTATGCACATGATCATATGGTGTTATTGGAAAGTAAAAAGAATTTTTCTATGATTATTGTTTCAAACATCAATGAATTTTTGTTTTGATAGGAAGGTATGGAAGTCCATCTACGAAAGGGTTTCAATTTTGCATTTTAATCGAGTTTAATTTATTAATCTTATAGAAAACATGAGCTCTCTATGGCTATACTTGTATTTACATGACATAAAATTGGTAGATTGGCAGGCTATGGTGTGAAACATTTGCAATTCTCATATATTCTAAGCATTGCACTGACTATTGGACTATCAGTCTTATACGTTCTTTGTTACATTGATCTCTTGACTAGGTTGTCTTTTAATCATTTTTCCTTCCCCATTACTAATTCGTTGTGTCTTCCACTATCCAACTCTAGAAATTGATCAATCAACCCTGCAATTTCAATGGGATCATTAGCATTATACTATTATTTTATGTAGCATCGTTTTTGTTTATACTAAGATGCGTTAGGGCTCTTGTTTATGACAAGTTGATAATATGATGTAAAGGGGGTATTGCAAATGGTTGATAAAAATGGATATCTACAATATCTAGTGAAACTAGGGGTTTTCTTAATTGGAAAAGTATATTGAGAATGGAGGTTCAACAATAAAATTTAAGGAGGAATTTGCCAATACTTAGTGAATTTAGAGATATACTTTAATATCTTATGAATGATCATGCTATGTAACAAATTCATTAAATAAACCTCTATAAATTATAATAATTATTTATTTATCTAAAAAAAAATTGTCACTAGCCACGTGTAAGCTTGCTGTAACCCCCAACATGTAAGGTTGCATGTAGATAAATGTGATGAAGTAAGCTAATTTTATTCATTAATCCAAACTAAACAAAAAATTGATGTCAAATCGATTACAATATATTTGCCTTTCGGCCAGTAAAAGAAATCCCATTAATCTATTAATATAATAAATAAATGACACATTAATCAAATCCCGAGCATCATTAATGGAAGCATATGACACGTTAATCCAGGCACACAAGGAAAGAATTCATTGGGGCCTCATTAACAAGTTGCATTACAATAGTCTAGTAGAAAGGTCTCCCATCATGTTGAAAATTGTCATCAATGCTTGACGTCATAGTTTGATTCCAATATGTTAGGAATACTAAGTTTATGCTACCCGCTTTACACTCAATACTATACTTGAATTGATGAGAAGTGTCTAAAGTTTCATAAAGAGTTATTTCTTTAAAAAAAAATTACGAAGTGCATATTTTTTTTATGATGAGAGACGAAGTGCATATTTTTTTATGATGAGATAGACTCTCTTGGGTGGTGCACTATTTAGTGGCAACATTCTAATATTTAGTTTGATCTAACCCACATCATGAAACTTGCGAAATAAGACCATTGCTAACTACTCTTAACATTATCCAACCTTTTTAAATGTGGTTAATCCTCAAAATTTCCCCAACATTATTCAATGCATGTGTAGTTGTAAGTGTTAGAAGCTTTACTTACATGAAGAATGAGACAACAATGGAAAACTTGCTTGGAAAATTGTTGTGATCCCACTATAATGTTGTAATTTGTTAGAGATGAAGTACCCAAAAGAGAGAAAGAGTGGTTGACAATATTATTAGTGGTTCTTATTATAGCTTTTATAGTCATGATGACAAGGGCATATAAACATGGGTGGTGGAGAGCTATGGATTAAAGGAGGCACCAACAATGAAGAAATAGGAACGGAAGAGATGGGAAAGGGACAATATGTTGAATCAAACTAGGTCAATAATAAGGTGGCTATATTCTCCTGTAAGAAGTCCTATTGCACAAGTTACTAGAAGATGCCTCTTTTAGTTGGCACTAGAATGTGGTATGCTTGCAAAGTAGTTCAACCTAAGTTGGGTCAAGAGAAAAAGAGATGGTTTGGCATCATCAATGGTGTACATGATCCAAAATGTGTGAACATTAGTTAGGGGTCACTTGTAATGAGGTAAGGTTGATGGCTTCCCAAGTGCACTTCAATAGGACCTGATGGATCTTATCGGCCTTATAAACCCCGCAATTGAACCTATAAGTCAAACTATATTGATTAAAAGAGAATTATCATATCCCTTTTGAAGGGTATCAAATAAATAATATATTTTATTAATTCAATACACTTTACAAAGGAATGTGTCCAACAATTAATACAAGAATGATGAGATATAGCTCCTCAATTGTCGACAATAATTAAGTTGAACTAGATTCAAATCATTCCATTGCATTATTTTCCTTTTTGGCAACATTCCTAATAACATTTTGATGGAATCACTACAAACTATGTAGTGATAATTCTATCACTATTGAAGTGAATTCAACTACAAAAAATTGAAAGAAAGATTGTCAAAGAATAACTTTAGGTATAACACCTCGACCAACCAAAGGCACCTATAAAAGAGATTCTTGCACTAGGAACTCCTTGAGTTGTTTTATTTCAATATGCATGAAAAAGTATGAGCATGCAAGTGAACGAAACCTATATAATTTGAAACATGGAAATTCCTAAGAGACATATTAATCCCCATGAACTTATGAAATTCTTCCAAATTGGTAAAACACAATGTCAAATAGAAGCTATACTATTAATGGGGTGTTTGTTTGATGGTTAAGAAAGGGTTGTGATGTTCCCCACCAACAAGGTTAAAATCCCCAAGAGACATTTTTCACCCCTTTTATGTCATATCACATATATGTAAGTGAATCATTTTAAGTGGTTGAGACCAATATTGTGCAACTTTAGAAAATTAAATACTCCTAACAATAACAAATTAGGAAGGACATGCTTACAACATTGTGTAAGAGGAAGCACCTTGTAAAAACAGATCCATTTAAATTCTACTCCATCACTTCTTGAAGACACAAGTGGAAAGGAAACACATACACTAGTGTTGCCTCAAGTCAGTACACTTAGAGGTGCTTAAAAATGTTTAAGCATCTAAGGATATTCAATGGAAATTGCATATTCTTACTCTTTAAGACACATATATACCTATTAAACTCTATGGGCCTAACCTAAATACCTACCAAATTATTGGAGTACAATTTATTAAATTATATAACTAAACCACATGCTCCTCATTTAACTNTCAAAAATACAAACAAAAAAGTAGTTTTTTTTCTTTTCTTCCTCCAAAATTAATAAATATTATTTTATTATTTTAACTATTATTTTATTAATTTTTTTAGGAGGACCATTTTGAGTTGAAATTTCCTCTAATTATTAAATTATATAACTAAACCACGTGCTCCTCATTTAACTATGGTGGCTTTTCAACTTTTCATTTTATTACTATTCATTAGTTGTCAAGATTGTATTTAGAGAACATTATAATTCATAAACACCCCCCTTCTTTATTTTAAGTTTACTAACACTATTAATCAGTTATTTGTTACACTAAAACCACCCAACACTTGTTTTCTTATTATATTAGTCGTCTGCTACATAACACTAAAAGGCTTTTGTTCATTGTGCTTTCATTGTATCATGTATTCCATGTGTTTGATAATTCATATTTTTGTGAATTATAAGATATCTATTATATATTTCTACAACATTGTACATATTGTAAATCCAACTTAATGTTGAAATCTTTCTTAATGCTTTGGGTGTTATATCCAAATTTGGCTCTTCTCCGCCTGTGGCGACACTTACATGTTTTGGTCCAATAGCGACAATTGCATGACGACACTTCATGAACTTATTGTCGCTCACCCAAAGGAAATTTTATGGATGGAAGAGCCATATTTGGGGCCTCATTAAGATGGTATTATCTCATTCATTGTTCATGTAAAAGTTAGGAAGCTTATGAACACAAGTTGGAGCCCAAAAACACCTAGAAAAAAAACCCTAAAAATGGCATTTTTTTCTCAAGAACGCCCCTTGCCTTTGGTCCACCAGCATTTTTCACCTTGAACATGCTATTGTTAGTGTTCCACTAGCCCGTGATATACTAATTTCCTTTGGTCCACTAGCGTGTACCTCAAAATTTCCTAAAAAATATATAAATACTCAAAAAATGGGTGGTTTAGGTGATTTTGGAACTGTACCTAGGTTGTAACCACTTCCTCCTCGATCATGTCTTCTAAATTTACTATATAAGAAAGGGAGAGGGGTCCATGAAGGGGACTTGGCCTATGGTGTCATTGTGCTGGAAAATTTTGGACTCTCATCCCCCTTACTTGTGTCCTAGTTTCCATCTACCCCTCATGCAGAGCTTAGAGGTTGGGATTCTCGTAGGAGAGAAGCAAGTGATATAAATTGAAGGTTTCATGAGGTGCCTTGATTGATGAGAAGGTATATTTGTACTTGTTTCATTGATTAATAAATATTTGACATTCATCTCTTTCCAAATCAGCATGTATTGATGTATCTCAATTTTTTTTATTATATGTTGATATTTATGAGACCAGGGTTTCATGTTCTTTTGAATATTGGTATTTTATATGTAGTCAAATTGGTTTGAGTGAGGTCTTGAGGTTGATTTTCAGGTTCCTTGATTGGAGGGCAAGAGGAGGGATCAAGTGCAATCTTGGATAAACCTTCTATTTGTAAGGTACACACCCTCCTAACCATTGAACTTTTGCTTAAATTTGTACTTGCAGGGGTTTATATGTCTTCCCATAAACCCTATAAACCCTAGTATGTTGGAGACCTCACAACCCCAATCATTGAACACCTTACATAACAACATAAATGATGACTTCACTAGGGATGATCCTATTTTCTTTGAGGTCTCCAAGGTCATTTTTTCCAGTATATTTGAAGGTTTGAGTCTTGATTTCAAGTTAGGAACAATCATTGAGTCTTTTTAGACACTTTCCTTGTCATTTTGGGATTTGGAATTACATTGTTTGTACCTTTCAGTACCCATATGCTTGTGCTACTGTATACATTAGTGTTTTTCCCTCATACACACTAGTGCTTAGTGCTTCCACTAGCCTTTCACCTGCTACTGTGCATGTGTTTCACTAGCATGTCCTTCATGTAGGTGACTTTTTCAATTTTAGGACTATTTGGGATGGTTTTGATTGCATTCTTTGGAGTCCTTGTTGTTCCCAAGTTTGTGTAGGACCACTTGGAAGTGGTGTCTTGTCTTGTGATTGACCTTAATTTGATGTTTAGGATCTCTTGTTGAAGCATTTGGGCTTGTGATTGACTTTGTGCTTGATCTCCTTGCTTGGGATGTCTTTGGTTTGCATGGTACTCTGGTCAACCTCTGTTAGTACACATAAACTATTTGTGAGTCATCTAAACTCTTGAAAGGTCTTTTCTTGATCATTTTTCAGTCTTGTTGTTCAGGTTCCTTATATCAAGGAGGTTTAACTTGTTTCTTGTTCCAAGTCTTCTTTCCAAATACAGTATGATCAGTCCTTTTATCTAGTCTAGGGTTCTGATTTGGTAGGTTTAGTGCAGAGATCTAAATCAGTTTGTTTACATATCAGATTGATCTTACTTATTTGCAAGTATGTTTTTACTTTCTTTCTTAAAAGAAAAATTTATAAAAAAAAAGACTTATTGCTTTTGTATGCATATTAGGGTACTAGCTTAGTCATAGTTGCACATGCATATGCATTGTTTTTTAAAAAGGAGAGGAAATACTTTCATTGGTGGCCTGCTTTTTGCAGTTTTGAAAAGAAAAAGAGAAAAAACTTTGTATTTTGAATCTCTCATTAGAGAGAATTTGAGGTCAAAAATGGGCCTCAAAAGGACCAAAATGTACTATAAAAATCAACCAATTACATTCTAGTAGATGACATCATCCCCCATGGTTAAGGTGGCATTGCATGAGTTAAGAATGCTTATTTGTCACATTTTCTATGGTGGACGAAAACACATAGTTAACCAAGGTAGAGGTACAAATACTTTTAAGTCATAAAGTGAAGTACTCACAATAAAAGTCATTTCACACTTTCTCATAAAATAATATTATTGTTATTTTCAAGTAAAGTACTCACAATTCACTTTCTCATAAAATAATATTATTGTCATTTTCAAGTAAAGTACTCATAATTCATAAAAATGTATTTTCACATTTTTTTATAAAATAATATATTGTCATTTTCATGTTTTTTAATTTTAAATTATATAATCACTCAATTGTATTTAATATCATAATGTCAAACTAATATATATATAATCTTGTACTTTTAAAATAAATTAAATTCATGAATGATATTTATATGAAAAAAATATGTTAGTTATGCATATAAATTAAATTCATTTTTGTTTAATTTTATTTACAAGTTCAAGACAAATAAATGCTAAATGACAATAAATTTTTGAGAATTTACAATGAATATTAGCCACATCATTGTAGAGTTATTTTATTAATTTTATTTATAGTCAATTTAGAAAAGTAACTCAACCATGGTTATTTATATTGTGCATAAAAAATAGTGTAGGAGGAGTTGTCATATATACCTACCCCATATAACCCCTAACTCATAATATTTTAATATATCTTATATTTTTGTAGTACATCTCTTGGGAGGCCCATTTTTTACCTCAAATTCTCTCAAATGTTTGCATTTCCCATGTTGTTTCCGCTTTCGAGTAAAAAACACCACTAGTTTCATCACCTCTACCCATTGAGTAATTACAAGACTTTAAAAAGAACGTTTAATTTTAAAATATATTAGTAAGATTTATTTTTTAGGGATGACACCTACTAGTCTAGGTTAGTGTTTTGGACTACGTCTCAACTTAAACTTTCCAAAACAATTAAAATCAAAACATAGTGACCATTCTTGAGGAAACCCAAGCTTGCAAAAGGGTGAACCAGAAAGCTCTTCTCACACAGGAGTCAAGCATGAGGTCCCACGAGATTGAGTTGAGTAGATATCTCTCCAATACTCAATTGAGCATACACTAGAGTTATTGTGCATTCAGGGATTCATTTAGTACACCTTTTAGGCCCGTGTGGTGCCAAATATTATTCAAATTTTGGGCTTAGCTATCCTTCCCATGTGCATCAACTAGACTAACGAATATTCTTTCAAATCCTTTTTGCAAGTTTGGTGGCCTTAGTAACTTGACCTCTAGGGCTCTACACAAGTGACAATGGAAGGCTATTTCCACTATAACTAGGACAGTCATGGGAGGAAATATTGTGTAGCTCTTTGGAAACATGGTTTCGTGATTCAAGCGCTTGGACCCAAGGAGTTGTATTGTGGACCCCGAGTAATTGTCCTTCACCCTTCATTGGATAGTCCTAGGCCCTCATCATCCCAGACTATCCTTTGGAGGGTATCTTTGTTTGCTTGGTTTGGATACTTACGAATTATTCTAGTGTTGTGCTCTTTGTGCTATTTGTTTTCAATTGGCCTCAGATATTTTGTTGAGTCATAAACTATGGCTAGTATTCCTACAAAGTTACAAACACCAACCAAGGAACCCTTATGCAAGGGTCTTCTTGTACTTTTCATTTTGCTAGGAACGTTATTATTCCCTTGATGGCCACTCTAAATATTCCAAGATTCGGCCTTGGGTTGTCGGTTTTGTTGTTTTCCATTTCGACTATCATGAATGTTCCTGATGCTTCTTAGGTAAGCACTTTATATCAAGGAAATCAATATATTGTCCCCCCTTCACCTGTAACATCGTCTCCTCCTCCTTCTACCTCATGTGGTTAAATTCTTAATACTAGTAAGAAAAACTCTAAAAGGAATAAAAGGAGGGAGAGCATGAATAATATGCAAAAGCAATGGTCTATTCACCTAGCCTATGTGAGTCATGATGGGGGAAGTCACCCAGCCTCTATGATCCATGCTGAGGCCAGTGACCCATCCTATGCAATTCATGCTGGGGGCATCAACCTCGCCTCTGCAATTCATGATGGGGGAATCCACCCAACCTTTGCAAGTCATGTTGGGGGAAACCACCCATCCTTTGCAAGCCATGCTAGGGGCATCCAACCAGCCTCTAGAGATCATGTTGGGTGGAAATAGTCAGTCAATTCAAGCCATATTGACACTATTGAGAAACCCAAACGTATAGGACCCAAGCCTAAGTTCCCTTGTAATATTTGCAAGGGATATCACATTACCCTCCCATGCCTTTCTATTGCGGAAGTACAAAGGGTGTGGTCTGAATCTCAAGGATCTTCTGGTCCTTAAAAACCTGTCACTTTTCAACAACCTATTTAACCTTTGGTTGATCAAGTGGTTGAACCAATGCAATATTATGTCAATCCAACTCTTCCTTTGAACAGTGACGAGCATTAAGTGGTTTAATCGATGCAATCTTCGATCAATCCCACTCTTCTGTTGGAGAGTGATGTGTCTACTATTCATGTTTTATTCACTTCCAATTCATAACTTTCTGGAAAAGGAGGGACTCACTTCACTACAAATGAACCCCCTCCAAGCCTTGAAATTGCTTCCTTTGATTAGAATAGTTTATATGACTCATCCCTTCCTTATGTTGCGCATTTTCAAATAAAAGTCCAAGTTAAACACTGCAGAGTTGCTCGTTATATTGTAAATGAAGGAGCCCCTGTTAGTATGTTATATGTGCATGCTTGGAGAGGTATGGGATCTCCCAACCTCGTGTCGAATGTTAATCAACTGCTGGATTTTGATAGAAGACCTAGTGAAACTTTTGGGATTTCTTTCTCGATTACATGTTATGTTAGATTGGAAGGTTGTCTTAGTCGATTTTATGGTTATAGAGAACCCCTTCTCAATGAGGAATGGTTTCGGTAGCAACCACAACTTGTCTCTAAACTTCACAAAATTGTGTTTGCAAAGTGCCTTCGTGACCTTGTCACACCTCATATGACACATGCTGATATATGTATCCACCTTGTGTTATTGTGGTTATGATCAGTTATTGACCATGGATCCACGTTGTTCATTCATGGCCATGACTCCTAGATTTTACATGGCGCATTTTTTTATATTGCGTTCCATGATAGTTACATCAATTATACATATGTTGGATCTGTCGTGTATCTTTATGGCAATCGTTTGTACATGGACATGTATGTCCTAAAGATCAGATTGTTTGACATTTTCCTCTCTTTTAGGTACCTCGTTTGACTCTACGATCTTGGTTTCTCCATTTTATTCGACTCCATGAACCAACCGTTTAATATTTATAATGTATTTCATACATAGTCTTACCCTCTGACCTCATACATTAAGTGGAATATATTATATCCAAATTTGCACTTCTCCATTTGTGACAACACTTACATGTTTTGGTCACATGACAACATTTCATGAACTTATTGTCGCTCACCCAAAGAAAATTTTATGGATGGAAGAGCCATATTTTTGAACTCATTAATATGTCCTTACCTCATTCATGATTCATGTAAAATCTAGGAAGCTTATGAACACAAGTTGGAGCCCAAAAAACACCTAAGAAACCCTAAAAATGACATTTTTTCTCAAAAACGCCCCTTGCCTTTGGTCCACCAGCATTTTTCACCTTGCACACACTTGTTATTAGTGTTCCACTAGCCTATGACACACTACTTTCCTTTGGTACACTAGCATGTACCTAAAAAATGCCTTTAAATATATAAAAAAATCTCAAAAAAATGGGTGGTTTAGGTGGTTTTGGAACTGTATCCTCGGTTGTAACTACTTCCTCCTCGATCCTATATTCTCCATTTACTATATATGAGAGGGAGAGGGTACCATGAAGGGGAGGTGGCCTATAGTATTTTTATGTTGGCAAAATTTGGACTCTCATCCCCCTTACTTGTGCCCTATTTGCCATCTACCCCTGATGCAGAGCTTGGAGGTTGGGATTCTTTGAGGAGAGAAGAAAGTGATCTAGATTAAAGGTTTCATGGGGTTCCTTGATTGATGAGAAGGTATATTTGTACTTGTTTCATTTATTAATAAATACTTTACATTCTTCCCTTTCCAAATAGCTATGTATGGATGTATCTCTTTTTTTTATTACATGTTGATGTTTATGAGATCAAGGTTTCATGTTCTTTTGAATATCGGTATTTTATATGTAGTCAAATTGGTTTGAGGAAGGTCTTGAAGTTGTTTTGTAGGTTCCTTTATTGGAGATAAAGAGGAGGGCTCAAGTGCAAGCTTGGATCAACCTTTTGTTTGTAATGGATCCTCATGAGTCACTAGGTCATTGGGCATAGGTGTTCCATTAGTAGTAATTTCAATGGGAGTAGACCTGACACTTCAGATGCATCCACATCATGTTGTGAGTTTCTGCAAGGTAATTTTAAATTCATAAAATGGTTACCATGTGCGCATAATATATCTAAATATTATTTTTTGACAATTTTTGAAATTCTTATATGTAGATAGGAAATCAAGGAATCTCAATAAATTTTGGAGTGAGCTAATTCACCCATCGATTTGGACTCCATTTTGTACAATTGTTTTGTTAGATAGGACAAACATGTGCACATTCTAAAGGTTGGACAAGGTGTGTAAGTGCATTGCATATTTTGATATCTAGGAATGTATATTAGATAATGCATAAGTTTCTTGTACTGCTATATCATCCACCACTACAAGTGGATCACCAATGGAGGCTTTGAGAACCCACTAGTAGTTTTAGGCCTCAACATTATTGGTATGTTCATGTGCTATATTCCTTTGAATGACAACAATAGTGAGAAGGTTGAATATCATGTCATTTTATTTGCATATCCCCTCATTGTTTTGTATCAAATTCAGGTTCACTGGTAAGGGTAGAGAAATAGGAGACTTGGAGAGGACCTTTTTTTTTGTTGGCAAGTGGTACCCCTTACTTGTAAGGTTTTCATTTGGCTTAGAAACCACAAACCAGGGGAATCTAAGACATCAAAATCACCTGGGGATTGCACCCAGAATGGACCACACCAACCCTTAATATGGATGGATGTTTTGTATCCACAAGGTTTTGAACCGATGACCATTCAGCTGAGGGGTGTCTTAACTCATCACCCGCCACCAACTATTCTACATCTCGTAGACCTTGGAAAAGACATTTATGAATCAAGCATACCATGTAAATTTATCTAAGTAGAGATCATTTATTTTGGTATTTACTTCTATGATATTGGCAATTGCGTACTAAGTGGCCACAAGATTATAATATAAGTAAACACTCCACTTCTTAGTGGAATTGATGAAAACAAACAATTTGGATATTTCCATCTGTTGCAAATGAAATTGGTGTTTTTCACTGAGATGATGGCTCTTTAGGCTGACACGTTATAAGTCTTCCTTATTGAATATATGTAACCAATGGGGGATTTATGAAAGCCTCATAATCGATTATTCTCTCTATTATTTCCACAAAATATATGGGATCCATCTGGTCGATCCATTTTATGGATTAACAAGGGAAAATCATAAAATCATAAAAATCCTTGAGCCATAGGATTGTGGTAAGTTTCTCACATAAAATGGAAGGTATATTGATGGGAAAAAACTATGACAAGGGGATTTATGTTGATATCCCAATGGACCATGTGACCTTTAGAATTTCAATAGATTGAGTATCCTCCTAAAACAACTCAGTATGTAAATTTTTGACACAACATGAATAAATTGTGAGAGCATTGGAGGTCAAGAGAAAGAAGGAAGTGACTACTCTATGTGTTGTTAAATATGAGCAAGGGTGAAGTAGTAGAAAAAGGGGCACATATTGTGTTAAACAACATGAGTCAAAGTACTATTGCTTTCTTCCTTGATTTTATAAGTACACTTTTTCATAGATCTATAAATTCAACCTTAATAGGTATTACCTTTATTCAATGTCTCCAACTCAATATCGACCTTTTGTTTCATCCTTTTTCTCACCATGAAATAGGGCTATGCTTTTCTCATGAGTTATCTTATCATATTAAATAGTTATTCTCTTCTTTAAGAGCATCCTACCTAATCGATTGTTAGATTTTAATGGTTATACAAGATCTTGAAACATTTAGCATCATAACATCATAACCATATGCAATAGGATCACTGAAATATAGACAAGTGAAATGAAAAATAAAAACACACGAATTTTATCTTGGGAAACCCAAACAGGAGAAAACCCAACAACTTCTTCTATATAGATTCGTCACTTAGTACAATGTTAGAGAGAGATAGAAAACCAAAAGATAAGATGTCTTCTATTGTTTCTTCTTCTTCGTCGCCAATGAACTTGTCTTTCTCTTCCTTGGAGCGAACTTACTTGAGCTTTCAATGTCTCCAAATGAGGGAGGGTGCCTCCCTATTTATACTGAGCATGTGTGTGACCCTTTGGTCCAACAGAGCCGACTTCTGGACCCTGCTGGGATAACCTATCCTAGGCCTACTCAAAAAATACATTTTACAATATTATTTTGGGGACTATTTCCCTGACTTACAATGGATGTTTTACCTCGACTCTTACATGACCAATTACATTAATGGAACCTTCCGACTTGAAGGAAAACATCCCCTAAAGAAGGTACAATAAACATACAACAAAATATATAAATAATACAATGAATAATATCTTCCAAAGTTACACTTACAACAACACCGATATGTAGTAAGGAGTATCTGACAACAATGGCATGAACATATACTTTCTCATACTACTTACGGTTTCTCAATATCCTATTGTATTTTATACTCATGTATTACCATGATATCTTGTTGCGTTTGGAATTGTATCCATAAACCTTGGCATTTCAGTTGTAGTTTCTTTAACTTCTCAATCAATGATTGGGATTTAATATTTCAAGTTATTCCTTTTTCTCCTATTCTTTCATGTCCTATGTATCTATGACGAACTCTAGAAACCCTTTCGTGTTTTCTATGATAACCCACAAGGTAGATGTTACCTTGGTCATTATGTTGCTTTCTTATTGAGTGATCCTAGGATCCTCAAGTAGTTGTGGAAGGACCTCCTCCAAACATGTGGATAGATATTCCATTACTAACTGTGGTATTTTGCATGGTGATATTCTCCTTATACTCCAATACTATTTAATGCAAGATGCCATCTTCAACTACTCATGCTTCCCTTTGAATGATGCTTGATCAAACCTTGGATGTTGTTACACAATACTTCAATACGATTATCTCTAATGGTGATCCTTTATTATCTCTACAACTTTGAATTGTTATAGACTTCAACTCTAAAACTCTTATAATGATTTAATCTTATGCATTCCAGTTATATAAACTGTTTCCAAAATGTAACCCATAAATCTCTACTTTAATTGATTTTCCTAGCATCAATGTCATTTGAAGTGTGCACCATTCTAACCATTTTATCTTCCACTCATCCCACCAATATAACCGAAATCCTAATAAATATTATCTAGATCCAATCATGAATTCCAGACAAGGAATTCCTTTTGTAGTGACTTTCTAGATGATAAATGTGACAAAACTATCTACAATGTGGCCTGGGTGACACTTAAATCCTGTGTTGATGCCATCTATATTCCATCACATTTAATGGTGTTAAGACTTGACACCACTATCAACCAAAATTCCTACAAGTGTAATTTTCAACATATCAACTTGTACCACACATAGACTTGATCCTATGTAGAAACACACTCTTTCCATGCAATTTGTTAACTCTATAGATCCCCTTATTCTCATGACACACTTTACACCCCATACAAAAATACTGGGTTCTAGTTGACACCCTGAGTACGAGGCTTTTCCTTGGTCGAGTATTGTTAAGTCTGCATACCTGTGGACCTATTTTTCTATATTATTCCTAAAACTATAAAGTGACAAACAACAAAATTAAATGTGAATGAAATTTGAAATTGCGGAACTTAACTTGTATAAAAGGAATTTCTAGAAATAAATGTAGAAATTGAGTTATACTATGGTACACTAAGCCCCCAAGAGCTTAGGGTCATATCACAAGGCTCGTGTTTGTATAGGACTTCAGACTTGCATTATTCACATGCTATCTAATCAATTGTTTAATTAATTATGTGAGATGCATTCCACCTTTTCTACTGATATGTAACATCCTATGGGATCCCTATTAATTCATTTCTAACTTCCCACTATAATTCCATATACATTAATATTGTATCCCCCTCTGCAAACTACTTGTTTTGTATGTGTTGATATTATCAATCCTTTTGACACCAATTTTAAACCATTTGATGCCACTCAACCAGAAACCTGTGTTCTTATAATTGTACCATCATATCTTACCTATCGTGTAATCAATGCACTTCTATATATGTGTTATGATGATTGCCAACAGGATCAATATCAAATATTCTAGTGACATCAACACCTTCATACCATATACCAAATTGCATGTCATGTAATTAATTAAGGTTTTGCAAGTAGTCCTATAGGCCCATAAAACTACAAAAATCCATTCATCCTAATAATCCATATTAACCAAGCACACCTTGGTCAATCCATGCTCCAAGCTCTTACTAAATGTATTAATGGTTCCATTGGCCCATGGATGGTATGATGTCATTTTGTGGTGATGAATTATGAAGTCCTTCACAAGTGAAACCACTACCCCAATAAAATGCTATCCCTAATCACTTGTGAGGTTGTATGGGAATCCAAATCATGTGACTATATACTTATAGATAAGCCCTATTAGTAGTCTCTAACATGCAATCTCATGCTAGTGCAACCTCTACCCAACATGTCATATAAATTGTGGTTGTGATTATATATCTCACCTCTAAATAACATGTTGATAAGTTAATGTTGATGTATTTGTAACTTTGGAACGTATTCACTTATATTGTACCCCGATGTTCCTAGCGGGAGAATCATTTGTATTTCATTATACCCTGATGTTTTTATAGGGAGAGTCATTAATATAATAAAGTCATGTAAAGTTATTGAGGTTAACCCTCCGTTGTAAGTCGGGGAAATAGTCCCCACAATTGAGTTGAGGTTAACCCTCCTTTTTGAATGGAGGGCAAAGTCCCCACAGTTGAGGGGCACTAGGGTTATTAGACTCTCCTAGAAATGTCGGCACTGGCAAGTAATTGTCAAGTCAGAAACTCATATAAATAGAGAGTGAGACTCTCTATTTGACACATACACTCACTCAATTGGGGTGCATGAGTGAGAGAGGAAGTTCTCACACAAGTGAGAGAGAGAACAGCTGTTGGAGATCATCTTTTTGTCTTTGGGTTTTACTGCTACCATTGGTGCTCATTTTATCTCTGAGGAAGTTGCAGGGTTTTTCTCCTTTATGGGTTCCCCGAGGAACTAGTTTTGTAACACTACAAACCTGTAGAATCCACCTCGTTCGGGTAAGTGGTGCCAGCCCCTCCAAAGATAAAGAAAGTGTATTTAGACACTCGATCTTATATAAAGGAATATAGAGATGCAAAGATGCAGGGGACAAGCTGCTATGTTTTTTGCAGCTTTCATTGTTGCCGAAACCATGTGGTATCGCTCTACAACTACTCCAGTCAAATTATTTGTGTCTCTTGTCGCTTGTGATTATTGTTCTGCATGTTATTCTCTCAGATAAGATCCTAAGATCATATTGCTTAAATGATAAAAATATAACATGGTATTAGAGCTAACCTGAGAAGAAGACATTGTGCAGCTGCAGAAGCTAGGGCTTCTTAATTTTTGGGTCTCTCTCCACAATCCATTAGCAAAAGGAGGCTAGGTTAACTCTCCATTGAAGAGTGCATCTTTCTGTCGAAGCAGAATTTGATTCCGGGCATTTTCAATTTTTGCTACGGGAAATTAGGGATTTTTACAGAAGAGGAATTTTTGAGAGATCCCGGCATAGGATTTCTCTCCTCATCAAAATTGAAGTTTAGATACCAAGGTCTATATTTTTGGTTGGGTAAAACTCCAGGAAAGTCAAACCCTAATTTGACCCCATGCCTGAAAAATCCTAAAATACTAAAACGGGTAGTTTTGGTACATTCGCTATATATCAGGATTAAAGAAGTCTCAAGGGCCAAAACTTTCACAAGCTGAAGATGAAATCTGGATGTACCGTGTGTAAAAATTTCAGCCTCGGATTCACTATATTATGGGAGATATGATTCCTCCAAATCAGGGTTACAGCCTCTTCCAGGATTCATCCCTAAATAGGACACCTGGGTAGAATTGCTATATATTAGGTTACAAAGGTCCAAATAAAATTTTTCAAGATGTTCCAGATAGGACACAAAATGTAATTTATTTATCAAAATTTTCAGACCCTGAAGATTAAACAGTGACACGTGGTAGTCCGTACAAGTTGGTTATTCGGAACAGTCCTGAAAGAGGTCACCTTGGGAAAACTTTCATAAGTCCCAATTGGTGAAACCAATTCTACTTAAACCTATGGTTTTGAAAAGAAGATAGACGTAGCTACCTCAATATGACATTTCAGACATAGAGGAATAGTAATTTTAGAGATAACGCAGAAACAATATTAGGCATTTCTGTAGAGGAAATTGGAAAACTAGGGCTTCCTGTTCTGGGAGCTTCCCTCCACTGTTTTCAGAAAAGGAGTACATTGGAAAGCTTGCCTTGAAGAGGCCCATATTTCTATCCAACCAGATCTGAAAGATTCAAAGTTTTGAAAATTAGGGTTTCTTTGACAAACCCTAGATCAACCAACTCCAGAACCAAGACGGACACCTCAAATCAGTAAGATCTAATCTTTTGTTATTTACAGTTGAGGTTCTTATTTCAAGATGACTAATCACACCAGCCTGATGACAAGCTTGGTGAAGCTGACAAATTCCAAGCATGGAAGTATAGGATTTCACTGATTCTTGAAGAAAATGAATTGGACACCTACATAATTGGAGAGGTTCTAGTTCCAGAGGGAGATGAGGCTAAAGCCTTACACAAGAAGAACTTGGTCAGGGAAAAGAAGATCATTGCTGATTCAATCAAGGATCACCTTATACCACAAGTGTCTTCCCTAAATACACCTAAAGAGATGTTTGATTCCTTAACCAAGCTATTTGAAGGGAAGAACATAAATCGGAAGATAACTTTGAGAAAATTGTTGAAGAATGTGAAGATCCAGAATGCAAAGACCATACAGTCATAATTTTAAAAGGGTCTCTCAAATCAAAAAACAACTTGAAGCAGTAAAAGAAGAAGTGGAGAATGCAGAAGTTGTGATAACCACCTTGAATGGCCTCCCAGGATCATGGGATTCATTCATTCAAGGAATGTGTGCCAGAAGGAAGTGATTACTTTCAGCAAACTCTAGGAAGACCACACATAAGATGAAGCTCGACCCATAATAAGAGAATAAAATATTAGAGCAACTGAAGATCAAGCGCTCACGATTCAAAGAAGATCCCTCAAGCGATGAGGAATATGAAGAACTCAATTCTTGAAGAACCTCTTATCCATATTGAGCATTTGGATAAGAAATGATGTTGTTATGAATGAAGAAGATGATGAAGCTGAAAGAAGGATTCTACCCACGAAACAAATAAAGATAAGTATTCAATTGTCATTTCATGATATTGTTTTGTTATGCATTTGTTTATATTCAGTTGATGTATTATGCATGATAGAATGTTTTCATTAATGATAGTATACTACTAATATGCATGTGATGGGTAAGTAGCTAATGGTGCTATACAACTCTCCATTGCTACTTATCAAGAATGAAACCTCGTTGCTAACATATTGGATTAGTGCACAATCTCAATGTTGTCCTGGTAGAGATGGAAGGCATCTAGAAAGTTTCTGTAAGATATGGATGAATGTTGTATTGGCTAAAATAGTTGCATGATTATATCTTGATGCAAAATAATTTTTCTTTATGAATATACCTTATCAAAAGTTTCTAACCATACAACTAATTCATTTGACTTGTAGGAAAGATCACGTACAATAGCCTACAAAAGAAGGATGAGACTTGTTTCGAAGAACAAGTGACGAAAGTTTGAGAAATAATCCAAAATGAAGAACAGTATGATGAGACTTCAAGAGACCTCAGACACGGTATAGCTATGTGACACTATTGAGTGACACCATTGTTGCAAAGCCTTCCAACTATGAAGAAGTAGCCAAGAAGAAAGGGAAGGAGAGTACCAATTCAAGAAGAATGATGTCTAAAATGCAATATCAAGACCTGAAGAGAAGTCTGTGGGATACAAGGCAAGATTCGTAGCACGAGGCTTCTCACATAAAGAAAGCATAGACTACGAAGAGACATTTGCAGCCACTAGAAGTTAAGACACATGACAGGCATAATCATGTGTGCAAATGAAATAAGGCCTTGTACAAGCTCAGAAGACACCCATGGGATAACATATACATGAGGAGCTTGATGAAGATCTTAACCTTTGCTACAAGGTTGAATATGAAAGCCTATAGAGGATGGCAAGCTCATAGATGGGTATGAGAAGAAATTTTGAAAAGGTTCAAGATAGAGGATCTTGGTATCCAGTGACCCTAGATGGATACATAGAATATTAGTATCAGAGGAAGCTACTTGTCACTCCGATACATAATGTTTCAATGCATAGAGTACGAAAGGTAGAGGGAGAATGATGCTCCGCTTCAGAGGGAGTGACTGCATAAGATCTTGAGGTACAACATGATGGAAAACTTACTGATGACTCTAGGCTTTACTGAGAGTAAAGTGGATTCCGACCGTTACTTCAAAGGTTGAAGGTGGAAGACCAGTGATGCTATTGTTATATGTCGATGACTTGTTCCTGATAGACTCAGAGGAACTCATTAAAGTTGCAAGAAGGAGACTTGTTGTCGAGTTCGAGAAGAAGGACTTGGATATGATGCACTACTTTCTAGGCATGGAGGTGTGCAGAATGCGGATGGAATCTCCCTAGGACAAGGGAAGTATGCAGTAGAGATCCTGAAGAGGTTCAAGATGATGGACTACAAGGCCATGACCACACTTATGGAATTGAACCTGAAGCTATTGAGTGATGCTTCATCAGATTCGGTTGATGCTATGATGTATCGTCAGATGATTGGGTCATTGATGTACCTGACGAATACGAGACAAGATATTTACTTTGTTGTGAACACATTGAGACATGTTCACCTGATGGTTGTAAAGCATGCAGTGAGGTACTTGAAGGGTACAGTTGAGTATGGGCTCAAGTATGAGGCGAATAAGAAGATTAACCTAGAAGGTTATGTGGATTCAGATTGGGCAGTCAGTGCCATCGATAGGAAGAGCACTTGTCACATACCCCAATTTTGTAAAATAATGTTAATTGTTTTAATTTGATTCCTAAGACATTATGTTAAATTTAATGCTAAGTAGGAACTGATGACTCAGCAGAGTCAAAAGATGTGGAATGTAATTCTGAATATTTTATTTTTAATAAATAAAAAGTGGAGACAACAGCTTGGGAGAGCTATTAATAAGAGTGTTACTAGTCAAACTGGTGGAAGGAACTAGGTGGAGGGAAAAAGACAAGTGGCAGCATCCTCAAACACTTCCTATGTTGCAGGTGGCAACTTCCCTACATTTGGGGTCATGATCCCCCAAGAAAGAGGGATCAGAGCAGGTGGCTCAATAAATGACAACTAACCCAAAAATACCTAGGCAATCTTTTAAAAGTACCCAATGAATAGAGCTGAGGTTGCTCAGATATTTTCCAGGAGAAGAATCATTCAGGATGAATGCACTTCAAGGAATTCATTGGGGAAAAAGGGAAAACTATAAGGAAGGTGTTTTGAGAGATAATCTACAGTAACTTGGTCTGATACAGCTTGCTAGCTGAGAGAATTTACTGATAAGTTCAGGATTGGTATTGAGTCTTAAGACTAGTACTTTATCATTTGTTGTACCTAGTTCCAACCAGGGAGACCAGAGCAAGCTCGGGGGTCCTGAGGAGTCGTTGTTTGAGCGCTCTCCAGGAGTTGGTAGGGAGGAATGGCCTCCCATTGCTGTTGTCGTCCAAGCTCAAAGAACATGTTCTGTTATTTATTAATTTTTGTGTATTATCTATGTGTGATTGAATGATGCATTGTAGCTTATGATGTAAAGACTAATATGGTTTAGTAATGAATTTGTTCTTAGTTTGTTTAGTAATAGAATCATTTTGATGAGAAACAAAAACCCCACCCGTGTTTTTCCTCATCTGGAGTGATCCAGATCGTACTCCAGCACAGGTGGTGAAATTATATAAATAAAGATAGTATGATGAAAATGTAGAATAAGATGTTAGTTGAATTACATAATATTTCCTTTTATTTTGTGATCAAAAGAAATATCTTTTGTACCAGGAGTAGTGTTAAACCTGGACTGAGACTGTCAGTTTATTAGAAACAAAGAAAGAAGCTATATTGTTTACTGATAGTAGTATGTGTGGGTACATAAAATAGTTCTTGATATAGTAGTTACCTTCAGTAATCTTATTGCTTATTTGAATTCAAGAAAAGAGTATAATAGTTAAAGTAGAGTAGGGTTAAGCTAAATAAAAATGCTTTACAACTTTACAGTTTACTTCTTTCCAGTTTAGGTTAATTAACTACTGCATATATAATAATTAAATTGAAAGAAAGAATAGCTAGAATCTTGATTTACTTCTACAGATAATCTAGTAGGTATCAGATTTTACTTATGAATAGTAATGTAAATTAGTCATTCATTCCGATCTATATAGCTAAGCATAAACAAAAATTTACAACTACCAACCTATACCTTTTAATAAGATGTCAACAAATGCAGAACATAGTTAGTTCTTATTCTTTTATTTTATAATTATTAACTTGTAACATGAACAAGACAATATAGATTACAGAGAGTACTTCTATAAATTATTTGGTACAGTAAGTATAAGAACATAATTATAAAACACTATCTTATTCTATGATTATAAATAAACAAAGAACAAAGCTAATAAATATATAATTATAAGAACAGTATTAATATGAAGATAAAGAAATGTTTTATTCCATTATAGTAAACAGTAAACAGAATATAATATCTGTACTCAAAGGATGTAACGGATAGTTACATAAGTACTTCATTAAAAACATAAAGACCTTCTATTCTGAAGGTTAAAAGTTATTTAACGACTTTTATAAATTCTTTTATAATGAAGTAATCTAATATAAAAATCTTGTGCAGAAAACCCTAGCAATGGAAAATTAAATAATAATACAGAGTAAAACTCTTTTACATTAACGCGCAGGGAAGTAAACCAAAAGAGTAACAGTATGCTCGATTTACTGAGTTAACCAAACAGTTTACAACTTAAGTAATAACCCAATGATTTACAGAAGCACAATTATAAATAAAAGATGTTCTTTCTCAAAAGAAACAGTATATACTTATATACTTTTCGAGTTAGGGTCGAACCCTATTAACATTAAAATATACAACAGAGTTAACAAAACTGAAAGAGTCTAATACAGTGTATAAGCTCGCAGCCTTAAACAAAATCCACAGAGTGAGGCTTTTACAGCCTTTCCATCATTTACAAGAACATATACACAGTAAATATAATAAAAAAACAACATATTCAGTCACGGTCGGAGCCGGAGAACCCCGCATAACGCAAGGGTCTCATCATCCACTAAAAACAACAACCCAAGTAACAGGGTAAACTGAAACCGCAAGGGTTGCAGACCTCGACGGCGCACCCACAAATGTCCCAAAGGGACCAAACAATGAGGAACTGCCATGGTCAAACCAGGATTACCCGTGAACCAGCAACTGTTGCCTCAGTTTCGTATCAACCACGCAGAGAGGAGGGCCGACACCTGTGGTCAACGAAGAAGGAATAATGTTAGTTTCATATTCTAAAAATAGACAACTGTGCATTAAACTTAAAACTGCACATTAATGAAGTTAAAATAAGAAATTCTTACCTAGAATATTATTGATGCGCAACCACCCACGAACAGTAAGGCAACCACCAGTGTGAGGAGAAGGAAACCCTTCATTGGTGCAAAAGGTAAAAGGAGCTTACTAATAGAGTCAACAGCCTTAGCAACTAAGTGCAAGACCAGTAATCCAAACAAGAAAGCACTGGAGCTATCACAGTTCCAACCCAGGAAACCACCCAGTGACGAAATCCCAATGCCAACCCATAACTTAAATGGGGAAGTCACAACGCTCACTAGTGAGCCGCAGAAGAAAGACACTTGCAAACTAAAGATTTTTCTGAAAGGAGCAAGCCGCGAGGAGCATGAAACCCTGGAGAAAGAACCACCAACATATGACCCATGCAACAAATAGTTTTCAAAATAGCAAACTCTTCATTAAACGCTTAGGACAAGCTTCGAGGAGAAACAGCAAGCAGGGAGACTGCCGACTTCAAATGCAACGATAGTGCAGACAAAAGCATGGTATCAGAGCATCCAGAGGGCTCGAAGGCGACAAAGAGAATTCCAAACTAGGGTTAGAGACTGCCCTTATAACCTTACGACGCTTGGCCACGGTTAAGCCACGTCTCCATGCAAATTATTTACACATGGTGGGTATTTTTCCATAGTTGTGATGAGCAATCACATGAGGATGAGGATACCAATCATTCTTGCTAATTGCGAAGGTTCTACCATAGTCATTACTCCAAAGTCAACCTATTATACACGATTGCATGGAAGCAAAGAAAATTTTAGTACTCAAACTATGCTTTATCAATCATCCAAGTCGTGAAGAGCATTACGATCTATCACTTTACAACTGTGATAATTATTCAACCAATGTTTATAATTCTTGGATCAAGGTTAAACTTAGTGTTCACTATGGCGAGGTCTGCCTCATAACCATTTTGTTATGTTTTGCAAAATAAACTAATAACAAACTATCATGGTAATGGCAAAGGTTATGCCACTAATCCATTAACAAAAGATTCTTTAAAACAAAAAGTTATACCCTAAAGCTAATCATAGGCAGGGACAATAATATTACCCATAATAATGATAACACATTATTCATTCCTTTAATGGTTATAAGTCCATCAAAGGTTATGTCTCGTAATGTTTGAATAAGGATTTAGTGAAACCCTCTTTTAATAAGATGTCCCTCTTACTAGGATTATTCTCGCTATACATTGGTGTAATTGTATTTTTTTTATAAACTTTTGAGTTGCAAACAAAAGAAGTTAAACATTACAATATCCTCCAGGATTAACCTTAGATGATCTTAGATGAACTAATAACCATAAATGGATTATATTTTACACGCATAAGTTGTATGTAGAAGAACACAGTTCTTTCATACTAACTTAGTCTAATAGATATCAGCTTGTATCGAAGAGGTAATCCAGTCAAACTGTAAAGGCTTTAGAAGTTAAAACAAGGTATAAAGACTTTTTAGTGTTGCGCATTACTTTCATATTCCATGGAGTAATCATTTCTAATCTAACATACATAGGTATAGATTTATAATAGACTCTTATTGTAACATTTCTGCCATCTTGTTAACCTGCTTGTAAAGAAAGAATTAAGACATGCACATAAGACAACCATGTTAAACTTTGGTAAACATCGCAGAAATTGGTACTCAGTAAAAACTACAAACTACAACTAGAGGAAGAGAGTAACTGCCATTAATACGGATAGAATTGGATCTTGTAATTCCATGACATCTTTAAAAAGAATAATGACTTAAAGATTTCACCTCGTAAGGCACATGAATTTGAATAACATTTATTTCTTTACTGAGCTATTCTTGTGCGGAAAACTTATCTGAATGCTTAAAAAAATTATGGATAAGCAGCACCCGAACTTCTTACCTGTAAGTCTGTAAGAACAGGAAAACTTTATGCGTTAGCTCGAAAGCTAAGTAAGCCCAGAACATCATGACAGTTCCACCTTGTGGTCGCAAAGAAAAACAAGTCAGTAAACTGGAAAAGAATTGTGCTTCAAGATAAATATAGTCAAATAGATAATTTCAGATAAAGAATTCATTAACATATAACTGACTGCATTTATAAAATTTATTTGTATTTTGAAAATTTGAAAATTTTTCGAAAATTTGAAAATTTTTCGAAAATTTGAAAATTTTTCGAAAATTTTGGGGTTTTGACAGCACTTCGGGGTGGTGCTTCAGTATTGGATCAGGGGTGATCTCTTAGTTTAGCAAGAAGCAATCCTGCGTGGTACTGAGTATAGCCGAAGCAGAGTATGTCGCAACTTGTTCGTCTAGTTGTGAGGCAGTGTGGCTTAGGAAGCTACTATCTGATTTATTTGATATCCAGTTGGATGCTACTTGTATATATTGTGACAACCAGAGTTATGTGAAGTTGTCTAAGAACCCGGTGTTCCACGACAAGTCAAAGCACATCGAGATCAAATATCACTATATCAGGTATATGGTGTAGAGAGGAGTAGTGAAGCTCCAGTATGTTGCGACGGACGAGCAGATAGTTGATGTGTTGACCAAACCATTAGCTAGAGTGAAGTTTGAGTACTTCAGGGAGAAGCTTGGTGTTCTCTAGATCGAGGTTCCCTCCAAGGGGAAGTGATGAGTCCCTGTGCCTTTCTGACACGGTTGTTGGATGTGTTCCTCCCATGGTCAGATGTAAGTGCAAATCCTTTCTGACATGGTTGTTGGATGTGTTCCTCCCATGGTCAAATGTAAGTGCAGAGCCTTTCTAACATGGCTGTTGGATGTGTTCCTCCCATGGTCATATGTAAGTGCAGAGCCTTTCTGACATGGTTGTTGGATGTGTTCCTCCCATGGTCATATGTAAGTGCAAAGCCTTTCTCACATGGTTGTTGGATGTGTTCCTCTCATGGTCAAATGTAAGTGCAGAGCCTTTCTGACATGGTTGTTGGATGTGTTCCTCCCATGGTGAGATGTAAGTGCAGAGCCTTTCTGACATGGTTGTTGGATGTTTTCCTCCCATGGTCAGATGTAAGTGCAGAGCCTTTCTGACATGGTTGTTGGATGTGTTCCTCCCATGGTCAGATGTAAGTGCAAATCCTTTCTGACATGGTTGTTGGATGTGTTTCTCCCATGGTAGGATGTAAGTACATAACTTTTCTGACATGGTTGTTGGATGTGTTCCTCCCACGGTCAGATGTAAGTGCAAATCCTTTTTGACATGGTTGTTGGATGTGTTCCTCCCATGGTAATATGTAAGTGCAGATCCTTTCTGACATGGTTGTTGGATGTGTTCCTCCCATGGTCAGATGTGAGTTCTGGGCCTTTCTGACATTGTTGTTGGATGTGTTCCTCCCATGGTAAAATGTGAGTGTTGGGCAGGCCTTTCTGACATGGTTATTGGATGTGTTCCTCCCATGGTCAGATATAAGTGCTAAAGAAGATGAAGACCTACATGGAGGCTAGGCCTACAACCAACATGAAAAAGGGTTGGCTCTATAGAACTTCCTATGACGAGCAGAATTGAGAGATAGCACCAATTGATCGAGATAGTGGAAGCAGTGATGATGATGATCCAGTGATGATCCAGTTTCGATGATGATGCAGTGATGATCCAGATTTGATCCAGAGAAGAAGACTTGTGCTGATGAATTGTGCCAAGAGAATACCTTCCTAGTTAAGAGGGAGTGTTGATGTATTTGTAACTTTGGAATGTATTCACTTATATTGTACCCCGATGTTCCTATCGGGAGAATCATTTATATTTCATTATACCCCGATGTTTCTATCGGGAGAGTCATTAATATAATAAATTCATGTAAATTCATTGAGGTTAACCCTCCGTTGTAAGTCGGGGCAATAGTCCCCACAGTTGAGGGGCACTAGGGTTATTAGACTCTCCTAGAGATGCCGGACCTGGTAAGTAATTGTCAAGTCAAAAAATAGTATAAATAGAGAGTGAGACTCTCTATTTGAAACATACACTCACTCAATTGGGGCGCATGAGTGAGAGAGGAAGTGCTCACACAAGTGAGAGAGAGAACAGCTATTGGAGATCATCTTTCTGTCTTTGTGTTTTACTGCTACCATTGGTGCTCATTCTATCTCTGAGGAAGTTGCGTGGTCTTTCTCTTTTATGGTTTCCCTAAGGAAAATTCTTTGTGTCTCTTGTCTCTTGTGATTATTGTTGTGCATGTTATTCTCTCAGATAAGATCCTAAGATCATATAGTTTAATTAAAAAATATATAACAGTTAATAGGTCTAATAAAATCTACTTCCCAATGCTAAAATGATTCCCCAACCACAATGAGTTCCAGCAACATTTTATCCTTCACAAAGGGTTGTTCCACACATTAACAAAAATCACATTGCTTGGCATACATTTTAAAAATGTAATTATGTATGTAATGGTAAAATGGTTGAAATATGGACTTAAATGGTATAGGGTGACAAAAGATATTGTAATGGTGTACATTTATATATATTATAAAAACCTTAATGATTGCAAATGAAGAAAAATGAAGAAAATGTGGGGGGCTATGATTCCACAATGGGATAAGTGAAATGGGGCTAAGGGGAGACGACCTTAGTGATTTATATAGACTTATATCTTAACCTTTATTTTAAACCATAGTTAAAAATATAACGTAAAGTCCCTAACCCATGTTTATGGGGGTTGATTTATTTAACCATTACTTAATTAAAGTGTGAAAAGTGGACTCGTCATGAGGTGCCACAAGACAAGTTGGGAACATGCAATAAAATATGGGGAATTGAGTTTAGAGATTTGTTCATTCATCATTCTTCCAATCGCTCTTAGGAACTTCTTTCATACAAGACAATATCAATTTAAAGGAAGTTATTTCATACAAATATCTCAAAGTTGACCTTCATCATAAGCTTAATTGGAACCATATCAATGAGAAAGGATTAATGGAGGATGGAAAGCATATTTTGGTCTTGAAAATAATTGTAGATCATTGGACTTATGGTTTTGGGAGAAAAGGAAACTCCTCTTTGAGACTCTCTTCACTCTTATCATCTTATTTGGATGTGGATTCTAAGGTTGCAACATCTCTAGAGAATAATGGAGGAATATTGAGAAAATCTAGAAGCATTTTATAAGTTATAATCTTAAAATTAAAAGCAATACACCTTATCATATGTTATTCATAGAAATTGGTCTTTCCCTCATTGATATTATGGCTATGACTAGATACCTACTATACAAGCACACTACAACTATCATGAAAGACAATAGACTTCCTAATATTTCTTCAAAACCCAATGAAAGTCACATATGACTTAAGATGGGATGTCATACATAAAGATGCTTAGTCATAGACCATTGGAATATAGAAGAAGAGGCCATTCTATAGACTCTATTGATACCATTAAAAATACTATCACATCTAAATTTAAGGAGAAATTGTGGTGTAATAAAAAAAATGGAGGAAAAAAGAAAATTAAGATATTATAAGGAAGTCATTAGACCCAATACAAAATATCAAAATCATTGTTTTGTTTTAGGTAGCTTAAATAAGAAATGAATATTGCTAAAATAAGAACAAAATCTCATGAGATCCATAGTGAAACGATGCTTTGGGGATGAAAGAATTTGTCATCGTTGTCTTACTACGAAGGTGAAGAACTAAGGGGTGACAAATGTAGGGATCAAGGGGGAGGGGGGGTTATCGCAACCTCGATGGGAAAAAATAATTAACCTTTACATACGCAGTTGGTGAGACAACCAACAATCAAGAAGACATTCTTGCTTTATATCAAGGAATACTAACTCTTCATGCTATGAATGTTAGGATCGATTTCATATTTAGTGATTCATCACTTGTCACCTAACAATTGAGAAAAAAAGGCCTAGAACCCTCCTCTCCCATTGCCAAATCTATGCCCAAGATCAAGGGGATAATAATTATTAGTTTCAAATATATTGAATTATATCAATAATCTGAGTTTGTAATATAGAAGAGAATGACATGGCTAACTCAAAATTCATCCTTGCAAAAGGAACTCTCGTGAAAAATGAGGGCGACCCCTTCACTCTATTGATTATGGGACTATAAATTCTAGTGTAAAATGGGGTGACCCCTCCAATCTATTAATTCCATGACTAACAACCATAGAAATATCACGTGTTAGCATACATGGGACAAGTGGCTTGTGGTGAGGTTCGAGGAGGGATCCTTTAATGCTCCCACCTCTCCCACGGCATTTTCACATTTTAACTTTAGTCAACATTTGGGGAGATTTATGTATGAGTTGATGGTGATCCACAACATAAATGGGATTTCTCATGTGGATTTCTTTGGTTGACATGGTGGTGCATTTCGAACATTTACGTAATTGGGTGGAGAGAAATTTGGCTTTCATATATCGCACAATGTATTTGGATGGACCCATTTGCACTTGGGTTGTGAATCAATGAGTAGTGGAGGTGATTATTTGGAAATTTAGTTGGTGATGATTATTTGGAAATTTAGTTGGTGATTTACTTTGAGGTTGGTTGAGGTTGGTTGTGTGGGAAGTCTGAAGTGGAGTGGAGACTTGGGTAGGATTGCACATTTGGGATATGGGGGCACTATGTTTGAGCAAAATCATCGTGGTAGGTGTGGTTCTTGTGAAGTGTTAGACTTGTGAAAGGTTATTAGGCCTTTGGTTAGGCAATATGATACATTGCATCAATTTTATGTTTGAATTAGAGAATAGGAAACAAAATTGAGGCACAATTGGCAAGGAAGAATGACTAGGAAGTGGGATTGGAAGCTCAAAACATAAGAATGGAGAAATTGGCTACAAATATTGATATGCACTACAACATGATTTTGGGTTTTTCATGAAGCTCACAATCTATGGTAGGTAGGATTTAAAAATCTATAGACTCTGTCAAGGAAGTATTCATGGGGGATATTATAGATTAGTAGGCACTAAGAGAGCATCGATAAGAGACAACAAACCAATCACCACTTGGAAATCATAAAATTGTTGAAGTTGAAATGAAAAAAGCCCATATTGGGCATGATTCCTCTTAATTAAACTAGATTTTAAATTATGAATTATGTTTTGCCATGTTATTAGAATATACAATTCTCAATAATTTATACTACAAATGGATAGAATAAAGAAAGTGCACTATGTAAGTGTTTTTTTATAAAAGTGACAAATTTGAATCCTTTAAGATATTTTGTACTTAATTGTTGTCCACTTCAACCACACTCTTTTAAATACCAATGAAAATGCTATATGTTCTTGTTAGGAAAAATGGTGGAGGACCAAACACACTTTCTTTTAGGATTGTCTCCTTACACCCATATTAGATCTTAATTTCAAAATATCTATAATGATACCAACATTCATAAACTCTCAATTTATCATCATCATGGAGATTTAAGATAATTTCTCTCCAACCTTTTTAAGTATAGAGATAAAGTTCTACAGCAAAGAAATTAATATCTTATCATTTTTATAGAGATAAAATTCTAGAACTAAAAAATTAATATCTTATCATTTTTTTTCTCAAGGTTAGTTAGACAAAAGTTGGTCTCAATTGAAGGGAATCATCCTCATCATAAATTAAAAATAATGGATTCTTAACTTATTACATTTTTCCTATATAGTTATATAGTTATTTAGGAGACTCATCATTCTTAATCAATAAATTGGAGATTATGATGTTCTAAAATACATGAAAAATGGAAAATTAAAATGTAATATATTTATGAGTAATAAATACAATAGATATTGAATGTTATTACATATGATTTTTATTAGGTCATTTCATAGGAAGAGATTATTGTTTTCACCTTTTTTTCCTTATTATTTTTATATAAGTACATTTAATTTCTAAAAAAACCTAAAGTAAAACTATATGTTTTTTAATTTTTTTAACTTTTTTATGAATTTCTAATTGATATTTTCAATAACATTAAAAAAATTGATTTTTTTTTTTTTTAATTTCCTTATTTTCAATATAAAATAAAGTTTTTCTACATAAAAACTTCCTCAATATAAAATAAAACCTTTTCAAAATAAAAAACTTCCTCAATATAAAATAAAACTTTTCTATACAAAAACTTCCTCAAAGTAAAAAAAACTTCCTCAATATAAAATAAAACCTTTTCAAAATAAAAAACTTCCTCAATATAAAATAAAACTTTTATATACAAAAGCTTCCTCAAAGTAAAAAAAGAAAAGAAAGCTTTAGTGCTTTTTTTAATGGATGTGTATCACTTGTTTTTTCATATTAAATTGTTTGATTGCTAATTCTGCACTTTTCAACAATGGCCTCAGTTGTATAGTAGTGGGATTGTCCCCATCCTCTACACAAGGTAATTAGTTGACCCATAATTTCTATAAGCTAAATGAATTCACATTCAAGTACTTGCAATTGATTTCAGTGAGGTTATGAATGCAACGCAGGGTACCCTATTTGAAAAAGGGAGGTGCAGGGACGTCCATGGCGTTTGGATGAAAGGATCAAGAAAACATGTAATTATTAAATATTAAATTTATTTTAATTTTAAAGTTTTTTTATAATGTCAAAAAGATTAAAAAATTTAAATGATTTATTTCAATTTTAAAGTTTTTAATATAGACAAGATTAAAAAAATTAAATTTAATTATATTAAAATAAAAATTTATTTAAATTTAAACTTATTTAAATATTTTTATCTATATATTTATTAATTTCACTAAAGCTCGGTATACAATTTTTTAACTCAAAAATGTACTAAACATTTTAATGACCTTTGGGTTGCACTACACAAAGGTGTATTAAAAACATTTTATTGATCTATATATTTTAACAATGAATATATTGTAATCGTTTTGATTTAATAATTCTCATTTCTTCCTTCTTTTTCCAAACCGTACCCCAATGTACCTTACATTTTGAAAAAAAAACATGCATAACAGTAAGACAAAAAAAAATCAAACATAACTTTGGATAATCATATATCTTCTAAAGGCTATCTAACAAGTGGATAAATAATAAAATCCTATTAAATATTGGCTTCTATCATTTTATTTCAAACACTTAAATATGAAAGAAATAAATTTTTGTATACAAAAATATAAACAGTTTGTAACTTACATCTTATAGTTCTTTAATAAATATAAAAACATTTCTTAGAGCATTATTTTTAATATTGTTGTCTTTAACATCAACAAATGCCCGTCACATGCTCCTACGTATTGAGAATTTGAGATTAGTGTAATCTAATGTGTTTGCTCATAAAAATGTGTAATTTAATGATATTTATATGTATTTTTTAATTTTCAGTTTAAGTTTGTATTTTAAAAAGAAGTTTGTATAGAAGAGCATGTAAATATATTTAGGTAATAATAAATTTTATGGATAATACATTATATTGAGAAATATGAATTAATAAAATAATAATATAATGTATATAATCAAAAACATATAAATTATTGTTATAAGAATCATTTGATTGTAAACATAAAAGTGAAAATATCTTGCATTAAAAGAATACACATTAGAGACATTGAGTGAGTCCCACAGGTATGCAAGAGCACTTGATCCCAAGACCTTTTTGCTTGTAATTCATAATACTCAATATACTAAAAACTTTTTATGTGAAAACGTTGACAAGAAATGTGATACATTGTTATCAATATCAAATTTATGTAAAGTTTGATTAGATCATAATATTAAACACTAATGGCTTGAACCTCTAAAAAGCAAACCACTATGTATCTCTATGGTTGGTCTTTGGTTGGTCTTGGTCATGTATTTCTTTGCTTGGTCTCATCTTGGTGTCCTCAGTTTCAAAATTAGAACATAATGCTCAACCAATTTTATGCAGAGGTGGCTCATGTAAAAAAAATTCATAAAATACAATATATGCTTTTATAGGAGCTTCCAATTTTCTTTTCATTTTTTTTTCAAAAGCAGAGACTTTGTTGCTCGCATCCCTTGTTATTAAATAATGTTTATTAATACGATATATATATGAATATAGATAAATATAAACATAAACATGAAAGATATTTATAAACATAAATATGATATACATATTACCATTAAAGAGGATTGAGTCGATTCAGGATAATCAAAACTTCCCATAATAGGCTTAACCTCCTCTAATGACCAAACTGATGCTAAGGATCTCTCTCCTTCCATATATCCACAAGCAAGCAAAAATACAAGTACTTTTGCGACTAATTACATATAATAAAAAAACATAGACTATACTTTGTCTGTACCCCACCAAGATTTCGATATTTACATCATAAACAAGTGATCTCACCCTTGACCTTCATTCCAATGGACAGAGTTGTAAACATGACTAAACATATTTAAATACACTATAAATAAAACTAATAGTGAGAACCCATAGTATCGACCTCGTGTCCATTAAAGAACGCATAAAATGAAAATGGTCCTTCGACCTAAGCCAACACCTCCTTCAATATTTCATCTACCTTCTAGTTCATCTCTCGGTAGATATGTCTAAAAGAGATTCACTCAAAAGTGTGCATTGTGTCTTATATTTCTTGCAAGAGAGGAGCAAGGAAAACTAGCTCAACATTGTTCTTTTTATTGGCCTATTCAATTGTCATCTTAGAGCCCCCCCTGACTTGTAATTTTTTTATGCCCTATTTGTTTGCAAAGAACAATAAATCCCACATTGTTGAAAACTCTACTTTCGTATTCATGCCTCTACCAAGTGCATATATGATATTAAAGTAATGGGTGGGATTGATAAACAAGGAAACACTAATTCCAAAAAAAAGGGATCACCTCGACTTGCTCCATCAAAG
This sequence comes from Pseudotsuga menziesii, assembly GCA_001517045.1. NCBI lineage: Eukaryota > Viridiplantae > Streptophyta > Pinopsida > Pinales > Pinaceae > Pseudotsuga > Pseudotsuga menziesii. The sequence goes on along the minus strand of LPNX010743550.1, from coordinate 509,365 downwards.
TATCCCGAAGGAATATCAAAATATATAGATGGCTTGATAGGATTCCTTGGATTTTTAACATTTGGCTCCACTTTGAATTGTATGGAGAACTTATCTGTCATCCCTGCTACTATTTATGTGGGGATTTATTTATTATGAAATACATTGGAGTTATGGGCCCAACACATTCCATAGACCAAGAAGTGGGGAAGCAAGTTGTAGAACTTTGTAGAAGAGTCCATAAGCCATTCATGTACACACCCTCGCAAGCTTTATTTTTTCTAGGTTGCTTTGGGATTAAAAGTGAACACCGCCAGATTCTAGACCTAAGTTGCAAAGGGACAAATAATAAACAAATGTGATATGGATTCCTCAATAAACTTGTAAAGAGCACACATGTTAGGCCCCACCCATCCTCTTTTAATTCCATTATCCCACATGAGAAGCTTATTGCTTAGTGCAAACCAAAGGAATATCTTAGACTTGGGAGAACCATGCAACTTCTATAGAATATCCCACCACCAATTTGTTTTGCTTTTGAAATTAGAGTTTTCCAATGCATTATATTCCAACTTGGTTGTGAAGTCCTCGAAGCTCGGGTTCTTAGATTAGCACAAAGTTTCCTTTCCCCGCTCCAATAAATTAATAATATTGGAGAAAAAATTGATAATAAATAATCGCCAAATTACTTCTTCCTCTCCTGCCAAACCTAAGTCAACCTCTGATTTCAAACTCCTACCCCTTTCATGAGAGTTGGGAACTTTTGCCTCTGCCACGACAATAATTCCTTCATCATTGAGTACTTGGACTAGATTATCTGTCAATCTATATTCCTCATTGGGCCCTATCCATGGGTCCTTCCAATTCTCACTTTCCAAACATCCTTGACCTTCCAAGCTATCCACTTACCAACTAGTGGAAAGACTATCACCAAGACCTTCTACACAATTGAGCATTTTTTGGAGGATTTATTTGGCACCCTAAACCAATCTTCTAATGATAATGAACCAAGATATTTAGACCTAATTACTCTACCCCACAATGTCGAATTATGAGTTAACCTCCATAGGCTCCTAGCTGCTAAAGATTGAGTAAAGAGATAGATGTTCTTTAGGCCTCATCCCTTGACGATTTTCAAATGTGATAAAGTGGACCACTTTACGAAGGGAATGTGTATAGGGGGCCACTTGCCCTCCTAAATGTCATCATGTTTATATAAGTATATAGTTTAAAGGATAAATATAACTTAACAAATGAGTAGTTGGAGCGGGTACAACCACTCCAACCAGTCTCATAATGTATAAGTAGTTACCAAAAATAATACAACATTGGATTGGACGTCCCTTCCCAAAATACTTGTCTTTGATGGTTGTGTATGTACTTTACTGTATGCGTGAATGTGAACGGAGACTGGTTCGAACATGGAAGAGAATGTGAGGATGCTCCTGAATGTTGCTCGATCGCTGAAGCATTGTTGAACATTTTTAGGGTATAAGTCTACTTGCGGGACTTCCCTCTAGAGAAAGAGAATCTATCGATGAACCAATGCTGCTATAGTGCTGCTATACTTGTGACTACACACTATTTTCTCGGAGGTATCTTTCACACCGTCGACTGAACCGACTCGACATTTGCCCGTTACATTGTTCGCAGACTTATAAACTGATCTTCAACGTTTATTCTATGGACTTTCAATTAGTTGCTGCCAAAGTTTAGTGTTGAATATTGTTAAAAAGGATGATTTATGCATACTCAATGACATTCTAGCAACCGAATGAAGAAATTTTCCATTCTTACATCGACTTCCCAAATCGCGTAAAGCCAAAGAGGTTTGACCGCTTGTCTATCTATTTTAGCCGACTAACATCAGTAGAATATAAACTTCGCCTTGGTCCATCGACTAGTCTGCTCGTTGTACTACACAGTTCATTGATCAAAATTTTGTGGATTGAATAAATGTGTGTCTATAAAGATCTTGTTAATATGCTAGAAGAAGTCGATTTTAAACGCTTCTCGACTGCCGTGGTCAAAATTTCATAAAGAATATTTCCTGAGATTGTATCGACTAAGGGAAGTTCCACGACCATATGCGAAGTCTGTTGGATATCGTCTGTGAGTTACCATTGATCGAGTAATGTATTGCAATAGAAATCAACCTGGGATGTAGCCATGTTAGAACGTTGTCTATCGGCTATGAAGTATTTGTCAAGGAATCAAGAAACTTGTAAGGAGAAAGCAATGTTTAGAGAAGAAATACTATGCTCCAAATACGTGCTCTTTTGGAACGAGTTTTTTCTGCACAGAAATTGCGAGTTGTTACGATCGATTGTCAGGTAGCACTAATGAACCACTGCATATGTTAAACTCTGTCAGCAGTTCAATTCCATGTTGATAAATTTAAAGGAGCATCATATTATTGTCAAATTTGGCCATTGGTGGATTCTATGATAGTAGCAGTAATCCAACAGCTTGTCGGTCGTCGACCAGTTATATATCCTGTCAACTATAGCAAGTGCATATCCATTGATTGGAGGCTAGATCAGACTATACCTTGCTTGCTGTCGACTAGGGGGAATATTGGATGTTGAATAATGGAAAATATGCAATCGTTGGATAGATTTGTTGATTGTCAAGTTGAAGCCTTCGAGTGTAGATGAACAAAAAGCCTGTAATAAGGCTGCAATGACAACCTATCGTTGATTATCAACCTTCTCTAAGTTACATTTTGATTAATACAAAGTTGTCTAACTATGCTCGTGTGTTCGTGAATATGAAAATGACTGCTATTGAAAAAAGACATGCAAGGATAAGCTTAAAGACTGCTATTGAAAAAAGACATGCAAGGATAAGCTTAAAGACTGCTATTGAAAAGAAGTAATATGTTTTTGGGTTGATACCTATCTACGGAGCTCTGGTGAATGTTACAGCGATGGATAATTTTCAATCGATCTTCAATGCCAATAGTCGCTAGCATTGGACAAGTCAACAAGTCCCAAAAGATCTGTCCTTAACCGCCATAGATCAGTTAAATGTCTGTGAGCACATTCCCGAGACCCTACTAGAACCATCGACCCACCAACTGACTGAATTAATCACTCGTCGACTGGTGTAATCTGTCGCTGATCTCTAATCCAGCAAGATTCAACTAACACAACCTGCCAACAACGATATTTTATGGTCTATATTATGTGTCATAAATAGTATCTTCCATATGTTGAATTTAAGTTACGTTGATAGGACTTAATTATGGTCTATAAATTATAAGTATTGAATGTATTTAATTATGGTTGATAGGATCTTGGTCAATTTTATATGCAAGTCTGGTCGATATACAAAAATTAAAATTATGGACATCAGAGTCGTGTTAATATTATAGTGGTTTGTCCCTAATGCATATAAGTCGAGTCTTATGTAAAACTAGTCGATCTCCATTTATGTCGATGAAGTTATAAGTGTTTTAAAGTAAGGTCAATGGAGTGATAAGTATGTTTAATGTAGTCGGATCCTTAACTTTGGTCGGCTTATCAATATTCAATTTTGATGGTAAGTCATTTGTGAAGAGTGAGTCATTAGATTTGAGGTGGCTATATTTTATTTTTGAATTTAGGAGGGGGCTAAACGTGAGTCTCTTTTGAGGTAAGCGATCCCCTCCATTTTATGTAAATCAAGTTGGTTTCTTGCCAACCTACGTAAGTCAAGTCATGTTAAGTCAGTCAAACTATAAGCAGTCGGTTATGCACATGAGTAGGCATCACACAATCTTGCAGGCATTTACATTCAAGCAAATATCATTCACCTACACATCAAAGCGCTCCAGTATCAAAATGTTGAAACTGCTCCTGGGTTGTGACCTCGAAAAGTTAGAAGACAGAGAAATTGCATAAAAATTCGGAGAGCCAAAAGGCCCTGCATGCCTGAATCGATGGAGATACCGGTCAGATGAGCCAAGGTGAGGCTTTAAACCAAAAGACTTCATTGCGGATGGTTGACCGTTGTTGTGAGAAGATGATACTTCAATCGACTACTGCCAAATTAAAGATAGAGGCTGAAGAGTAACCAGTCACTGTAGAGCCTTGTACACATGTGTTTTCCTATCAAGCTAGCGGTTGTTGTGACTGAGTTACCTATGCAGACCGGTATGCATGGTTGATACACAGTGAGGACTAATTCAGCAATAGCAGAGACCCATGATGTTGATGCATATTTCTTTGTTCTCTTCGGGATGAAGAAACGTTTTGTTTGTGGGGGAGATGTAGAGGGGGCCACTTTCCCTCCTAAATGTCATCATGTTTATATAAGTATATAGTTTAAAGGATAAATGTAACTTAACAAATGAGTAGTTGGAGTGGGTACAACTGCTCCAACCTCTCTCGTAATGTATAAGTAGTTACCAAAGATAATACAACATCGGATTGGACGTCCCTTCCCAAAGTACTTGTCTTTGATGGATGTGTATGTGCTTTACTGTATACTTGAATGTGATGTGAAAGCTTAGCTTTCAACAGAATGCATATATTTATGAAGAGTTATAAAACAAGTAATATTACTAATTGTAATTTGTGTTATTATTATTTAGCATTTATTGATATTTATATTATACATTTGATGACGATGATGGTTAGTAATGTCCATTAAGACCAACTTTGGTCTATTAGACCTGAAAAAAAGGTTTAAGGAATCATTCTTTTTATATTCTTTAGAATTTATTTTTGTGGTTGAAAAGCTTTCTATATCACCATAGTTTTGATGAGTTAGAAGGATAGGAAGCTTGGTATTGTAACAAATAATTTTAATTTGCAATCTAATGCTAGTGTATGCAAGCCATTTTAAGAGAAAGTGTTTTTCATCTTCAACCCTCTTAGTGACACAAATATGAAAATCATGTCAACCCATGGTGTTGTCCAATGCCTTGTTTCACAATGCCCATAGTTTTGAGAGTTTGTTCTTATTTTAGCAATGATGATTTTCTTTTCATGCTAGTTAAAACAGACTCAGATACTTTTGATATTCTAAATTAAGGTTGATCACCTCTTTTTAGTATCTTAGTTTTCTCTTATCATTTAATTCTTTATTGCAAAATAATTTCTCCTTAAATTTAGATGTAATAATATTCTTTTAATATTATTAATATTCTACAGAGTGACCTACTCCTCCATTCCGTAAGGATTTAGCCAAGACTTGACATCTTTATAACAACTTTGCTTGATCTACATGTGGTTTTAACTGGAGATTGAAGCAATCTTAGGAAGCCCTGTGTCTCCCATGTTATTTATCATGTTCTTGCACACTAGGTACCTAGTCATAACCATGCTCTCAATGAGGGACAAAATTGGTTCTACGAAGAGGATAGGATAGGGTGTATTTCCTTTAATTTTGAGATTATAATTTATAAAATTATTTTGGATTTTCTCTGTCCTTTTCCATGATTCTTTAGAGATGCTACAACCCCAAAACTTCATTGTACCATATAAGATAATAGGAGTGACGAGATTCTAAAAGAGGATTTCAGTTTCTTATCCCAAAGCTATAGGTCCACTAATTTACAATTGTTTTCAAGTCCAAAATAAGTTTCCCACCCTCCAATATTGATCATTTTTCTGCTATAGTTCCAATGAAGCTTATGATACATATCGATTCTAAGATATTATATGAAGTCATTTCCTCTAATCTATTGTTGTCACACATGGAATTAGCATAAGTGATATTTTTAGATTTGATTATCATAACCTTTGCTTTCTTAGATTTAATTTCCATGCCTATACTAGAACCAAAATCCTTGATAATTTTCTGCTACTTATAGATATCATAAGGACTCCTCACCATAAGAACAATATCATTAGGTTTAAGAAGAGGGATGATGACTATACCAACTATAATTATGCCAACACAACCTACTTCTTCCAAACAACCCTCTAACATATCAAAGTAATACAAAAAGGGAAGGGGACATGAGACAACCTTCCCTGGCTCCCATAATATAATTAATTTCTTTTGATCACCCCTTAATGTTCCTAAACTCGGAAATAACATTCCCGTGCAATCTTATCATAGCAACTCTCAACTCAAAAGGAAATTTTAGCTCAAGTTTAATCCATTTCAAAGGTTATTTTTGGGCATTCTATGTTTTTCTAAAGTCAATAAAGAAAGAAAAAAGATTGATTTTATTATATGACACTCTGCCAATGATCCTAAGCGTAACAAGATGGCCTACACTAAAATGATAAATCCTAAATTTGGCATGTCCTTTAGCTCTCTTTTGTGGCTTTCTAGCCATATGTTGATCTTCTTAAATTACAAATTAATTCTATGTAACTTGGATAAAAGAGGGCTAATCATAATGGCTGAATGGTTAGAGGGGTTTCTTTTATCTCTACTTTTAAAGACATGAACAATGAGGCTTTGAGTCTAGAGTTTAGGGAAGCCCTGCTTGATTGCTAAATTGAAGAGCTTCTTGATGTGAGGCATGAGCATAGTCCGCCCCAATTTTTAAGATTTATGTTTGGAATCCTTTGGAATCCCTCGATGTCCGTAGATTTCCGTTTGGCAAGCCACTTAACCCCAAACTCTATGCCTTCTAAAAAAGGCTTCTTCCTCTATAAAAAGGGTTTGAATGTTGTCCATGAGATCAAGGGATTCATAAATATTTTTAGGATAGGATTTCTAGTCCTTCAATGGAATCATATTGTTTCTTTAGTTCTAAGAGTTATAATTTTCCTCCATAATTTCTTAAGATCTAACTTAGAGACGTGCAAATGCTTAGCTTGCTTTCTATTTATATAATACAATTGTTTTCCTTTTATTGAGGGATTTGTACCTATTTATCATGTTAGATTTTAGGGACTTTTTAGAAGCATCCCTAATGGATTTTCTAGCATTCTTAGACTCTTTATCATATTGGGGGTTGACTATTCTATTTTCCTTTTCGCTTGACACCTTCATAGAGAACTTGTTAATGGAAGTAATTGCTGTAAATGATAAAGGTATTTAATATTGTCTTTTAGATTAAATAAAGAATAATATAAAAAGTAAAAGTAAAAATACTATTTTTTATAAAAGTTAATATCAAGTTAAATAAATCCTTTTAGTGTGAATGATTCTTTAAAGAAACATTTACCCAATCCGAAAACTAAATTAAACCCAATACTTATGAGAAGCACTTGCTATAAATCTTAATTTGACAACTTAAGAGTCTATACAAACTTTTTTTAAATGACTAAAATTAACTTAAAAATTTATTAAATACTAATTATTCATAATTTGATTTATTAAAGAAAAGTTTTATTTTTCAATGCCCATTGATAATTCTCATATATAGTCATATATATGTTTAAAAAAATTAGCATATGTATTTATTTAAGAAAATTTGTGTAAAAGTTTTGTATATATTTTTAAAGTTAAGTAAATATCAATTTAATTATTTTTTTATATTTTAATTTAAGTAGATGTTGTAACCTCCTAAACAACTTATACTTTTAAAAAAACCATTTTCAATCTTAGATCAATAGATTTGATCCCTATTGAGTAGGGATACAGTCTCAATGCTTTTCAGGTAATTTTGTGACAATGAATAAATGTGACAAGGCACTGTTTATAAACATACATATTATGTGAAAAATGTAAAATTATTAAATTCTTGTCTAATTTCTGTGGCTATTGTTATTTAGATTGTTGATTTTCTCGATCCAACCACAGCAGAGTTAATTGTTGACTCTGCACCTTGGAAAGAATCAGCAATCCAGATAAACTCAAAAATTTATGTGAAAAAAACTGAACAATAAGATACACTGGTGGTTTTGGTTTCATTGAAATTCGTAATCAGTGCAGCTATCACAGAAAACTCAAACCCATGGGAAAACAGCTGTACCCAGAAATTGTTGGTATGTCGGCGGTTAAAAATAAAAACTATGGCAGTGCCAGTAACAGTATGAAAAAGAGAAGCCTAAAAGTTAAACAGCATGTGACAAGCCGACCATCCTCGACCATACCAGTGCTCGATATAATTGCATTACTTATACCTTGTACCCACATTTCACTCTTATCTAAGCCAAGCCCTGCATGGATCCGCATATCTATGTGAAGAACATAATGTAATCAATTTTATATAGTTTTATGCACGTCACCTCCACGTGAAAGCTGGAAATCTGATAAATGCGTCGTGATGCAACAATCCCCAGCTTCAGACACGCACCAGGCTTTAACTTAAAATGCTTCAAAATTCAACATAAATATCCCACTCTCGCTGCTGCAAAATATTCAACCACAGAGTCCCCTCTCAAATCCAAATCCATTGCATTGCATTGTAGAGTGGAGTAAGAATAGAAGCTGCAAATTCTGTAAAATGGGACGCTTACAAGTTATAGCAGTTTTGGTCGTTGTAGTACTTTTTGCGATATGGACGTATGAATGCGAGGTAATCATAGTGGTTTTGGTTTTGAAAGCAAATTATGGGAATCTGATTCAATGTGTATACATTGTTGCACATTGTCAAAATTGTTGTTTATTTGGATGGTTTCATATTTGCATGTCTATGTTGTTAGGTTTTATCTCAGTTTTGTTTAGGTGTTTCATTATGTTTAGGTATTGTGAGGATGTTTCTGGATTTCATTGTGTTAGAACACTCAAAGTTTTTAAGTGTTCATTGTGTTAGAGTTGAGAACACCCAAAGTTTTAGGTGGTCATTGTATCTATTATCAAGGAAATAAGATGATGAGTGGAGTGTCTATCAAAAAGATTGGGTGTTTTAAATTTCAATAGAGTGAAATCCAAAAACATAGTCAAAATGAATGTCTACCTTAATTCTATAATTCTCAGCCATCATAGAATTCTGATTCCATGTGTATACATATTTGTTAAAATTGTTTGTTTTCTTTAAGTGAAAGAATTCATTTACTTTACTAGTAGGTTTGCTAAGTTACCACGAACCAGGAAAGTCTAAGTTGTCACAGCACCAACCCTTAACATGGTTAGATTTTTGATATTAGTGAGATTTGAATCCAACCTTTTAATTGTTCAACATCTCAGAGATAAGCTACTTTCATGTTATATTTAACTATGTTTAAGCATTAAATTAATTCCATATATATTCTCTTAAAATTATATGCCAAAGCCAATTAATCTGTACTCATCCATTTACTTAAAATGCTATGAACAGAATGAGGCATCTATTTACTAAAAATATTATACACAGAATGTGTCAAAGACTCTAACATCATTAAAGTTTCTCCACAAAGTTTTCCTTGTATATTTGTTGAATATGATGAGATTCAAAAACACTATCAGAAAACATAACATCATTAGTATATGGACTCCAATCAATCTAATGGTCAATTGAAAATTTGATTTTTTCAGGGAATTAACTCCGACGTAGATTCCCATGACTTCAACTCGCAGAAAGTAAGTTTGATCATTGCATTTTTCTGGCTATAACTGTTGGTTACAATTGCATCCACAGAGGATGAATAATTATTCTAATTCTGCATCTTGTTTCTTACACAGGTGCCTTCTTTCAGGCGCCTTCATCGTTCAGGTTTGGCATATATATAATCCTGTATATGTAGTTTGTTCACTGATATCTATCTATACTGTAAATCCTATTCTTCAATCAAGAAATCTGATACCATTTTTTTCCATATTTGATTGTATGTACAGAGTGCCCGTCTGAATGTAAACGCAGATGTTCAAAGACAAGGAAGACAGCCTGCATGGACTTCTGTCAGTACTGCTGCAAGAAGTGCCTGTGTGTTCCCCCAGGCACTTATGGGAACAAGGAGGTTTGTCCCTGTTACAACAACTGGAAGACTAAGGAAGGAGGACCCAAATGCCCTTGAGGGAGGGAGGGTGTGAGGCCGTTTTTTATGCCAGCTAGTAGAAATAATTTTGTGTGAAATCATCCATGGTCTGCTCTCTCTGAGTTGCCGTGTTAGCTCTTTGATTGGATAAATGTTATCAGACATTTGATTATCACTTAGATGCCTATCAAGCTTTCTATGGATGGATCTTGTTACAGATTTTATTTGAGCAGTCTGTTGTGAAAGCGATAAAAGGGACAAAACCAAATTAAACCTTAAGATCGAAATCCTACTATTATGGTCAATGAAAAGGCTTCCATTCTTCTTTGCTGAACATGAAATTTAAAACCCTGAACTTCAAAGTTAATATCTGGAACTTCGTTTTTCCAAATGAAATTTTACTTCATTAGCGATCTTGGAGTATTATAATTCCAATTCATACTTCATTATAAGTTCAAACTTAGCATTTGCTTTCACTTAAGAAAATACTACAATGAAAAAAAGCAAAGTTCGGTGAAGGAGAAAAACTACTTGGTCTGATTTCACATTAATAATTAACATTTTCGGATCATTATTATTGTAATGGTGGATATTTAGTAGTCTCAAATTTGTACCATTTTGGTGGGAATAGTCAGATATTTTCAGCAAGATTTTGCAAAAACAAAATCTCCATTAAAACACACTCAAATTTTAATGTTGTAAATTAAAAAAATATTTAATTTATTCTCATTTTTAGAGGTGTTTTTTATGTTTATGTCTATAAGCAGTTGGATATTATCTTAGATTTTGGACGCTGATCAACAAGATTAAGCGTAACAAGTGTATAGCAGGGATTCATTTCATCTTCCCTGTATCTTGTTATGCTTTAATGCATCTTGGCTGTATCTTGTTATGCTTAAATGCATCTTGATTAAGATTTAAATTTTAAATAAAGGTTCAGTTAAAGGGTCCTTACAAAAACAAGTAACAATTTGTTTTTTTTTATGAAATAGTATTTGTTTTGTGATTACCTCTATAGACATTTTTATTTGAGATTTGGGGTGGACTACAGCCTATGTTTTTTCATCTATGGATGAGGATGAGACAAGTGTACTGTCAAGATTGATTCTATGGCATTAGTTCAAAATTCGAAATAAAGAATTATAAAAATATATTTATATATGAAAAATAATTGGGAGCTAGCTGATGAATGGATAACTCGCAGCAACACATGGATAACTCATAGTTGATGAATGGATAGCCAACAACTCATGGTATATAACTAGAATATAAAAAAAATTCATAGTTGATAAATGGATGAGAGAAAGAATGTTAGCCATATTGTTTTCTATTCCATAACTATCTCTTAACCATTTGATCCCTATCAACGTGATCGAACCACAAACTATGTGGGTGTGCTAGTTATATTTACTCTAACAATCTGGTATGAATAATGGATATAAAATTATATATTTTCATTTACCAGTGTCCTATCTATATTGATTTTAAGGCAGTAAGTTCCAAATTTTATGGCAATAGTTTCAAATTCGAAATAAACAATGACTAGCACAACCACTTAACTTCTAGTCTGTGAACAAGATAGGCCAAGTTAAGTGTCACAAATTAGTAATAAGTTAGTAATAAGTTATCACTGACTTATTCTCTAGGAAGAGATCCCTTATTCATGCATCTAAAAGTTATCCAATTTTAATTACTAGTTATGCATCAACTACCAATTATTTTTTTTATAATTGTTTATTAAGTAAAAAAAACATGAAGATAGAATAGTTGATATTTAGCATTTTATTTCATGCTATAAAAATATAATTTTGACTTTATCAAAATATTTATTTTGTATAATAATTTTATATAAAAACTAATTTATAATTTCATTTTATTACTTAAAAATACAATTTTGATTATTATCAAAATATTTTAATATTATTATAATATATTTATATTATTGTAATATTTTTAAGTAAATTCTATTTTTTAATATTTCGATTTATATATAAAAATAGTATCTTTCGTTTTATATCTGTATAGAGTTCTAGATTTTGTGTATAGGTTTAGGAAAATCTTTATTCAAAGAGTGAAATTTCACGTGCCCAAAAAAATCCATAAACTATCTCCAACTATGCCAAATTATACCTAGATTGTGCATAGCATGTTAAGACTACTGTTGTATTATTATTGTGCATAGCATGTTAAGACTAGTGTTGTATTATTATTTATAAGTAATACAAGTTTTAGACTAAGGTTGTAAATACATTTAACGATTCCCAAACATGTTTAAATAACTAACTTTTAAGTGAGCTTCATTACTATAGTTATATGTTAAGTAAATATGAAATCCAAAAAAGATGAGAAAAAAAAATGCTCAAAGAAAATAAGAATTAAATATTATTGTTACGAAAGATGAAAATGTGGGGTTGAGACTTACTTTTCATAGGGTTCAAATCTTGATGAGGTTGATTACACCTTGGACTCCTTGGAAGGTGTATCGATTTCGTCTTTCCCTATAATGCAGCAAGGAAGATGGTTGTGTCTGGCTAGGAGAAGGGTCCATTGAAATGAAGGGAGACTCTTTCGATGGATCCAACCTTTGGTTTGGAGGGTTGTTTATTCTTGGTGGTGACACACTAGATTAATGATGTAATGGGATCCTTTTATTTGTTAGATTAGGGTCACGAGGATGGGATAGAATCCGACAATCCATTAGGTGAAGGGAGTTTCAAGCAAGTGGATGTTGTAGGCAGGAGTAGAGGATTGGCTCTTTCTTAGGGATGGGATTCAATTTTTCTTTCTAGCATTTAGGAAGGAAAATTTCAAAGTCTTCTTCGATTACCAGAGGATTATTCTCAGAATTTGGAAAGTTGTTGGTATTATCATGCTACCGAGTCAATTTCGATCAATGTCGGGCTTGAGTTGAATGAGAGGGAAAACATTATTAAATGTTCAGGTACACAGGGTACTCCCAAAAAACTGAACACCTTAAACAACCGCTTCACACAAATAGATCACAAATCAACACACCGATGTTTGTCACGTGGTTAAAACCCTCTAGAGGGAAACAGTCCACGGCCCCAGCCAAATAACTACTTTGAGCAATTTACTATGCAAAAGAAAGAAAGTTACATGAGCTTCTCATAATCGATCAACTAGCAAAGGACCCTCCATGCTCTTTAAATAGAGATCATGGACCAATCGGGTGTTAAGCCACGGATCAATGGTAGGTATGATCTAAGAGAAGTTGAACCGTCGGATCACTTTATGTCTAGAGCATATCGTGACCGTCAGATTAGAATATTTACAAATGCATACTAAAGAAACACACTTTACCTAACGGATATATTACACAAGTTGATCTTAACTAACTCCTAAGTGTCTAAATATCCTAACATCCCCCCTTAAGAACAACTTGGGATAGGATTGAAGGATTTACAAAAGTGACTATATTAGGAGAAGGAAGGAGGCATTAGAGCCTATCCCCTCTTAAGGACACATTCCTAAAATCCTAACATAGATCGAAGTTTAGAAAAATTCGCTTCTGTAAGAGACTTGGTGAAGATGTCTGCAACTTGATCATCTGTAGGGCAATAGAGTATTTCAAGAACATGATCATGAACAAGATTTCTAATGAAGTGCATGTGTAGCTCAATGTGTTTGTTGCGTTGATGTAGAACTAGATCTTTGGCAAGCTTGATGGCACTTTGATTGTCACACCAAAGTGGAGTAGGTTGTTGCTGCTCAAATCTAAACTCTGAAAGGATCTGCCGAAGCCATAAAGCTTCTTGAATGGCATTAACTGCGGCTCGATATTCTGCTTCTGCTAAAGAAAGAGCAAGAGCTTGTTGTTTCTTATAAGCCCAAGTGACAGGTCCAAATCCCAGATTGAAAACATAGCATGCAGTAGACTTTCGATCATCAGGATCACCGACCCAATCTGAATCAGTGAAACGAACCAACAAAGGTTTCCCTCCTGTACTGTAATGAATCCCAAACTGAATTGTACCTCGAATATATCGAAGTATTCTTTTTGCTGCTTTCCAGTGACTTTCATGAGGAGTTTACATATAACGGGAAACACAACCAACGGCAAAGGAAAGGTCAGGACAGGAATGATTCAAGTATAAAAGACTACCAACAAGCTGAGGATACAAGGTGGCATCTACTTCAGGGCAAGTACAAGTGGCAGAAATTTTGACTCTAGACTGGAAGGGAGAAGGGGTTGGTTTACAATCTTCTGTGTGGAAGCGACGAAGAAGGTCACAAGCATACATAGACTGGGAAAGAAAGATTCCTTCTTTGGTTTGCAAGACTTGGAGACCAAGAAAATAATAAGTCTGACATTTCAAAATTTTGCTTAAGACTGGATTTCATATGGGTTATAAGTTTAGGGTCACTACCAGTAAGGATAAGATCATCAACATAAAGAACAAGTATGATGAGATGGTTTCCTACTTTCTTGGTATAGACATTGGGGTCAGAATGGCATCTAGAAAAACCAGTGTCTAGGAGAAAGCTATCCATTTTGGCATACCAAGCTCTAGGAGCTTGCTTAAGGCCATATAAGGATTTCTTAAGGAGACAGACAAGGATAGAGTTATCTTGAGCATATCCAGGAGGTTGTTCCATGTAAATTTCCTCCTGTAAATCACCATGTAAAAAGGCAGACTTGACAACCATTTGATGGACTTCCCAATTATGTAAGGCTGCAAGGGAAAGAACAAGGTGGATGGAATTCATTTTTGCGACAGGAGCAAATGTTTCATTCTAGTCAATCCCTTCAACTTGGGAAAAACCTTTGGCAACTAACCTTGCCTTAAGTCTTTCAACACTTCCATCTGATGCATACTTAGTTCTATAGACCCATTTACATCTGACAAGTTTTCTTCCTTTTGGAAGAGGAACAAGATCCCAAGTATTGTTCGCCATTAAGGAACGATATTCTTCATCCATAGCTGCATCCCAATCTGGATTTCCTGAAGCTTCTGCAAAAGTTTCTGGATCATGATTCTCGAAAACTTGAGCCAAAAGAGAAGAGGCTCGTTGAAACTGAGAACGTGTTCGACGTTGATCTCTAGGATCATCGGCAAGATCACCAGCTTCTTCACATGTTGAACGGACCCATCGAGGAAGCATTGGTGCTGGTGCAATTGGAGGAACATGAGCAAGCAGAGGTGGATTTTCATCCTCACTGTCATCATCAAAAACTGGAGTTGGAAACCTGTCAAGGAAGTTGGAAGAAGAAGAAGAAGAAGGCACAATCGTCGAATCAGGCTCGCAGGCTAAAGATGGCACACCCACCAAGTTAGGCTCATAGGCCAAGATATTTTCATCAAATTTAACATCTCTTTTAATGATTATATCATGTGAATGAGGCTGAAGAAGTCTATAACCTTTTACATCTTCAGAATATCCAACAAATATGCACTTTTCACTTTTAGGCTGCAATGCTATCCATTTTTCATTCGGAATGTGAGCCCATGCTTCACAACCAAACACACGAAAGTGACTTACATCTGGTTTAATTTTACTCCATGCTTCTTCTACTGTTATACCTTGTAAAACTTTAGTGGGTGTGCGATTAACTATGTAATTTGCACAATTTATGGCCTCAGCCCAATATCGAAGACTTAGTCCCTTAGATTGGATCATACAATTAGCCATTTCTTTTAAAGTGCGGTTCTTCCGTTCAACTACACCATTTTGTTGTGGTGCATATGGAACAGTGTGTTGCTGTTGGATTCCTTGTTCAGTGCAGAAAGTAGTGAACTTGTTGTTAACATATTCTCCTCCATTGTCAGATCTTAACTTAATAATTTAATGAGCAGATTGTTTTTCAACAAGGGCCTTGTAGGCCAAGAACATGTTAAATACTTCGCTCTTAAGTTTTAAGAAGTAAACCTAAGTGCGTCTGGAGTAGTCATCAATGAAAGTTAAGAAATATTTGAAACCAGAAAATGATGCAAATGGAAGAGGACCACACAAGTCACTATGCAGAAGCTCCAAGGGAATCGAGGCGAGCCAAGAGGCACGTTTGTCAAAACTGCCCCGATGTTGTTTTTCGAGTACACAACCGGAACAAACACCATCCTTGCAAGATACCATCGGAAGACCAGTCACCATATTTGTCTTTACATAGTTGTTGCAATGAGTGATAATTTAAGTGACCAAATCGCTGATGTCAAAGTTTGCTCAAGTTATCACTATGAGCAACAAAAACCGAAGGAAAAGGTGATGACCCAAAGTTGTTAAATTTGTACAACCTGGTAATATCATCAACAGTTCCAGTAGCAAGGACATTTTGAGGACTTTTAAAATCCTTGATTACAACTTGGTGGGGTGTAAACGTCACAGTTTTACCTTCACCTGAATGAGTAATTTGATAGACTAATAACAAATTGCAGGAAATTTTTGGAACACATAGTACATCACTGAAATGACCATTTTCTACTAGAACTGTTCCAGATCCTATAACGCTTAGAGATCTATCATCACCAATAAATATTTGTTTGGTGTTACATTCATGTATAGTAGAAAAGATGGCTTTATCCTTACCCATATGATAAGATGCTCCAGAATCAATGAGCCATTCAATTGAAGTAGAAGAAGAAGATGCAGTATAAGAGTAACCAGAAGCACAAAGTGCATGTCCATGAGAGGTAGATTATTAAGACGAATCTAGGCTGATGTGGTGCTTCATCATTACTGCTTCCAAGGCTGTCATCTTCTTGAAACACTTAGATTCATCATGATTATCTTTCCCACAAAAATTGCAATGACGCTCAGTCTTCTTTCCTTTTGGCTTGGAGCCTTTGTCATTTTTTAAAGAAGGGGTTGACTGAGAGGGTTTGGGACCCTTGTTGTTTGGCTTATTATTGCAAAAATTTTGTTTCTTGGGAGGCTTGGACTTTTCTTTCTGTTGGGACAATAAGGCTTTCCCAGATGTATCTGCATTGTTAATTATTTCAAGATGAATGAGCTTATATTTCTCTCTAATTAAGGAATCACAAAAGGATTCAAGACTAGGCTCTTGATAGCTAGCTGCAGTCAAGGATTCTTTCATAGAGTAGAATGTAGATACAAAAACAGAATATGCAGGTCCAAGCTTGGAAAGAATATGATAAATACATTGTTTGTCTTCTTTGTTAATCTTGCATTCTGCACATAAGAAACTAAGAGTTTTATACTTAGATAAATAGTCTTGAATGCATGAAAAATCATTTGGATTCAAGAAAATCAACTCATTCTCAAGTTGATGACCCCAAATTTCATTGTGTTTACCAAACACAGATTCCAACTTTTCCCAAGCTATATCAGGTTCATCAATTCCAAATATATGGAATCGCAAATCAGTAGAGATTGACATCCCAATCAATCCACGAGCTTCATCACATCTATTTGCCCATTTAATTTTATTATCATCATCAGTGGGTTTTGTTTCTTTCCCTGAGGTTATCTTGAAAAGTCCCCTACTTCGCAGAACATCCTCCATACGAGATTTCCATGAGAAATAGTTAGAACTTGTAAGTATAATATCACAAGGGGCAGCCATACTGTAAAATAATGACTGAAATAATAGAAACTAACTATCTGGATGCAAAGAGCTCGAAAAAATATGCGGTTTTAAAAGAAAACGGCACTGAAAACTAATTCTGGATGATGAATTTATGCTTGATCAAAGAAAATGTTGAAGATGTCTCCAATAGTGATGTGGTAGATAATAACTTGACCAACTAAAAAAAAGAACCCCCCTCCTCCCAAGATCAACCTTTGACAATCACTTTACAATAAAGTTGCTTTTAAGTGAATCACTTTTGTAGAATAAGTGATGTTCACTTTTACAATAATGTTACTTTAAATAGTGCGACAATAAATTAAAAGACTTAAGTGACTCACTTTTTATTTTATTTTATTTAAGTGAGATGCACTTTTACAATAAAGTAACTTGAAAATAGAAATTGCATGCACTAAAAAGTAGCTTAATAAGACTTGAACTCAAGACCTATTAAGGAATAAAGCAACTTTGGACCAAGTGAGCTAAGTTTAAAAGGTATGTAAAAGAATGGCAAGAGGAAGGGCTCTTTTTTTTTTACTATTCTCTCTCATTCTTCGTGCTTGCCTTTTTTTCTGCAAATCACAAAAACAAAAAAAAAACTTTTTCCACACAATGGGATTAGATCCTGGTTAGCTTACCTAGAAAGTCTACGTTTTCAAGTTTTCTCGTTGTTTCTGATTTGTTGTGATCGCACAAGGTGCACGGAAAAGAGTATAAAGTTTTCTCGTTGTTTCTAATTTTCCGTGATCGCACAAGGTACACGACAAAGAGCATACGTAGCCGAGAAGACAAGAAAAAAAACTTTCTGTTTATGTTTCTGATTCGCCGCGATCGCGCAAGGTGCACGGAAAACAGTATACACAGCCAAGGAAGGCAACAATCCGAGACTAAAACAGTAAATATCTAATAATAAAACTAATAAAATATGAAAGATTTTTTTTTATAAATAAAACAAATCCGTAACTGTAACACTATACCTTCAGATTTGTCGAAATGAGTGTTTCTGGAATAAACGAAAACAGTTTTCGATGAAACGAAAACTATTTCCCAATGGAAACGACACTCTGGACGCAATGGAATAGCTCCCACATGCCACAAATGCATAGGAACTCCAGAGCCAAAAACCCTTTCAAAGTTTCAGCAACACCGGTTCCAGATCTTGATCAAAACCGAAAGCAACTCTTCATAAACACTCTGATACCATGTTCGGGTACACAGGGTACTCCCAAAAGATCAAACACCTTGAACAACCGCTTCACAAAAATAGATCACAGATCAACACACCGATGTTTGTCACGTGGTTAAAACCCTCGAGAGGGAAACAATCCACGATCCCAGCCAAATAGCTACTTGGAGCAATTTATTATGCAAAAGAAAGAAAGTTTCATGAGCTTCTTATAATCGATCAACTAGCCAAGGACCCTCCATGCTCTTTAAATAGAGATCATGGACCAATCGGGTGTTAAGCCACGGATCAATGGTAGGTATGATCTAAGAGAAGTTGAACCGTCGAATCACTTTATGTCTAGATCATATCGTGATCGTCGGATTAGAATATTTACAAATGCATACTAAAGAAACACACTTTACCTAACGGATATATTACACAAGTTGATCTTAACTAACTCCTAAGTGTCTAAATATTCTAACATTAAAGAGGTCGACCATGAAAGGTAAAGGGGGATCCCTAGCGGTGGCTTTTTCTCCACTTCAGTTGGAGAGTGTGGTAACCATGAAGTTGTGGGATTGGAAGGCTACTAGAGCAAATCCTTAGTTAATGGTTGATTATAGGAGGAAGCTTCGTATGGGATTAGGGTTAGACACTTTGCCAAAAGCTGATCTAGAGGGTTCATTGGTAAAGAACTAGGGTTTGTAGATTTAAGTGGAGGTTCTCTAAGGTTAGAGGTCTCTAGGGTTTTGAGGCAAGAATCGAAAATAAAGGGTAGGGTAAAAGAGGTGGAGGGATGTTTGGAGAAGGCAAAAGGAGGAGGTGGGTGAAGGAGGAAACATACGTGTGTGAAGACTAAATCTATTCATGTCAACTTGGTTTTAAGACAAGACATATAGATGCATTAAGTGGTGGATATGGAAAAGAAAGTTGTGGCGGGTCGGGTTCGAAGAAGAAAATTTGGAGCCATGGGTTTACAAATGTGGCTTGACATCAACTTGAACAATTTGTTGGGTTATTTTCCATAGTATTTTTATGTTATATAGAGGATGGTTCATTATGATACTGAGATTGACAAACAATGCAAAGAAGATGTTGTTGAAGAGGTAAAGTTGGGACTCACTTCTAATTCTATTAAAGTCTAGGAGCCCTTTTTTTGATGCTCATAAGTAGCATGTGGAAGCAACACCAATCTGGGTGTAGTTGCTAGGAAATTCCCATAATTTCGGTCCCAAGATGTTCTAGAGAATAGGGAATTCTCTAGGTTATGTCATGGAGGTAAACATGTCTTTTGAGGTGTTAGATAACTTACCAATGTCTCAAATTTTGGTGGTGATGGACCTGAGAGAAGGCCTAGTAGAGACCATGGAGCTCTAGAAAGGAGGCATTGTCCATACTTAGGTGTTAGATTATGAAGGTGCCACCTTCAAATGTATTAAGTGTCACAAGTATGGGCACCTGTGGATTGAGTGCACTCTCCCTTTCTCTAGGAAAGGTGCATGTAATTCCTTTGGTTTGAAATTAGTTGGAATGGAACCAATGCCATCGAGTGGTAGAAAATCAAGGCTCAAGGACACCAAACAACAACAATTAGCGTTAAACAAGGAGGATATCCAAGCTAAGGGATATTGGGTGGAGTTTGAAGAAAAGGATAAGGGTATGCAGAATGTTATAGGTGAGGAAATTGTGAAGAGTCCAGAGCACACAACTCAGCTATTAGAGATGGAGGGTGTTCCCAGCCTTATGGCTTGGTCATCAACTACTTCACTCTCATCTATGGAGGTAGCATCTATTGAAAAGAATTCTATAGGTAAGGCCATTGTTTCTTTGATTCCTCTCATCTCTAATTTGCTTTCCTTTTTGTCTAAATTGGGAGGGATTTGGCCATTTTTAGGAGATGAAAGTATTGGGGGTCAATTTGAGCTAAGAATTGTGAGTGAGGAAGATATCAAATCCTTGGTGATTAGGTCTATTTATATGGTCACCAATTCATTAGAAGGTGGATTTCTTGATAGTTTGAGACTATCCTTAGATATTGTTGATTTGGGACAGAGATATAATTGAAGACCCCGAGTGGGGGGGGGTGGGTTTCATATTAGGGAGGGATTCAAAGGGATTGGGCCCTAATTGATTGGAGCACATAAGGTCTTTGGAAGAGAAAGGAGAAATTCTATTCACAAAACTCAAGAAATTATTGTTTTCGATGTGGCCTCGAGTAAGCAAATTGTTATAAAATAGGTTCTTATAGAATTGAACACCCCAAAGGGTATTTCCCAATTATTTGGATATCCTTCATTTACAAAGGGTTGACCATCCTTATAAAAAAATGGCTAGTGGACAAGCTAAATATTGATGTTGTCCTTTTATAGGAAACCTTAAAGAAGGGAGGGAAGATAGTTAGGGAGATGGAAACTATATTTTCTCAATGGGTTTTTAGTTTTGTGGATGCTCAGGGTCAGTCTAGGGGGGTGATCTTGGGGTGGAAATCTTTGTCTTTTCAATGTACTAATAGTTGGTTAGTGGACTTAGGTTCTAATTTTGGGTTGGAGCTACTCAAAGGAGATGGGAAGAGAAGTGGAATTAGTAAACATCTATGGTCGATGCTTTGACAAAGTTATTCACTACAAGGTAAACAACTTTTAGTGGAGGTTTTTGTGGAACATGCCTCAAAATAGTATTCCTTCTATGCTTATTGTGATTGCTAGCGGAGGTGAGTGGCCAGAGGTTTTAGTGGTTTTTTTTATCACCATGCCTAAACCATTATGGTGCTCTGGAGCAATTTAATATCCAATGCATTAGTGCTTCCTGGATGCAAGTGCATCGAAGTATCAACATGCCAAAAGGACATCGATGCTCCACTTTGGTCAAGATGCATTGATGCTCCATCTTGGGTAGGTGTGCTTCTATACCAATGCACACTGAAGTGTTAACAACCTTAGAATAAATTGGTCCTCCTCTTTGGTCATAGCACACCGTGCTTCACATTAGTTTAATATCATCGATGTGCCATGAACCATGTCACTAGAGTGTCAATATTAAAAAAAGACAGCAGTGATCCTCTTAGGAATGGTGCATCAATGTATTATTTAAGGTGTGGGTGTACCAATGCTTATCTTTGGTATGTATGCACGGGTGCTTCTCTTTGAGGTTTGGATGCACCAGTGCTTCTCTTTAAGGTTTTGGTCCATCTTTGCTCCTCTTTAAGTATTGATGCACCAATGCTCCTAATAAACCAGTGCATTGAACAATAATTCATATTTCTTTTAACTTATCGAAAGAGGTGGGAAAATCCTAAATATGACATTTAAAAAGAGAAAAAAGAGAGGGTTTATTTCATGTCTTCATTTTATATGCTTATACAAGAAAGTCGAGGAAGAGGAGGTGGTTCTACAAGATAATGCAATAAAAATAACCATGAATGTGGGGAAAGAAAAAGAGTATTGCAACCAAGTAACCATTTATTTTCCTCTTCATTATTCTATTGCTTCCCACTATTGTATTTCTATTATGTTCCTTTTCTCACTATTTTCCCTAATTTCTTAGCTAGTTTTGCTAGTTTTTTTGTTTGGTTTAAGGTTTATATTTTCTCTAACTTGCATTTTAATGGTGGATTTATTTTAGGTTTTTACATCACATATACAACTAGGAAATGAAAAACAAGTTCAATCAAGAAAAAAGTAGAATTGTGTGCAGCATGAGTGCATATCCATAGGGGTTTTCACCTTACTCTATGAGACGTTTTCACCTTACTCTATGAGACGTAATGTTTTTCACTAGTGATCTTGGAGCATTGATGCTCCTCTTCTATATGGATACATCGATGCATCTGTTCGGTATGGGCACACCGATGCTTATATTTAAGGTGGTGGTGCATTGATGCTTAGGCTTTAGGGATTGGAATATCGATGCTCTTTTTTAGGTATGGATGCATTGGTGCTCATGATATGTTGAAGCACCAAGCATTGATTCACTTCTTTTTTTTAATTATTGAAAGAAGTGGTAAAAACCAACATGTAACTCTTAAAAATAGTAAAAGGTGATGCTTTTCTCATTTCTTCATTTCACATTAGAGAAGAGTTATAGGACGTGTCTCTTTATGAGAATGCAATACAAATAACCATGAATGTATGGAAATATGAAGGGTACTATAACCAAGTAACCATTTTCCCTCTTCATTATTCATTTCTTCTTGTTATTGATCTCGTTTCGATTTTATTTCATTTATCACTATTGTTCCTAATTTTTAAACTTGTTTTGCTAAAAAAATTGGTTGCTTTGAGGTTTTTGCCTCTATTTTATAGGTTCATGATGGATCTATTCTAGGGTTTTACAACAACATACATGGCTAGAAAATGAGGAGAAAGTTCAACCAATAAAGGGGTAAATTTTTGTGCAACGTTGCTACATATCCCCCTTGGTGATTTTTTTTTTATCTATTTTCAATTTCTCAATATTGTTCCTTATTTATTAGCTTTTTTCCTTATTATTTTCTAATTCATTTGAGGATTTTACTTTTAACTAGGGTTGTTTTAGGATTTTACATCAACAAATATAGATAGAAAATGAGGGGCAAGTTCAAATAAGAAATGAGCACACTTTTATGTAACATGGATGCATACATGTCCAAATGGGTTTTCACTTCCCTTTATTTGGAAGTTCATGGGTTTCTTCGACCTATACGGTTTTATTCTTGGTGTTATTAGAGCACTAATGCTACCCCTTTGTTTAGGACTACCAGTGCTCCATTTTTTTTTGCACCACCAAAGCTATGAGCGCTCTTTTTGTGTCTGGGAGTGTTAATTCTCCATTTTGGGCATGTTACTTCTAGTAGACGAGTAGTTTTGGAGAGTTTTTATAAAATAAAATGCATGTAACAATTGATTGGTTTTGTAATTACAATAGGTCCACTTATTAACTAGCTTGAGTGGTTTGACACTCACTATGGTTTTGTATGGGACCTGGGTGGCTTCACTACCAGTACTATATAGTAATGCTTAACATTTCAATATTAGTTATACAATATATTTTCATTGTATTATTATTCTATTTATTTCTAATGTCTTATTTCATATGCTTTCCAACTATAATTTTTTATTTCCAATAATGAAAGTTATATATATATATATATATATATATATAGGATTTTTGCAAGTATTTTCATTTTTGAATTCTAAATAAGAGATTCATTAATAAAAAATGTAAGAACTAATGCTTGAAGTATTCAAAATAAAATTTATTCTATCACTACATTTTAATAACCATGTTTTTAGAAACTTAACTCTAATCATAAAGTCCTAAACTCCCCTTACAACCTTTTGGTTACTTTAACGGTTGTAAGGTGGTGATGGGTAAATCTTGTATAAATGTAATATTCATGAATATGAAATGTAAAATGGGCTAAGGCCTTCTTTACGTCATTTTTGTTTCTTGGTATTCTTAGTCTTCTTGCCTATCTAATTTCTATCAACCGGTATCAAAGAGAAAACCTCTTATGAGAACTGAATTAGCTTGAAGTCCAACAAATCCCATATCTTGAAAAATGCCTGAAAAATGTGAATGCGCCAAGAAAATATGTGGAAGAATCATTTTTCCTATGTAAGATCCAAATATAATCCTTATAGAGTATGAATACTATCAACTGAACAGATAAGTTCACAAAATTGCTCTAAAAAATGGACACATAAAGAAAACTATCAAAAAACTAGCTGACAAAAAAAAGTGTTGAATGGCATCCAAAAATTCTGTCCATGAAATATGGTGAGTAGTAAACTAGGTGAATGATCACTAGTACTACCTCAAATTTGAAATCCAAACCTAATGAACTGTCGATCAAACTATTGAACCACCATCAAAGTCACAAAGTGATTGAAAACCATCAAATGCCAAAAATGTGGCAAGCCATCCATCCATTCAATATCCATCAAAATCACTATAGATAAAGTGCTAAGAGATTAACTGACTTGACAAAATTTCACTGAATTTCAAACTAACCAATCCATAATGCATTTGTAACAAATCCTATGTACCCATCAAAAACCATCTGGAATCTTCCATTCATTGAATATACTTCGAAACTTGAAGTCAATAACCTCATCAATATCCCCCCTATCAACTGAAAGATGAGAATTTTATATCATTTGATGTATCACCCTGAAAGTGAAAAGGGGTTATCACAATGTCTTTGAGTAGAGTTTGAAGACCCAATATTCATCTCAAAACACACATCACATAGGTCATGCTCATTCCTTGAAATCACTAAATAAAAAATAAACATAACCATCTACGGTAGAAACTGGTCCTCGTAAACATGCCTGAACATGTGAATGGAGATTTTAAAGATATCTCTTCAATAAATTGGCTTCCAAATCCAACACCAAGTATTCATCCATCCAAACTGTATTTTTTTTGTTGTTTCTTCTTTTGTTCCTGACACCTTTCTGAGAAGTGATTTGTCTTACCACAAAAACTACATGGATCAAGATCAAAACAACTTGACTCAATATGGACAATTCACTGATAGTGTTTGAAATGTACAAGTTCTTCATCTAATTGATCATTGTCATCCAAAAATTTCACTATACTAGATCAATATCAACATCCTCAACAACTATCATCATCAATATTTGACTTAACTATATCAATGTTTTGATCATCCCGAACTACATGATCATCCTCAATTGCATCAACATATTCATCTGCATTATTATCTTGATCATCACTAATTGCAACAACATTTTGTACTTGTTTCTTATCATGACCATCATGTGCCCTCATCCAATCATTATCATTCAGGAAACCTCCACTAACAAATGTAATCAGTTTGCAATAATTAGAAAGATGAAAGAAGTTGCCATGGTCCTTTACATATCCCAAGCCATATCTATTTTGTTTCAAGTCCAGTTTTTCCCAAGGTCTAATGATCTTGACTAACTTACCCTCATACACCTTGATGTTAGTTGTTGTTGCATTGGATTCATTCAACCCTTTCTCTTTTAGTGCATCGTCCAAACTATCCTTCAATGTTGCAGTAACTTTTGTTTCAACAAAAGAAAATAATCTAACTCATAATCATCAAGTGCAACTTTATTTTCTAGTTCCTTGGTGTCATCTTGAAGTGATTCAACTTTTCATTGAATAACTTTGTTTGTGATTTTAAGAATATCCACCTTCTTGTTATTTACATTAAAGCAAGTAAGCACATTTGTAAGTGTTCCTTTGTTCATAGAAATTTGAGATTCTAGAGAAGTGTTGATCAATGTGTGTAGACCTTTTAGCAGCTTTTCAATGCGAGCTATTATGAAGTGAAAAATGTTCAAAAATCCTAAAGACACAAGTTCTCTTTTGAACCCCCTTAATCAATATCATCCAGGTTTTACAATGTCCACAATTCAATTATTTATTTAGAAAATATTGTCTTACAATGCAAAAATGCTATTTTCCATTGTCACCAAGTATAAAATGTTTAAGACATCCACCGAATGAATTGTTGGTGCCAATCTGTCACCAATATAAATCAATTTCCCTTAGAGATCATTGTGTTTAAGCTTTATACGAGAGTTCCATATGTGTATGTGTAGATCACCAGAGAAATCAAAATCCACCAAATGAGACCATGACACTCATACAATGTTCCTAACACTCCCTTATTCAATTTCAGGTAGATATAGGACTGAATAAAATAAAATCAATTTTATTAAGTATTGTGGAATGTTTGAGATGATTTCCCACTTATAACTTCCAATTACAGTGAGTAAAAAAAACTTACATGTTTTCATGTATGCTCCTCATATAACTCTCTTACTCTTGGAAAAATAAGAGTCCTCATTTTCAAATCCCTTATAACTCTTTATGAATTCCAAAACAAAAATAGATGACTCCTCTCTCCCTTAAAGAAAACATTATAACTTGAGTTTATAAATTTTAAGAAAAACTATCATTTCCACTCTCAAACAAAGTCAAGCTTCCCAAACCAACTTATGGAAGGATTGGTTTAAATAATAATACAAAAAACTAAATTATAGTTCTTTGTGCCAATGTAAGCAATACTTGTTATCTGTTTTCAGTAAAAGAAAATAAAATTATGTGTGTGTATTTACGTTTCTTATCTAGGAACAAAACCATCTACTAAAACGTTTGCAATCCTCTCACTTTGCATCAACTCTCTCACCCAAAGCCTTCAGATATTTCAACCAATGATAAGAACTATGCTCATCACATGCAAAATAAGAGCCACATCACATGAACCATGGATTCTTATAGTGAATTTAGAGAGCTCTCTATTAGACCTTCGTATCTAGTGAATATGCATTCCCTCCTTGTGATATTAGTTGTGGCATCGACTCTTGGCATCTTTTCAGGTGGATCTTCATCGACGCTCGTGAGGTTTCAAACCATGAGTTACGAGTTGAATACTTGGGCATGATATCAACTTTTGCACTAATGTTTGTTGCTAGCTAGTACATTTTTATGGACTTATGATTAAGGGGGGATTATTTGTATATTAACCCTAATCATAAAGTCTCAATCTCACCTTAACAACCTTTTAGTTACTTTATATTTGTAAGGTGTTTATGAGTAAATCTTGTATAAATACAATATTCATGAATATGAAATATAAAATGGGCTAAGGCCTTCTTTCCTCCATTTTGTTCTTGGTCTTCTTGGTTTTCTTGTTTATCTAATTTATATCACATGCATTTGTTAATTAAATTCCATCCATCAATATTAAGAAAACATAAAAATTATTATATACAAAACAAATTAAATGTAACAATGACTAAAAATATTAATAAATTATTAATTATATATAGGTTTTGATAATAAACTAATAATTGATTTAGTATTTGATATAGAGAGAGCCATATTTAATCATTGGAGCATCGATGTTCCTCTTAATCCTGGCATAAGTGTTTCACTTTGGTTTGGGTGCACTAGTGCTCCTATTTGATCTCGCAACACCAACATTAATGCTTCACATTAGTGTGGGTACCGTTGCTCATATTTTAGGTATGATTGCACCGATGCTTCTAGAAGCAACGTGTGCACGATTTCTTTTATTTTAGGAATGCATGCATCGATTCTCCTTTAATATATGTGTGCATCGGTGCTTCTCTTTTAAGAATGGTCACATCATTACTTCTCTTTTAAGAATGGGTACATCATTACGTCTATTTTAAGAATGGGTGCACTAGTGTTTTTATTTTAGAATTGGCACATCGGTGCTTCTTTTCTAGAATTGGCACATCATTGCTCAAAATTTCCTTAGAGCACTGGTGTTCATATGTCTTTGGAGCACTGGAGCTTTCCAAAACATGCATTGGTGCATATAAAGTAGTTGTTCACTAGTGCACATTATATGGTTTTAAGCGTGTTGGTGCATAACATTAAATTGTATGCATTAACGTGCTTATTTGAATTATGCACCGATGTGTTTATACAATATGTGCATCATTTAAAAACATCCGCTAGAACCTGATCCAACCACCCAATTTCATATTAGTTATAATGTACATCATTTACAACCTCCATTGAAACATTTTTTACTAATGGCAAAGGATTTTTTTTTAATTTTTCCAAATCTTATAACACAAAAAGGCTCAGCAAAACCCTCCACTAGAAGTTGTTTTCCTTGTATTGATTTTCTAGGAGGATCTCCTTGGGAAAAATATATTAAAGAGAGACAATTTGATATTGGGTGGGGACTTGAAATTTTCTATTGGATGCATAGAGTCTTGGGGACCAAATGCACATGCTAATGTTTTGTGAGTTTTTATCGTTAAGATGTTGAAGGATGTAGGGTTCATTGATGTGGATTGTGTGAAAGTCAATTTGACTAGGAGAAATAAATGGGTTGGCACTGAGAGAGGGGAAAAGAGGCTTAATATGTCCATGGTGATTGAATGGCTAATGGGGGGCTCTCTAAGTTTAATAAAATGGGTTAGCTCGGGTCAAAATCTTGACCACTTCATTATTGTTTTAGATATAACTAAACTGGGTCAAAGACCACCTAGTCCTTTTAAGTTTAACGTGTACTGGATTTATAAGGATGAGTTTATTAACTTTATCAAAGTGTTGTGGAGACCTTACAATGGGAATATTAAGGAATCTATAGCATTATAGTTTGGATGAAACTTCAAAAACCTTAAACACGTAGGGATCATGGTAAAAAGGAAAAGGATGGTCAAGAATTACTAGAAGTAGAAATAAATGGAAGTATTATATGATTTATATGGTGTTGGTCTCATATATGAGGAGCCAAAAATATAAAGTAGGTATGCTAGAGAAAAAGAGAAGGAAGTTGTTGGATGAGAGAGAAGCTATGTGGAGGTTGAAAAGTAGAGCAATTGTTTCTTGAGAAATGTGATGAGAATTCCAAGTTCTTTCATAAATATACTAAAGGAAGGAGGAACTCTAACACCATTTGGAAAATTTTCAGTCTTTATGGGTTAGGAGCTAGGAAATTTGAGGATTTAGTAAGGGTTGGAGTAGACCACTTTTAGACATTGTTTATTGTAGAAGTGATAGTTTCTATAGTAGAAATTATTAGAATGGCCCATTTTTTTCCTAGTTTTGTGAGTGAGAAAGAAAGTTCCAATTTATGAAACTAGTTTACAGAGAGGAGTTGTGGGAAGTCTTACACATTTTTAAAAAAAAGTCAAGGTCCTTATCCGTGGATAGTTGGGTTCTTTGTGGTCTATATGAACTTTTAGAAGATCACTTACTTAGTGTTATGGAGGAGTCAAGGGTTGAAAGGAAGGTGCTTGTTGATTTTAATATGGCATGCATAGATCTTGCTCTAGAACAACATTTACAAAATTATTGCAAAATTGATTGCTATAAGAGTTAAGAAATTACTATATAAAGTTATATATGGGGAACAATTTGGGTTCTTGGAAGGGAGGAAGATACATGAAGCCATAAGAGTGGCATAGGAGGGTATTTTTAGTATTTATACTTAGAATATCATAGTTGTGGTTATCAAGATTGACCTTTCCTAGGCTTATGGAAGAGTTATCTAGCTTTACTTAAGATTGATACTAACTCATGTTGGCATGATTCATTTTATTAATTGGGTCATGAGTTGTATCACTTTTTCCTCCTTCTTAGTGTTGATTAATGGACTAGATACATATTTCTTTAGATTTGGAAGAGGGTTAAGACGATTATGTCTCTTGTCTACTCTCTTGTTCTTAATTCTTGTAGAAGGTTTAAGCCGGACAATATTGGAAGCTAAAAGAGGAGTGTCCTTTAAAGGTATTTGGTTAGGGGGTTCCTTTTTTGTCACATTTATTCTTTTTCAATTATATTCTTATATTCTACGATGGCTCAAGAAGGGATTTGGAGAAGATGTAGGAAATTATGGATTTGTACTGTTTAATTTAGCAAAGCTTAAGATCTCTAGGCTTCTAGTTGAACCTCAATGTGAAAGAAGTTTAAAGAAGGAAGAAGAAATTCGATGTACGATCATCAAACAATCATGGTGAAATTGAATAGTCAAGAGGAAAAAATTGTTCAGCATAACATTACTCTCATAATCATTAATATCTATGTAGTACAATCATGATACAAATAAGGAAATTTGAATCCACTAGGCATGATTCGAATTCCATGACTTGGACTGATTCCAAAGATCACTAACTATGGGAAAATCACCACTGGAGACTCACTAGTGTAACTCCAGACAATTGAATCAATCCTCGATCATTTAATTGACCAAGGTAGGTCAAAAAAGGAATATAACCTCCTTAAATGATGTAAAATAACGCTAGGCTAACTATAGATGAACTGACTGATCACCATCGAAGCATAACTCAACACAGAATAGGGTGAACTGATGGTGGGACTCCCATGACTCGATGTGGGTTCCTAAATAATAGGTATTGGTCTCTGGAGATCCTCAACTCATGCATACTAGTGCATCAAATGGAAGGTGGGCCCCATATGAGTTCCCCATGGCACTAGTGAAGTGGCAACATACTCCTAAGCTAGGAAATGACATTTGGACTATGGTGGTCAAGGGAGGATTATAATTAATCCTAACACCCCCCTTAATCTAAACTTAGACAACCTAGGCCCTGTAAACTAAGCCCAGAGGTCACCCATACAATATAATGCAAAAAAGTAACTACTTCAATAAACTAAGGAAATGGGGAAAACCTCATGGGAAAATCCCCCCTCAAAAATGAACAGTAGGGAACTGGATCAAGCTTTCACACCAAGAGACAAATTTCTCCTAAGTAAAAAACTTTGTGAAAAGATTATGCAGTATGCACCTTTGTAGAGTAGTAAAGCAATGTGATGGTCCTTTTGTGCACTAGTTCCCTAGTACAATGCATGTGAACCTCTCCACCTTATTCCAATATGATGCCAGACAGGAGAAGATTTGTTGTTTCTTTTGCAACCAAACTTGCATCTTTTGAACCTTCGTGACACTATGTAAGAGTTCAACTTGGGATGCCATGCCCTAGGGGATTGCTTGAGCCAAAACAATGGTTTCCTCGGCTTGCATGCCAAGAAAGAATCAACAATGTACCCCTTAGGCTTTTCCATGTAGATTTCTTCTTCCAATTTACCATGTAGAAAGTTACTTTTGTCTCTTCTTTCTAGAGGAATAGAGACATGATCCAGTGTCTCATTGTTCTTCAGTGAGTCATATTCCTTTTCCATGGCTGCACGTCTTGGTGAATAATAGCAAGCCATTTTGTAGAAATGTTGATCAGACCTCACCATCATGTAGCATCTCTCTAGGAGTTTATAGAACCTCTCTAGGAGAAGTGTATTTACATGACATAGCACAAGGTTCTCATCTTGAAATTGATATACGGTTCTCCTTTTGTCAAATGAATCTCCAGCCATGTTCCCAGCATCCTTAATGAATTTTTGGGCCCATTTAGGCCTAGGATTGGGAGTGGGGACTAGATCTAGATCTAGATCTAGTTGAACTTCATCTTCAATACCAATTTCTTATTCAACTTGGTCCTCTTCTTCGGATTCTGAATGTGAAACATCAATATAAACATCATCATATGCAAATGGTTTAGGTAGAATCAATTTACCTTCCCTTTTAAATGGTTGCAGAGATTGCACTGGATCTGAGTATGGAAAAAAATGTGAGAACTCATATTCCTTGAAGGCATGGTTTGTAACACCTTTTGTTATAAGCTTCCCAGTATATATATATATATGAGATCTCCACTGAGTCAAGTTCAAATACAACTCGCTTTGGTGAGCCTGTATGAGTCATCTGATATATAGACGACAAATTTGCTGCTAAAGAGGGAACATATAAGACACTTTTGAACACTCCATGCTGTAATTTTATTGTACCCTTCCCTTCAGCTTGCATTTGAGTGTCATATCCCATGTGAATACTTGGACCATTAGTAATATTTAATGAAGATAATGATTCTTTTGAGGAAACCATGTGGTTGGAGTCTCTTGAATCAATAAGGAAGGCATGAGATTTTGAAAATCCAGCCTTTAGTGCATGGCATCTCTCACAATCTTCATTCTTGTATCCAGAATTAGCCTTCCTTGCGCCTTAGGGAGGACAATATTATGTTTTTCAAGGAGTCTTGACATATTATTTGTGGTTTTATTCATACAACCTTTCTCTGTATGGTTTACTTTCTTACAGTAGGAGCACTTTCCCTTGTCAAACCTCTAATGTTTGTCCTTCTTAGAGCTTGCTACTCCATCTAATGGATGAAACTCCTCCTTTGGTTTTAATTTAGTGTTCCTCTTATCCTTACCTTTTTTCTTCCCCTTTGTTTGTGCATTCTTTGTCTCCCCACCAAGAGAGCTTGATTTTTGGAGGATTTGAGGGCTCCCGTCTGTATCAGCTTATCTTGTTCCTGGATAAGAGATTCTATGAAGGCATAAAGGGATGGCATTCGCCAATTTGGAGTTTCCAGTCTCCCAGAGTGAAAGGTGAATACAGACACTGAGAATTATGGGCCAAGTTTGCTCAAAATAGAGAGCACCAATTTCTCATTCTTCTTGTCAATATCACACTAGTTGCACTACATGACCAAGGATTTGAATTTGCAGAAGAATTGTTGGATAGTTTTGAAATTACTGGGTTGAAGAGAAATCATCTCATTCTCCATAATATGGACCCTTAGATCATCCTGCTTTCCAAACAATGATTTGAGCTTCTGTCATACTTCCTTTGGAGTTTTTAATCCATCAATATGGAATAGTAACTCCCTGGAGATATGAATTCACATGAAACCAAATGCTTCATCCAACTTGTTCATATACTTCGACTTCTCAAAGGTTGTTGGGGTTTTACCTCCTTTCATATGGTGACCCTATACATACCTTTGTTGTGCAACACAATATGCATATCAACCCTCCAATCGATATAATTGAAGGGTGTGAGGATCCTGGGTGTCAAGGTTGTTGAATTCTCCAACTTGCAGCTTCAGGGGCAGCACAATTCTTCATAATTTTTCAATTTACCTACAAAAACACTTCAATTTGAAGGAAAATCAATTCAATCACTCTCTACTTCAACATGTGCACATTATCAGGGTGCTTCACACATGGCTAGGCTTCTCTTGATAAATCCATAGGGAGCAAGGCATATATACCAGGAATTATGTGGAACCCAGATGCTTCTAGTGCATCAATGGAAGTTTCCAAGGATTGAAGTTGGTCTGATTACCTGTTGTGATACCATGTTTAATTTAGCAAAGCTTAGGATCTTCAGGCTTTTGGTTGAACCTCACTGTGAAATAAGTTTAAAGAAGGAAGAATAAATTCAATGTACAATGATCAAACAATCATGGTGAATTTGAACAATCAAGAGGAAAAATTTGGTCAGCATAACATTACTCTCATGATACAAATAAGGAAATTTAAATACACTAGGTGTGATTTGAATTCCATGACTTGAACTGACTCCAAAGATCACTAATTGTGGGAAAATCGCCACTGGAGACTCACTAGTGCAACATCGAACAACTGAATCAGCCCTCAATCAATTAAATGACCAAGTTAGGTAGGAAAAGGCACCTAAACTCCTTAAATCATGCAAAGTGGCACTATGATAAATGAATATGAACTCATGGATGCCCATCAGATCATAACTCAACACTGACTAGGGTGAACTAATGGTGGGACTCACATGACTTAGTGTGGGTTCCTAAATTATAGGGATTGGTCTCTAGAGCTCCTACACTCATGCAGACTGGTGCATCAATTGGAAGGTGGGCCCTAGATGAGTTCCCCATGGCACTGGTGAAGTGACAACATACTCCTAAGATAGGAAATGACATTTAGACTATGATGGTCAAGGGAGGATTATAATTAATCCTAACATGTACTACCTAGCTATATGTATGAAGGTGAATATTGGTAAGTCCACGATAACTTGCAATGGGTTGGAAGAGGACAAGGAGTATATACACATGTTGTTTCCTTATAAGCATATGGGAATGGATGAAGGGATAAATTACCTGGGATTTTATTTAAATCCAAATAAAGAATTAAATTCTGTCTAGGACTAGTTGTTGGAGAAAGTGGAGAAAATAATTTCTTCTTGGATTTTTAAGTGGTTTCATATAGGGGGTAGGTTAAATCTTATTAATTATGTTCTAGAAGAAATTCCATTTTTGTATGCCTCTTAATTGGATATTGAAAGGAGTCTTAGGATGTGTTCAAAGGATAATCTATATGTTTTGTGTGGTCTCATGCCAAGGAAAGAGAAGTATTCCATGGGTGAAATGGGAGAATCTAGATTTCCCAATACTCTAGGAGGTTGGGAAATAAAGAACACATTTATTTTCACTAAATCCTTAGCTACAAATAGTGGGTGGAGACTCATTATAAGTAAGGGATTATGGTGTAACACAATCCATAAAAAATACATTCAACTGGAGTCTTTGGAAAATTGGGTAAGGAGAGACACAACACTAGTTAAAAATGGCTAAATTATTGGAGAGTCTTTGTGAAACTATTCCCACTCAATGGAGATGCACTAGTTTGGAAAGTGGGAGACGGGTCTCTGGCTAGGTTGGGAGAATGGCCATGAGTTGGAAGTGGTAGAGAATGTAGAAGTATAGCTCATGTGGTTTGGACTCCAAGAAAAATGTGTTTTTTAGGTTTTCTTAGATAGCTGATTTTATAACCACTTTTGTTCGAGGACGACGATGGGTTATAACTGACCAATTGGAATTCATACGAGATGAATCAATTACTTGGGAATATTTACAACAAGTCTAAATCTAGTCTTGTCAGACTTTGAGATAGGATTGATGAGCTAGTTTGGGAAAATATCTCCCTGAGGGGTTTACTCTCCAAAAGAGGGGTATATCTATTTTGAAGGTTTTGAAGGTGAATTAAGAGATCTAGTTTGGTGGTGGAAAATATTGTGGAAGTTCAAATGTACCTTCGAAGCAAAGCTCTTTATGTGGTGTATTCTTAATAATAAAACTCTAATGTGGTATAATCTAAAGAAATAAAAACCGACAAACCCTGGAAGATGTTCTTTGTGTTGGAACAATGAGGAATCGATTCACCATTTGTTTATTGAATGTCCATATTATAACAAGTATGGAAGGATATGGAATTTATTATAGGTTTGCAAAATGTGTGGGGAACGGAGTTTGTTGAGGCCAGATTAAAGAGTCAGTGCAATAACTCATTGGTTAAGGCCTTCAAGGCATTACCTTTAATTGTGGCTTGAGATATTTGGCTAGCATGGAATGATAGCATTTTTTTAAGACAAAGGTATTCCTCTCTTCCAATGTGAAACACAAGGGTTCAATATTCTTAAATCCTTCCCGCTGGATGATAAAGTGAAGCCAGTTTGAAATACAAGGGAAGAATTGGTGATTAGTGAAAGATGTTGGGGTTATTTTAATGGGGAAACCCAAGGGGATCCTCTAGAATGTGGGGAACGTTGGGGTTATATATCTCAGTATAAACCACAATTTGAATATAAAGTTGGTATGTGATTTGGGGCTAACAATTATGTTGAGATGATGGGCCTTAAAATTCCTCTTTTGTCGGTTGTTGAGAAAGGAGTGCACAATATCTAGATTTTTGGTGATTCTATTAATACCATTAAGTGGGTTCACATAGAAAATATTTGTTCATGTTTTCATCTAATGCCAATATTAGATGAAGTTAGAGAAATTTCTACTCATTTTCATTCGTTTAACTGTCTTTGAACATGGTTTTAGGGAAAGGAATTAGGATGCAACTAATATTTCCAAAATTTGTACAACTACAAAAAGGAAAACAATGCATTCGAGAGATTAGGGAGGGCATAGTGAATGGATATTACCATCCCCCATTTCATGATATTCTTCCTACAAGCTTAAAAAGAACTTGAAAAAAATGATGCATCATGTATCTATGATCTAGAGTAAAATCTTTTTACATTTTAGTTTTATATGATACTTTCCCTTGCATATTTTATTAAAATTGAAAACAAATGGTCTAGTGTCTTTAGCTACATTCATTTTCCTTATGAATAGTGTCTTTAGCAGGTATTTGGACAAGTTTGTTCTTGTTTTCCTTAATGACGTTCTTATTTATTCTAAGAATGAGGAAGAGCATGAAGAACATCTGATATTTACATTGCAATTTCTCAGGGAGCATAAGCTGTATGCAAAGTTGAGCAAGTGTGAATTCTATAAAGATAGGATTCCTTATTTGGATCACATTGTCTCAGATGAGGGCATATCTGTAGACCCTAAGAATATTGAGGCCATTATGAATTGGCCTACTTCAAGAAATGTAATAGATGTAAGATCTTTTATGGGACTTGCAGGATACTACAGGAGATTCATTGAAGGATTCTCCAAGGTTGCACATCCAGACACTTCTCTGGAAAAGAAGGGAATAAAGTTTGAATGGACACCAAGGTGTGAAGAAATCTTCTAGCATTTGAAGCGTCTTCTCACAAGTGCACCAGTCTTGAAGATTGCAGACCCATAAAAATATTTTTTGTTGTGTAAGGATGCATGTGGTCAAGGGCTTGGAGGAGTCCTTATGCAAGACAACCACATGATATGTTATGAGTCAAGAAACTTGAAGGAGCATGAGAATAACTATGCCACTCATGATCTAGAACTTGCAGCCATAGTACATGCTCTCAAGATGTGGAGGCATTACTTGATGGGCATAAGATTTGAGTTAAGAAAAGATCATTGTGGTTTGAAGTATTTGTTTGATCATCCCACATTAAATGCTAGGCAAGCTACATGGATGGAGTTTTTATGTGAGTTTTATTTTGAAATCAAACACATAAAAGGAAAAGAGAATAAAGTAGTTGATGCACTCAACAGGAAGGTGCATGAAATGCAGGTGGCATCTCTTATTATTTTCCAATCAGATTTGAGGCAGCAGATTGTTAATCATGTTGCTGAAGATGAATTGTATGCACAGGTCAAGGACAAGTTGCAACAACAAAGCCTTGAAAAGAGGTATGAAGGATATAAATTGGAAGAAGATGGACTTATTACCTATAAGGACAAAATTTATATTCCAAATGTAGAAGATTTTAGGAGAGTTGTTATGGATGTGATCCATCAAGCTCCATATTATGGTCACCCAGGATATCGAAAGACAATTGCTACAGCCAGGAAGCAGTATTTTCGGCCAGGATTGAAAAAGGACATGGCCGAATACATTTCAAGGTGCATGAAATGCTAGCGGGTGAAGGTTGAGCATCAACACCTAGCAGGTTTGTTGCAACCTTTGCTAGTACCAGAATGGAAATGGGAAGTTATTTCCATGGATTTTATTACAGGATTGCCAATGACTTGGAGACAACATGATTCCATCGTGATTGTGGTGGACAAGTTGACAAAGGCATCACATTTCATACCAGTTAAGTCCACACATAAAACTGATGACATTTCAAAAATATTCATGAAGGAGATTTTCAAATTGCATGGATTGCCTAAGGCAATAGTCTCTGATAAAGATGCCAAGTTCACTTCCAATTTTTGGAAGGGTTTGTTTGGAAATTTGGGTACAAAGCTGAACTTCAGCGCTTCCTACCATCCTCAAAGTGATGGGGAGACAAAGAGAGCGAATCAGGGGCTTGAAGACATGATTTGCATGTATGTGACGGACAAACCAAGCAAGTGGGGAGATTATTTACACATGGTAGAATTTGCATATAACAATGGACAGCAAACATCCTTGGGGATGAGCCCATATGAAGCTTTGTATGGCAGGAGGTGTAGGACACCAGTGACTTAGGATAATCTAGTGAACAGGATTATGCTTGGTCCAGAATTGCTCAAGGAAATGGAGCAAGAGGTTGCAAAGATCAGGCAGCATCTAAAAGCATCTCAGGACAGACAAAAAAGCTATGCAGATAAGCATAGGGTGAATAGAGAATTCAGTGTTGGGGATCATGTTTACCTCAGAGTGAGGGCAAGGAAGAGTTCCTTGAACCTTGGAAGTTGTTCCAAGCTGTCACCTATATACTGTGGGTCATTTGAAGTACTTGAAAGAATAGGGACAGTTGCATATAGACTTCCATTGCCTGCTAGCACTAGAGCTCATAATGTTTTTCATGTTTCTTTGCTTAAGAAATATGTACATGATCCTAACCATGTGATAAATTGGGATGTGATTCAAGTGGAACCCGAGGGAGAGTTCCAAATCGAGCCAATGTGCATCCTCGACAGGAATGTCACAATGATCTAAAATCGAGCCATAGGAGAGGTAAAGGTGCAATGGGAGCACTACAATCCTCAAAAGGCTATGTGGGATTTGGAGGATGCCATGCCATTGGCACATCCATTTTTGTTCAATTCTGTGGAGCACTGAGGGAGGTGCCAGTGTAGCATTTTGTTCAATTTTGTAAAGCACTGAGGACAGTGTTGTTGTAAGGGGGAGGGGAATGTAACATGCCGATTTTCACCCCGTTTGCACTAAAATATATATGATGTAAATATTGTATTTAATCATGGTGTGGAGCTAAAGGCCAAGGCCCCGCTACCGATTCAGTGGTTTATGTTCGGAAATTAAAATCGATGCCGATGATATTTCATGCTAGCCCGACACATTATAATTTGGACATCATGTACATATGTAGTTTAATTAAAATACCCACAACCAACTATGTCAATGCAACATTAAATAGGTGGGGGCATGATTTCTTGAAGAATAGGGGGGACATAATTCAAACCTCTGAGCCAATGGGGAAAATCCAAATGTCAAAGGGAGAACCCAACAAACTATCAACTACCCATTTTGTCTTTTGTGCCTAGTCATTTATTTCTGCCATAAATTGGTTGAGGTAGTTATTGCATGGGGATGGAAAGAGTATGGGAGTCAAATTTGAATTGGGCAGAGCAACCATTTTGGAAAATCGTGTTTTGACTACCTGGGCAAGTAAAAAACCTAAAAATGTATGTCCATTCTATCATGCATTCATGTTTCATTTTTCCTCACATTTTTGAGCTCCTGGGTGTTTTTCCTCACCCATCATTCATTCATGTTGGGCTCTCTCAGGCAGTTGGAGCTTCCTGTGTGTTTCCATTCACGTTTTTTGTTGTTTTCCTCATTTTCCCCATGGTTGGGAGGTTGTTTTTGTAATTCCCAGTGGTTGGGCTGTCTCCCTCTCGAATTGCTGCCATTTTGCTCATTTTCCATGCCCAGGAAATTCGTTTTTGTGTTGTTGAGTGAATGGCTAGCAAGGATTCATGATTTTGGGGTTCATAGCAGTCGTTTTTGCTCATGAAATGCCCAAAATCGTTGCTGAGTTCGAATTGCTCACCCAGGGGTCGATTTCTCCATTTTACCACTACGTTTTTTGTTGAAAAATGTTTTTCCTCAAGCCCAAAACTTGTATTTTGGTTGTGGGTGCATCTTTTGTTTTGGTTTGAATTGGTCTGGAGTGGAAATGGGTCTGAATTAGCTTGATAAAGCTAGTGTATAAGGGAACCTCATAGACAGATCAAGAGGGGTTGGTTATTCTTTCTTGCACACCCTAAAGAGCACTAAAAGGGAAGGCATAGCCCGAGGGACTATGTAGCAGAAAAGGTGATTTCTCCTTGTGTTGGGTGTGTAGGTGTTGGGAAAATCAATCCAGATATGGTGTAGGTGTCCATAGCTCTGTGGTTGAGCTCACTAGCTTAGCAATTAAACCTTCCACTTCCTTAGCAGCCTAATAAACCCAACTTTGTTGGCTTGGCTGAGTTTTTATTTGTATTTGGTTATGTGTGAGCCTGCTGTAATACCCTTATTCCTTGTGGGGATCATTCCCATCTCGGGGGTGGTAGTGTTGCTAAGAGATTGATGAGCGCAGTGGCCTATGGTTGGGTGAAATGTTGCAACGACATAGCTGGTTGCGGGACAAGCTTCTTCTCAATATAAGTATTTATTGTGTATTTACCTATGCAACTGTATTGTTTTAATGAATTATGATGAACATGATTAATGTGTTGAAATGTATTTGCTTCCATTGTAGATTGCATTATGCATTTGTAAACGTTTTATGTTCAATGCATTTTCATTGTTTATGTTCATGGGACTTAGATCCCCGCTTAAATGATAGCACCAACTCACAGGCCGTGTCCTCTCGGAGGGGAGGGGACGTCATAGCGTCCTCTCTCACTCTTATACTAAAATCATCAACAATTTCAATGTCATACCTTGTGCATTATCTTTGGCGTGTGACTGTTATTTATGTGATGTTACAATAACTTGTAATTGTTTCACTCTCCCTCACTTTCATACTAACATAATTGTTATTTGTCTTTGATTTATGATTATTATCTATGCAATGTTATAGTAACTTGTGGCCATTGAATCTTTCCTCACTCTTGTATGAACATCATCAATGGTTTCATTGTAATTCCTTTTGCATTGCATTCCCACATTAACTTCTTTCCACTCTTGCATTAACATCATAAATGATTTGGTGGCATGCCTTGTGCACTACCTTTAGCTTGAAAAAATTATCTATGTGATGTTACAATAAATTTTGGTCATTGCATCCTCGCTCATTCCTTTTCTAGAATTTTTGGCAATGTCAATGCCACACCTTATCCAATATATTTATCTTCTAATTGTTATCAATGTCATATTACAAGAGCACCATCAATACTTCAATGTCATGCCTTATGCATTATCTTTGGATGTTAATTGTTATCTATGTGATGTTACAATAACATCCTCGAGGACTTTCATATAATGAATAATTGTTAACCTTATTTCCATGAAAAGACATTATATTCGATATTTCATAGGAGAAATCAAAATATACATTTTCATGTAGTTTTTCAACACTTTCAAAGCCATAGGACTCTGCTATCTTCTACCAAAAAGACCTAAAAGAGTTTTCTATACTAATTATTACAATCATCCTTGGGCATTTACTTCCTCTACTTGTGTTGTATAGCACCAACAAATTACATTGAAAGTATTCCTAAACTAGGTCATTGCACAATCACATAAAACTTAAACAACCAATTAAAACTAGATACTGACATCAAGCTAAAACTTTTTAGCTTAATTTCAACATAAAAATTGAACAAAATTTGAAATGGATGCTTCTTTATCAAATTCATGTTCAAGCAATGCTCCTTCTTGCATACACATTACTTCTTTAGATGATATATTTGCTTCCTTAATGATTTTTATATAGATGTGAGTGAAGGAAATTTTTGAAATTTTCTTTCTCACCTAAATGTAATCTTGTTCATGATTGAGATAAGGATCAGATTTTTAATATGTCTTCTTCTATTTTCCCAATCTATAATCAATTTTGAATCTCCCCATAACCTAAAAGCTGCCAATTCCTCTTTCAACTACATATTTCAAAAGTAACCATAAAACATAAAGATCAACTCTATTATTTGTCCCTTGGACTAATATGTACTTGAAAGAAATATAATATTGCTTTTCACTTAAATTTAAAATGGCACCAACTTTACATATACCTAGAATTCTTTGAGATGCACTTCCAAAAACACTCCAAGCCATATTTTTGTTGATATTTAGAGTCTTCATAATTATTGGAAGTTTGACTCTCTTTTTTTCTAGTTTTCTATGACCATTCATATGCATATCTAATATAGCAATATACATGAATAGAAGGAATATCCTTTTCTTGGGAATCATGTTGTTTCTTGCAAGCCAAAGCCCCCAGAATACAAAACAAGTCAATGCCCTATAAGCAACCACTATCTTATCCTTATACCAAATTTCAAAACAAGCTAATAGGGAATCCCCTCTCCTATCATTTTTTTCATTAGATAGTTTTATCTCTTCCTTCTAGATTTCCTTTGCATATGGATAGTGCTCAAATAAATGGTCCAGAGTTTCCTCATTGATTTTGAACATAAAGCATATTCTAGTTCCTTTACAATTTCTATTTTAACCATTGTCCCAAGTTAGGATTTCATTTGATAGTGGTAGCCACAAAAAGATATTATTTTTGAGAGGACTATTTAGTTACCAATTATTTTCCACCACCAATTATTCTTCCCTTCATCTTCCTCCTCCATCCTAATTGCACATACACCCTAGTTTAGCTATGTATACCCTTGAACCTTTGTTCTTAGACTACTTCAATTCATCTTCTTGTTCATTGAGTTTAAGTGTCGTGTGCTTTAATCCAAGTATATATTGATCCCATTCTTCAATGCATTCTCTCTATATATTCAAATGATTGGCATTTTTCCAACTTTCTCTCCACTAAGTATTCAAGCCTGCAATCACCAACATGTAAAACTGAAAATTACTTGATTATGAAGAGCATTTTTTAGAGGATTCAAAAGTTTGTGGTTGTCGGAACATATGATCCAAGGATCTTCTCTAATCCTTACCTTATTTCCTTTACCTAATTTATAATCCAACCATTTTCCAACCAGTGGGAATGCCTTTACCAAAGATTTCCAAATCACTAAGGCTCCTCTTGAAGATTTATTTTCATTCCTTAATCCTTTGTTGATCATGCTCTATTTTTCCATCATCACTATCCTCACAGGCTCTCATTTTAAATCAACCTCTATAAACTATTTACTTCCAATGTTTTTCTAAATAAATATAAATTCTTTAAGATCCCACCCACTTGCCTCTTTTTTTTGCAATTTGCTCCATTTCACCAGTGGGATCCCCTCCTTTTCTCACTTTCTAGTCCACAAAAAAGTGAAGCATTTTCGTCTTATTTTTTCCAACACACCTTTCGGAATATGTGCTAAGGACAACCGGTAGATAGGGATTCCTTCCAAGAATGATTTAACCAAGGACAAGATAACCATTTGAAACCCAACTTGTCATTATATCCTCAATTTTATTGTACAACCAAGTCAAATTAGTGAACATGCTATTAGTAGGTTTTCAATGAAACCCCAATTGCTTGATTCCTTTCTCCAAAGAGGATTTAGTACAACAAATGAATTGTGATATATGACTTTCCATATTTTCCTCCAACCCATTGAAGAGGATAGAATATTTTTGAGCATTTACTTCCATGGGACAATTTGCAATACAGGTCTTAATGTTCTTGTATTTCACCATCTCGTGCAAGGTTCTTGTACCAAATAGCATTACATCATCTACAAAAGGAAGACAAGTAAACTCTATTGACCCTACCTCTAAATTACCTTTTATAGATCCCTTCCTTTTTTTAAATGTGATTATAGACCCTTTGAAACTAGCAAGAAAAGGAAAGAGGACATTGAATCAAAATTTTCATTACTTTTACCATCACTACATCTTCACTTAACATATTTTTACTCTCTTGTTTCTTGGCATTGTGCAATTCTACTTCTTTTACTTCTTGCCTACCTTCTAGTCTATCTCCTTTCTCCCATTTTATACTTACCCTTTGCCATTAAATATGCCTCATATAACACTCCCAACCCTATCCCTTGCTTTGACCCTGCTCTTCTCTAAACCTTGTGTTTGCAACTTTGCTTTTTTGGATCTTCACTGTCACATGCCCTAATTTGCAAAAACAATTTAATGTTATTGAGGAACATTGTGTTATATTTTATGCTAAGTTTGTAATTGATGACCAAGTGGGGTCAAGAATAATTAATGTAATTCAAAATGTTTTATTTATAAATAAATAAATGATGAGACAACAACTTAGAGAAGCTGTTAAAAGAGTGTTAACTGATCACTTGGTGGAGGAGACTAGGTGGAGAGTACACTGACAAGTGGCAGCATCCTCAAACTACTTCCAACTATTGCAGGTGGCAACTTCCCTATATTTGTGGTCATGATTCCCCAAGAAAGTGGAA
The DNA here is from genome assembly GCA_001517045.1 of Pseudotsuga menziesii. Lineage (NCBI taxonomy): Eukaryota > Viridiplantae > Streptophyta > Pinopsida > Pinales > Pinaceae > Pseudotsuga > Pseudotsuga menziesii. The sequence continues at coordinate 465,661 of LPNX010743550.1, read as the reverse complement.
TTGGAGTAGGTGGCTCATTAAGTGAAAACTGACCCAGAAGACCTAGGAATTTCTATAAAAATTTCCCATTGAAGACAGTTGAGGCTGCTCATTTTGGAGAAGTGATCATTCAGGGTGAATGAATTGCTCATGAGAAATTCGATGGAGGGGATTACTGAAGTGAGTTTGAGAGGTTAACTGTTGAGACTGAACTGAACATAGGTATATAAAGATATTTAGTAATCATACTACATATAGAGCTATTTTAATACCATTACTCTTTATAAACGCAATAGATATAGTTTTAACCAATAAACATAGGAATAATAACAGACTGTCACTTAGGGTTTAGATTTAGATAGATTTCAATAAATTCTTATAATAATTTATTCCCAGACAATATTTGTCTCGGTATTAAAACAAAAGTTTCTACTGTAACCTCAAGGCAACTACCTAGGTTATTGAAAGACCTATTCTCAAGCTTGCAGTATTCACCCTAAATCTTCCTTTATAAGAACTATAATAGCTGTAAAAATCATTGAAGGAAAAGTAATA